>VZTU01029626.1:370874-530921 GCA_013400835.1 Zapornia atra
GGCCCCCCGCCGCCCGCCGGCCGGCCACACGCATGCGCACTGGCGGACCTTACCCCGGCCAGACAGTCGGTGCCAAGGACGTCCCGCTCAAACCGCGCATGCGCGCAGAGGACCGCACCCTCCTCTATCTCTGCGCGCCTGCGCGGCGCCACTAGGGGTGGGGTTTGTCCGACGGGGCGCCTGCGCAGTGTGGGACGTCTGACTTCCGCCTCCCGCGGCGCTGCCCTTCCCGCTTCCGGGAGTCCTCGGCTCCGCGGAGCGCCCGGCGGCGGGCACGGTGGCGGCGACGGTGGCCCANATTCTCTCCCCGGGCCACCTTCCCCTCACGGAGCCCGTTCCCCTCAGGGTGCCCGCTGCCGCTCCCCCCGACCTGGCCGCCGCCGGTATTCCCTGCACACCCCTGACCCTCGCGGAGTCCGCGCCCCGTGGGGAAGGAGCTCCGTGGCCCGGTGAAGTCCCGGCGAAGGACAAGCGGCGAAGGTTAGCGGGGATCTGCCTCTTCTCCCGAGGCAGGTGGGGCTGAGGCGCCTCCTCAGTCCCCCATCCCTGTTTGGTGTCGGCTCTTAGCGGGGCGTTTCGAGGGCTGGGGCCGGGCTCCTGCCGCTTTTCGGGTTATTTAAAACAGTATCTGTCAGCAGCCATGGAAACAAGAGCGTGGAGGTGTCCCTGTGCCCCAGCGCAGCTGCGGTGGGGAGTCTCAGCTGCCGCCGTGGGAAGCTGGCAGGGGAGGGAACAGCGCCCGTGTATCACGCCACACGTTTTGGGAGCGCCCCGACACTTGCTCTGGGGAGTTTTGCCGGTTTATGCGAGGTTTTCCCTTATTTCCAGGAGGGAAGAACGGCGCTGTCAGGAAGCAGGAAGGCAAATAGTCCATGCTTTGAGAAACGAGAGGGTAGAGTCGTACGGCATGTGTGTGTGGTCGGTGCTGTAGGAAGAAGGGCTGGGCAATCGCTGGCTATTTTCTATAGTGCATGTACAGTTGTATAATGGTATCAGGATGCTGAATTACAGTGATGTAACTCTTTGCTTTGCTGAAGACGTAATTAGGTTGAAGGCATTGTGACTGCTTGCATTAACAGACTTAAATTAGAACTTTTGAAGTGGATGCTCCCAGGCTTTGAAATTTTTACGGATAGAGTAGAGCTGTACTGATCATTAGTAGATGGAACTGATGTAAAATTTTAGTGGGTTTAGAGTAGAGTTAAATAGCTGAAAGCTCTTTGTGGCTAAAAGCAATTTATAATACTTTTAATCTCACTAAAACTTCCTTGGTTTTGCTAAAAGTAATGTATCTTGTGTCGTATGTACCTGATGGTTTTCGGTTTTATGCCTTTTGGGAAGACATAGAAATTTAAGGAATGTAAATTGATAGAATTCTGTAGCAGCTGAAAAAGTGAAGAATATAAAGGAAATGTGAGGCTTTGTGTGTGCTTGGTATGAGGAACCATTCAAACAAAGGCTTTAACACGCTTTTAATTGGTATTGAAAATCACTAGTAAAAATAGTTCAGCTTTGATCTGCAGCATTACTCTTTGGAACCTGGAAGGAAGAATTATTTGTGGGTATGGATATACAATAACAGCCAGAAAAAACCTGTGCTTGCCAGCCTGATGTTGCAGTGCAAGCAGTAAATGATACTCGATCTATTATTTGTAATTAAGTGTGACTTTAGACTGTGTATTGATAAATACAAAAATTAGAGTAAAAAATTATACTCTAAAGGAGAACGTGATGCATCCAGTTTGCAAAGGAGTAAAACTTTTGGTTTTCCATAACAATGCTGGTATTGGTTTAAGCATCTAGCTTTCTGGAGTCTAATCTGAATTTGAGTTTGTGGCCCAGTTCCAAAACAAGTAAGATATAAAGCCCAGCCATTACCCACATAGATGGTGTTTGTGTCCTTCTCTCAGGTAAAGGTTGTTCTTTAATCCAGAAGTGTTCTGTCCTTGCTGTTGTAGCTCAGCGAACACTGCATGTATCAGATAGTGGATATGCTTGCTGGGCAGCAGTCTTGTGAAATATATTTTCTTTGACTTCCACATCTGTGTGAAATCTGTCCTCAAAAAGATACCTTCCTGCACATCTCAGGTGCTTAATGGACTCATCGGTGTCACAAATCTATCTGGGTTTTGTTGATAGCAAACCTCTTTAATATTTTTATAACTATGTGTTCTGAAGACATGCATAGTTGTTTTTTTTCCTACATTTTGCATAACTTGTTTCCATCTCAATTCTCATTGCTGGGTTTGAGGTTGTTTATATATAAAGATGCTACTGGAATAAAGACATGATTAGATGACCAGCTTCCCAGTAAGACGTCCCTATATATGTATTGGTACTTCTTCTATTTACCCTTTTCCTGAGATTATTTTAAAGTGTATCCCCTCTTCAGAGCTGAAAAGAAACAATTCTAGTGTCTTCCTATGGCCTGGCATCTGCTCTTTAGGAAGAGACTGACATAAGGAGAGTCACTGCACTAGCTTAAAACTTGACTGTTTTAAATACTGAAGATTGTCTCTTGAGTTTTTTGCCAAGTGTGTGTATTCAAACAGCATCACATTATTTATGTGTTTCCACTGTGAACTGTCACTGTATGTCTGCAGTAAAGCAGAGAGGGGTCAGTATAAAGGACAACAAGGCATAATCAGGAAATCAATGAGATAAGTATGGTACAAGCACGGTACAACTTGCATCACAGAATCACACAGAATCATAGGGCTTGGAAGGGACCTCCAGAGCTCATCAGATCCACCCCCCTGCCAAAGCAGGTTCCCTAGGACAGGTCACACAGGTCAGCATCCAGACGGGGATGGAATCTCCCGAGAAGGAGACTCCACACCCCCCTGGGCAGTCTGTCCCAGGGCTCCTTCACCCTCACTGGGAAGAAGTTCTTCCATGTACTGGTGTGGAACTCCCTGTGCTCCAACTTGAAGCCGTCGCCCCTTGTCCTGCCCTCTCAGACACTGAGAAGAGGCTGGCCATTTCCCCACTGTGTTCCACCCTTCAGATATTGATAACCATTGGTCAGATCCCCTCTCAGTCTTCTTTTCTCTAGGCTGAACAGTCCCAGGTCACTCAGCCAAGTTAGAGCAAAAGCAACAAGGATTTAGAGAGATGATGAGCTGTTTCACTTGGGGTATGGGATAGTTTTGGGGGTAAGTAACGCTTTGGGGTTGTATCATAGATTGCCATCATAGCCCATTTCACCTCTTTTCCAGAGTTGTGTACACTGTGTTATGTATGACCCCGGTTGTTGAAACTGGGTATATATCTCTTTGTATTTACAGATAGAAAAAGTTGAGCCTGTCAGGGCTAAATTGGGAGTGTAGTTTATGGTGGTTCTGAACACTTACTGCTCTGGCAGTCCTTGCAGGTGTTATGGTTGCTGAGGAAGTTCAGCCTTGAAGCTGTAGTACCTAGCAGATTTTGCTTGTACAGACGTAGGCTGTTGCTGGGGCTGAGCTAAAAGGTTTTCAGTACAGCTACTGGCTGATGTAGTTAATTGGAGTCGTTTTATTTGTTTGCTGTGACATTTTCTAGACCAGTCACTGAGAACTTGTGACAAGCCATAGTTTACTTACTAAATGGCTTTGCAGTTTGGATTGCATGTATCTATAATAAAGAGTAGGTTTCTCACTTAATTTAGATGTGATTGTGTTGAGATATTATCTGATGGATGTTTATCTGTCAGCAATGAATAGTCCCCATTGCCCATGGAATTGGATATATTGTAGGTTTGCCCACTTGTTTTAGGTAAAATTTTTACAGTTATTGAAGCTAATGTTTGCACTGTGACATTGCAGTGAGACTACAGTTCTGTGACTCTGATTTGTCCTCAGTGCTGTGCTTTCTAGGTAGGGTTTAAATCTGTCGTGTGTAAATTCTGCAGTGTTGTTATTTCAGTGTGCAATATCTGTTCAGTGTCCCTGCAGCTACTGACTTCTCAGTATGCAATCAGAGATTCTGAAATAAATGCATTCTCTTTACTGTGTTGTAACTAAAGTATGAGGAATCTTAGGAACTGGCTGTTGTATAGCTTGAAAGAAAAAGTGACCAAAAAAAGCTTTCAGGTTTAACAGCTAATGGATTTTTAGCCTCTCTAGAGTTTATTATCTGTTCTCTACAACAATGTTTTTCCTTCCTTCCTCAAAAAATAGCAAGGAAAAAGGATAGTGCTTAACCCTGAAGTGCCCCCTTTATTTTATTTAATTGACAGTGCAGGGGCCTCATGATACAAAAGTTGTGTTGTATCATTCATCTTCCTAATGACCTTGGTAACCTTCTTCCAGTAAACAGAGAATGGAGATTTGCTGTTGCAGTGGATCTTCTTTAGCCCTATTAGAAAACTAAAAACATCTCAGGCACAGTCATTTTACAAGACCATTTTTCCAGTGATGGTGAGTTTGTAATGTTAACTTCTTGAAAAGGTTTTTTGTCTTTTAATTTCAGTAACACATCTGCATTTTCAGCCTGCATTTTATTAACAGTGAGGTGCAGGTCAGATGAGACAACCTGAGAACTTCAGATAACACCTAAGAGGAGAATGGCATCAGATTAGGTTTAATACAATCACCTGTGCAAACAGATGACATCCTGCATGAAGTATTGAATAATTTAGTTTTATCTTCCAGGGCTAGATAAAGATTTTTAAATGGTGAAATTAAAAACTGTTGCTGGGCATATTAGAGAGAAAAATGTCATGCTTTGTCCTGGAGGTTTGTGCTTTAAGTATGCAACAAAGACTTAATGGAAATTTGCTTAGGACAGGCATTGAAGCAAATAAATTAGTAGTCTAGAGGAAAGCTGTGAGCATCTCAGTGGGGATGCTTAGCTTTTCATGATGTCAGAGTGCTTTTCAAACATTGATCCCCTTCCTTGAAGGGGACCGGGGTGGGGGGTAATGGTGTGGGCAGCTGGAGAGGGGAACAGGGAGGAGGAAAGGGAGGGAGAAATCACATGAGACTGACTAAATTTCTTCTTGCAAAAGCTGAGCTGTGGTGGCACTTCCTCATAAACCAATAACTGATGAGGCTACAATAAACACTGAAGTTTTGCACACAACTGCATTCAGGATGAAGGAACTGACTGAACAAATCATGTCCCTGTCTTGTCAATGAATTCTCTCTTAACAATTTAGAAGTATTACCCTGACTTTAATATTTCACCTGCAGAGGCTTAGCATGTCTTTTTCTATTGCTTGTCATCTTCAGCTTGGGAGAATGGGTGGGTGACATTGCAAATTGATGTGGAACACTCAACCTGTCTTCTCCTGTGTTTCTACTTAATGCCACCTCAATGACAACTTAATGATTGTAGATTTCACAATATTGTGAAAACTTGTATAAGACCTTATTTAGAAAGCAAAACAGAAAGCAATCAGTAACTTCATGTAATTATATGTGCATAATAAGCATTCACATTGCCTTTTAGCCTGGCAATCGAATATGGGAGTTTGTTTAAATAAAAGGCCCTTTATTTTAAGGGGAAGTCTGTGTTACAGTAATTCCCTTTGAATTGGGTATATTTGCAAATGTGTAATGGAGAATTGTATCAGTAATGTTGTATTTGGAATACTTTTTTGTAACAAGCTAGTTTCAGAAGTCTTCCTTTAGGAGTAAGCAGCTTCGTATTTTCTGTAGCTGTTAAATCCTTATACTACTCTCAAAATACATGACTTTAACCTTTCAAATGAAAGGGTGGTGCTTCTGTGCCACAAAGCTTATTTTAAATAGCAAAAAATTAAACAAGAAATAAACCTATTTAATAGTTTAGTCAAATTTAATCAGGTACAAATTTGAAATTCCTACTCCAAGCTAGTAATTTGATTCTGTAGGGTATAAAACAAAGCAAGAAAACCTCCCTTGATTGTGTCTTGGGGATTCAGTTGCCAGGCAGATGTTGGATTTCAGCAGTAGGACTGGGTGGCAGAGCAGCGATGGCAGCCAGTGTTGTTGCTCAGAACAGGGGTCCCAACTTGATTTGCCAGAAACCAGTGCAGCAGTGCTTCCTGAGCAGCGTGTGGTCACTGGCTTCTCCAGTGAGAAACTCAGGCCCACACCTCTTCTGTCCTCTTCCCCAAACAACCATCTAGCTCAAGGTTTTGTGCTGCAGTCCTGTTCCAGATCCCATGTGCTGATTTCCAAAACTTAACTGCTAAATTTTTCAAGCTTTGAAGTACCTGGTGTTCTAAAGAAAAGAAGTTGCTTCTCCTCCTCCTCCTCTTTCAGGAAAACTTCTATACTTAAAGCTACCAATACTCACATTACATGGCTTGTGTTGGATTTGAGGATAACATCCTTGTGAAAAGGAAGCAATGTGATTCAAGATGACAGAATATTTGTGTTGTAAAATTAAACATGGTTAGAACAGCTTACACTGGCATTTCAGTATTTACACTGATTTGTATATCCCAAGTTGTATGGTAATTATTTGCCTATATGGTGGAATTCTAGCAAGGAGAACTTTTGAAGTGTGTATAACTTTTAGCATCGTTGTGGGCCATTTTCTTTTATATACAGATTCTGGAATAAGTAGCTGCTTAATTTTACATTGGTGGCTTGATCTATAATTAGAGTTAAAACAGTTTTTCCTATCTTACCTTACGTGCCTACCACAGTGTTTATAATTGTGTGCTTGTTATTAATAACCTGCTACCAAAACCCTTGCTGTAAGCTCTAGAGACAAGTAAGATTAATATTTTTTTTGCATACTCTCTCTCTTAGTCATATAGGAGAGGCAAACCAGAAAAAGAAGTAGGTCTTTGGGTGCATCAGTTTGTAATGCTAAAATCTGGCTATCCAGCTCATAGTACTACTGTCTGTGTTTATTGTTTGTGCTTAATGCTATTTTCCTGATGAAAGAGTGCGTTACTAATGAGTTTGTTGATGATGTCTTTTCAGATTACATCAGATATGACTATGTGAATAGCCTAGGATAGCCCAAAGGAAGGACATGATGTCAGAATAACATACAGAACAGTTGTGAGGTATGTGAGTTTTTACTGTCATGGTAAAGAATTTTGTGGTTATCTTCTAATACAATAAAGCACAGTAATTTTATGTCATTTCATTTGCATGCTGAAGGAATTGCTTGCAGAACTGATTTGAAATTTGTACTTATGACATACACAGAATGATTTTTTTTTTTTTTCAGGATGTTAATGTCTGTTCTGATTTAAGGTAACTTGTTGATTTGAGCAGCTGAAGACTTGCCTTGATTGCAAAGTACTTGTACATTTCTCCTTCTGCGGGTATTGCACCCTAGCTGGATGGAATTCCCAACTTGTGTTCTATAGGAAGCTTCAGAATTTGGAGGTTGATTTTGGTTGATTGCTTTTAAACACCTCAAAACGTCTATGCAGGGAGAGTTCTTGAAGGTTTAACCACAAAGAGTGGTTGATGTCTCAAAGTGTTACTGAATTGAATTGGCATCAATTGTAATTTTAACTGTAAACTTTTAGAATGGTTAGAATAACTTCAAGTAGCTGAATACAGAGGGTCTTTACTTATCCACATTAAGTTTCTATTGTTTTTGAGAGGGATGAAGTTTATTATTTTGTAAGGTATTTCTCTAGTGTGTGGCTACCTTCATCCATGGCTTAATAGCTGCCCCATGGCTTAATAGCTGCCCCATGGCTGGGGCAAAGCTAGGACAGCTCTGTTGAGAGGTGACTTTTGTGGGGGGAAAAAAACCAAAACCAAGCCCAAGGTATGGATAGAAAACACAGTGTGACTACTAGAAAACGTTCTAGGGTGTTGTTAGCAACTAGATCTGAGCAGCTGAGCTGTATTTCAGTTTGTTCTGCTTCACAAACAAGGAATGCAGCCCACACTTAACTCTCTGTTGAGTACCTCGGCTAGCTATTTTAACTGTTTCTCTGGAATTTCTACACTGCAATCTGCATATATTTGTTTTAATTTCTAGTCTCTTGAATCACTTTGATCTAGTTCTAGCATTAACACTTAAGGATTGAAAGAGGTACTGGACAGAATATGTTTATCTGAATTGATTCCTGGTAGGTATGGTTGAGAGTTTTTAAAGGATTTAAAAATATATAGCTTTATCTGAAAACTATCTCACTGAGTCCCTCTAACTGGTCATGGTCACTTTGACCACTATCAGAATAATTCTGTATTGAAGGTCTCTGGATGTAAACTTAATTCTTACCAGTCGTATATAGGGACCACTAATAAGGGGAAAAAACAGCAACTTTTGCATGACTGTCATTAATCAATATAATGCTTTCAAGTTTATCTCAGATGTGACCTTTAATAGCATGCATCAATGATTTTTAGAACACAGTATCCTTTTAATGTAACAGGCTATCCTTAATGCTTGATGTTTAAGCTGTAGTTTGGTCTCGTTTGTTGATAGCACTTCAGTTCTGCCATTTCATATCTTTGCTTGTTAGAGACATCTGGAAAATAATTCTGTTTCCTGAAAACTATTAAGGTTTCAAGTCTTGCTTTTATTCCACATTGGAACAACAACAAAGCCTTAAAAGAATTTTCATGAAATTTAATTAATTAATGTGTCCTTTGAAAATCCGATTCATGTAATCTGTTGCCATGCTAATTTAACCACTACTGCTTGTTTCCCTTAAATTTGATCTGATCTGAGACCATTTTGTGAGTTATCCAATAAATCTGTGTAGCAGGTTTGTGGGTTTTTTAACACAATAGTGCTTTTGTCAACAAATTTAGCCACCTCTTATCTTGCTCTGTTTTCTGTTGTGAACATTGTACAAGAACAGCTTTATTTGCATTCTGTGTTTTCTTTCTGCTTTTTCCTGGGTTGCTGGAGCAGTGTGAAAAGTCAACAGTCTGGTGTCATAATTTGCTGTTTTCTGGAAGACACGAGCTGTAATTTAATGAATTCTTTGCCATTTTAGTTTAAGATAAAGGGTTGCATTTTAACAAGAGGGGAACTGTGGCTTACAATCATAGAAAGATGGAAATGAAACCGTTGTAGTATCCCTTTGTCAAGCATTGAAGGTGCATGGTAACATAAAGTTATGGGATTATAAAACTCAGTAAATGTCTTCCAAAATTGTCAGTGGAACTTTGTAAATTAGTATCTTTTGATTCCAGGAACATTTCATCTTTATTTAGCCACAGAATTGTTTCAGGATTTGATTTAAAAAAAAAAATATCTCAGTAATCTATTTCAAACTTGGATGTGTTTTATCTTACAGAAGTTAAAAAAAAAAAAAAAAGGCAAGAGCCACCTGTATTTCTAGTTTCCTCATGCATGATAATGGTATCTGCTTCCTGCAGGGCAAGGCCAGAAAACCATGCAGTCATCAGGGCACAGATTCCGTGATGTTGAGCACCACCCGCTTCTCGCTGACAATGACAGCTACGATTCCTCTTCCTCAGAGGCTGACATGGCAGAGAGGGTTTGGTTCATCCGAGATGGCTGTGGTATGGTCTGTGCTATAATGACATGGCTTCTGGTTGTCTATGCAGACTTCGTAGTGACTTTTGTCATGTTGCTGCCTTCCAAAGACTTTTGGTACTCTGTGATCAACGGTGTTCTCTTTAACTGCTTGGCAGTACTAGCTTTGTCATCGCATCTGAGAACTATGCTAACTGATCCAGTAAGTATGAGATTGTTCCTTGGCATTGGGTTGTTCTCTCCAGTAGCTCATCATCTGCAGAGAAGTTTGAAAAAGTGGTCTCAGTCTCCTCCTGCTAGGAAAAGTAGTGTTAGATTCAAAACTCTCAAGGTAGAAGGATGAGATTTGTACTTTCCCTGTTGTTCTGTTCATGAAACCATAAATAATATTTGACTTGAGGAGCAGGCAGTGATTTATCAGGGAGAGATAGGCTCATGAGAAATAGCGTTTGTTAAATATTAACTGAGGTTCTGAAGAAGCTAATAAAGCTTTATTCTTTTCTGTCAAATTTTTCTCACTTTTTTTCCTCAGATATATCTTCAAACTTCTTATGAAGTTGTAGCTTCAGCTTGTTGTATCATTTGAAATGTATCTTCTGTTTATAGCACATGAAAGAACCACTGTAGATAGATATGCTGAAGAAATTCAGTCACATATTGACCAAAAGGAACAATTACAGTACTGCACCATTCATGCATTACTGAGTTTAGGTATTTAGTGTCAGTGGAAAGGGAGATTTAGGTTGAACCCACATGGGAACAGTGTAAATGTGAAAGGTTTTAAAAATAGTAATTTCTTAGGACTTTTACTCTTTAGGAGTTCAAGAGATTATTTTGTGCTAAAATCTATTAGTAAAATCTAAAGAAGAAATCTGGGGAGAGAGGGGTAAGGGGAAAAGCATAATTTTCTGCAGATTTTTGAGACAGTAACAGTGTACATAAAACTTATGGGAGTGTTCAAAAAACTCAGCAGGGTGTTGTAGTTAATGGTTTGCTAGGTCTTTGATTTACTTCTTAGCCCACACCCAGTGATGAAATGTTATGACTTCTACAGACTGTGACAGCTAAAAAAGTTAATAGTTTAAGGACAGATTGCTTAAAAATATGTACTGGTAAAACAGTGTGCCTTTATAGACCTATGGGGTTTTTTATGGCTAAACCATGATATAAAATGAGATGAATCACTACCTTTTCTTCCCTCCCCTCCTCTCCTGCTGACTCCCAGAATGGAAGACGAGGCTATGTGATAGAAACTAAGATTGAAGGAAAAAGGAATAAATTGCCTCAAAACATGTGTGAACTAAATGTACTCTTACAACTATAAAAATAGGGTGGTTTTTTTTTTTATTGAAAGGAATTGGTGACAATCTGAGACTATTTTTGAAATAGAGTGTATTTTTATCAGCAAAATTCTAAGAGCATGGTCTGTAGTTACTGTCCTTAGTGAAAGGCAAATAGGTGAATTTAAGGGATGTGTTTTATGAGCATAAGTTTACCTGGAACAAGATAAATTTTACTTCAGGAGTTCTCTCTGCCTTTGAGTTAATACTTTAGCGTAGACATGGTGAATTAACTTAAATGATATTGCAAAAAAAAACCCAACCCAACACTTCAGCAATACAACATGAGTGTTTAAGCAGCTCTTTCTCAGGTTTACCTCTTCAAAGGCCAGCTGGCTCAAGTTTGAAGCATCACTTAGCCAAAGAGTTCATCTGGGGCAGAGCTCAGGATTGTCTCAGGCAATACAAACACAAGATTGTTATTCCAGGCCGTAGGTAGGCAACAAAAACATTCTGATGAAGTAGAAGAGGTGTTTTGCGATTGAATCTGAAGTGTTTGCTGATTTCTTAGTTCTGCCTCAAACTTCCTTAAGGTGTCTCTGTAAAGTGATGATGTTGCAGTGGTCTTTTTTTGAAGGAGAAATAATTATAGGGTGTTGCAGATGATTTAAGCCAACCAACCTGGAGGTTATCCCTGTGTGTAGGAAGTGCTGGCTTGGAGAAGCTGGTACAGAAAGGCCATTGCACTTTCATTTCACATCCTGATTTATTTCACAATCACTTCCTGTCACAGATGAGCTCTATATATAAGCAAGGTGACAGTGCTACTTTCCATTATTTTCTTATTATTAATCCAAATTTAGATTCTGATCTTGCAAGGCTCTAGATTAATATTGTTACTGGAAGAAGCAAGCCTGCTTGCTATTCCTGTCTGTTCATCATCTTCCTTGTTGTGTTGAAACAGCTGCTAATGCAGCTCTGTGGTGAACAGCTCAGAGAACTAATTGCTAAAAACCAATTTCTTTTCCAGATGGGTTGTTTTCCTTCTGGATCAGTTCCTTCAGCTGGTTACCATGTAGCTACACAAACTTTCCCAGTAGCAGGAGACAACAGGGGATACTGGATGCAGAATAAGGAAGCTGGTGGTGGTTCCTGCTGATAGTGTCATAGCTAAAAGCTTAAGTATAAGGGAAAAAAGAATGACTGTTGGTTCTCAAAAGCTTCTATACATGGGGCACATGGCTAAATCTTGGATTCAGAGAGTTGGAATGACATCTTTCAAGTAGTTGCTTATTTAGCTTCTGTGGATGGCTTGGCCTAATAATTGAACACTGCAACAATTGTGCTGTAAGAAAGCACACCTCTTTTAGTAGTGCTTGTTCAAAGTGACTTCTCAACAAATATTTATTGTACCTGTAGTGCTTGTATCTGCATGGAAAGATGTATCTTCCTCTTCATTTATGTATGCTGGTGGCACCAGGTTCTAGCAGAATTATGCTAATACTTGGCCACAGATGATTCTTGCTGAAATGAAGTTAAATTTGAGGTCAAGCAGAGGTAATTTATTCATTTGGAAATGAGTCTGGTTTATTACAGACCAGCTTTGAGTAAATTAACTTTTTCCAGCAATTATACTGAGATTACTGGCATGAAGTCTACAAAACATATTTTTAAATGCTCTCATTCCATTTAAGAAGCTTTCTCTCCTTCAATTGAAATGATTTCAGGGGGCTGTACCCAAAGGAAATGCCACTAAAGAATACATGGATAATTTGCAACTGAAACCAGGAGAAGTAATCTACAAATGTCCAAAGTGCTGTAGTATCAAACCTGAACGTGCACACCATTGCAGGTATGCCATAGTTTTCTTTCAAGCAGTTACACATATTGAGTCTTGGAATAAAGTTCCTGATAATTTATGTGGTTGGGTTTTTTTTTCCCCAAGAATTTTCTTTTGCTATCCAGTAACCTTTCAAATTCATACATTGCAGAATAGTTGTATGCATACAATGGCACAAAATAAATGTGTATGAGGGGAAAGAAGCAAGAAACTTGACAGATCTTAAAAATAGTCATACTGTGGCACCTTTAGATCTTTCTTCCTGTGCATCATTCTAATTATCATGCAGTACTGTTGATAATGCAGGGGGCAAAGGGAAGAATCTCAAGGAAACTTCTGTAGGGAGCTGATGTGAGAAATGACTCCTGCAACCATAAAACTGATCTGTATTTTCTTAATTTAAACTGCCACTTTAATTTGTGTCATTCTGTGCCTGTAGTGCATCATTTCAAGTTATTTGTGAATTGGCAGATGATTTTCCTGAAGTTGTATGCATAATTGGTTAAATAAATTTCTGTTTGTTGAAGATTGATTTTAATAAGGACAGAAGTGATGATAATTTGAACTAAACATGGCATGGAAGAGATAGTAAATATATCCATTTTTAATTAATTCTCAATCTTTTGAGCTTTCAGGCACTGTGGATCTGCATTTGTAATGTTTATTGTGTCAGAGTTGAAAATAGATATGCCTGTATAATTAAGACTTACATAAATATGTAAATGTTTCTCGTGGCTCGCTCTAGGTGTGAGGAGTGACTTGGATTGTGTGGTGTGTTAAATTTAAGCCTCTGAGTTTGTGCCCTTCAAAAGAACAGAGTGAAGTCTGGTCAGGACTCTCAGATTGTTCCGTAAATTTGTGGTTTCTAAAATAAATGTCTCGGTGTATGTCGCTTATCTGTGTGAAAGTTATGGCTGAGAAGCTATTTCCATTATAAATACTCAGCCTTGGCTCTGAAATCTCGTTCTTCTCTCAGATGTGAGTGGGTTTTTGTATCTGGAGTGTGAAGGGAAAAGTTTCATGTATAAATAGTCAAGTATAGAGTTCTCTTCAGTTAGTTTATCTGTGCTGTAGGTCAGCTTTTGCATGGATGCAGGTACCAGGCCTGCCTTCATGTGCCATGAGTTTGGTCCTTGCTTGCACTCCTAGCTCTGGTAGTGTTACATGAACACAGCTGTGCCAGTTGCTTGGTGGGTCTGGGGGAAGAAGCCAGGCAGCTGCTTTCTTTTGACAGAATCTAAGCTGTTTATCTCTGGGGATCCAAACTAGCTTTGTGCCTTCACTTCAAATGGCCTGGCATTGTGTTCATGAGATGCAGTAAAGGGACACCCGAGACACTCTGCTTAGTGGTAGGTTGGGTTTTGCTAATTTTCTCATCTCAGATTTAAGGCTGGCTACTACTGGGAACTTCTACTTCTACCACTACTACTCCTTCTTGGGAAGGATCTTGTAAAGCATTCCCCACATCTTCAGTCCTGGTGGGATTTACTAACATGGAAGTAGCCCTAAATGAAGATATTTAATGTTGAACTCTACTTAGGAGTAAAGAAACAGGAGTGTTGGAGAGCCTAGTGCCCTGCAGCATCACTTGGGTATGCCGTGGGCCATCCTCCTCAGCTGGCACTGTCTTACCTTGGATGGTCTTCTAGCCTGTGACCCCAGATAACATGGTGTTGGTTGAAAAATTGTTGTTTCTTCATGGAAGAAAAATAAAAGTAAGATAAGTAGGGACTTTGAATATGTTGTTTATAGCAAGCATTTGAGTGGCATTTATTATTAAAGCAGAGCAAGAATGAATAGTGCCTATACAGCAAAGGTAATCTGTGATACTTTCAGAGGATTTGTTTTCACTAATGACTGGTTCAAGGACCAAGCTTTGCTTGTCTTGTGAATTGTTTTCTATAAAATACACTGCAAGATGTTCTATATAAGGGCAAAGGATACATTTTAATGCTTGCACAGTGAATAACTGGCTTCACAGAACATCTGAAAGGAAAGCCAGAGCTGGGAAGTGTGTGTGCTGTCCTTTTTGTTAGCCTGCTGTCATGCTTTTCTCAACAGTTGATATCTGGTTTAATTGCTGTTGTCTCTGTTACTCATACAATACATGCTACTAGCAGTTTCTGTAAGTAACCAGAGGATTTGTCTGTAACTTTTTGGATGTTAAATACATACTGCGTACACAAGCTACCAGAATCTGATTCTTTGCCATAGATTTAGCACTGCAGAACTGTACTGAATAGAAAAAAGGTTTGTGTGATTATACTGCCAGCAGTTTATTGGCTTGCAAACCTGGTCCAAGGACATTAAGAGGATGGTCTAGTCCCAAGTAGTCAAAGTGGCAATTTGCTGCTAGAAGACACTTGAAAATGGAAATTGAAGTTGGTTCCTGTTGGGAAATAGTTATTCTCAAAGCCACAGTGCATGTTTTGAGTAGTAAATTATTAACAGAAGAGGCTCTTATGATGTAGTTATGAAAATTGTTGTGCAACACTGCAGCAGAAGTTCTTTTGAGAAAGAAAAATAGTTTCATAATACACATTAGTGATGGGAAAATGAAGAAAAAGCCTTTACTGTTAAATGTCTAGCTTCAGTGCAGTACATTAAGCTGAGATTCTACTAAGCAGTTAACATGTTCAGCACAAGGAAGAACCTTATCCTGAGTGACTGCTATTTCATTGTCACTGAAGGAGCACAGCTGTCATTCTTTCTAGCCTATTCTGAGTGCCTGCGTTTGTGCGGGAGGAACTGCTATTCAGAATCGGGTTGCTGAGATGTTTGCATCAATCTTGCTGTGACTTTCTGTTATCCAGACCAATTTCTGCTCAAGCCATTAGGTGTGTCTTCCTGACTGTTATCTTTGGCATTCAAAACTGGAATGGCACCTACAATTGCTCGAGTTCATTCAGCCATAGTGCCAAGCTGGAGAAGACCTTCCTTTCTCCACAGCTGCTTGTTCTCACTGTCATGTTGCTCCTTGTGTAGGCGTTGAGTGTTCATGCGCAGTGAAATGTTCCAGGTTGCAGTCGGTTTGAGTGACTTGCTGAAACTCACTGCACAAACATCTGCACTTGGACAGGGGACGGGATAGGATACAAGAGATGGGGGTAGGATGAAGGCAGGATCGCTGTTTTCAGCATTGCTGTGAGTTTGGCTGGAAGTATTCATGGTGTGAGAGTAGAAATGAAGGCAGGGTTCCAGACATCTGATGTCTTGGAGAGCTCTGTGTGGGTTCGTGAGAAATACTGAATGAGCAAAAGTGTGTCCTGCCCACCTCACATCCTCCAGTGTTTGGCTTGATTGAGCCTGGATATGATTTTACTCAGTACTTCACATTAATATTCTTTTTTAGAGTGACAGTTTATATTCTGTGTTACATTAGAAGGCTTGCATGGTTTTGGTGACCCGAGTTAGCTCACCTTCCCACAGAGCTTGGGAAATTAGTGAGAGGCTGAAACTTAGTCAGCACGCTGCAAAATGAAGATCTTTTAGTGGGCCTTCCAAATGCCTTCTCTTGAACAATACCTTTTTCTTCTGCACTAGAGAATGGCTGTGGTGTTTAGTTACAGTATTGGGATTTTCATGTGTAACTGGCACTATTTAAAAACTAATTTGCATCAGAAAATGAATCTCCTTTAATGGCTGTAAACAAGAGGCAGTGGGAACAAGGAGGGGCTGGGGTGTGATAGCTCAGGGCCAAGGGAGCTTCAGAGGAGCAGTGAGAGGTTTGGGATTCTTTCATATAACCTGCACAGGATTATGTACTGCCTCTTGCTGAATTATCTTATAATCATGCATATGCAATGATTTAAGAATTATTTTATGCCTTGGAGCATTTGTTTCCCCACACACTCACCCCCCCTTTCTTCACTCTAGTGACAATCATCTAGCTTTGCTTCGTGGCTTGTCAGTGCTGCACTCATAGATACCATACATAAATAAGCATGCATTAAAAATGAAGGATTTTGAATAAAAGTGCCTGAGTTTTTTAGGCTTATTTGGTTTGGAACTGCTGAAACGAAAATGCTTAATATTTTGGATGTTCTGCAGGAAAATCTGGAACACTTTGAATGTGTGGCTATCTGCAGTACAAAGCTAGGAAAATTAAATATCAGTATTACTTATGCTATTGATTTGTGGAAGAACTTCAACACATGTTGCAACTGTTCTGTTTTTCTTGTGTAACTGTTCATGTCTGGCTGCAGATGGCCCTGAATGTGAGAAGCGAGCCCACTGGTGCTGTATGGCCTAGCAGATGGAAAATAGAATTACTGAAGCATTTGACTTTTATTTATGGAAATAACCTTGACTCAAAACCGGGCAGAAACTAACCAGTTAGTTGCAGAACTAGCAAAGAACAGTAGTCTTTAAGTATTTGTTAACAAGTAGGCAAAGAATGTGTGCTGCTTATAGTTTGTTTGCTTTATGTTGAGGAAATGAGTTGTGGCAGTCAGCTGTTCTTTGGTTGAGATTTTGAATGCATGTGATTAGAATTGTATGGCCAGTTGAAACCTCAAGTGATGATTAATGTCTTAAAGATGTGGATTTTTTTTCCTAGTTCAAGATCTAAATTTACAACTTAAAAGTCTGTAAACTTGAATAATTACTGTGTCTAAAAAAACTCCTCCACAAGGAAAGGGTTTTTTAAACTGAATCTAGAAAGAACTGAAACTTTGCTCATTCACCACCACAAGTTTCTAAAAAAGTAATTGCATTCATTTAATTCTTTGCTTGGATCACAGAATCACAGATTCACAGAACCATAGGGGTTGGAAGGTACCTCCAGAGATCATCGGGTCCAACCCCCTGCCAAAGCAGGGTCTCTAGGACAGGGCACACAGGTTGGTGTCCAGATGGGGCTGGAATCTCTCCAGAGATGGAGACTCCACGCCTCCTGGGCAGCCTGTCCCAGGGCTCCCTCACCCTCACTGGGAAGAAGGTCTTTCCCAGATTGGTGCGGAACCTCCTGTGCTCCAACTTGAGGCCATCACCCCTTTTCCTGTCCCCACAGACACTGAGAAGAGGCTGGCCATTTCCCCGTGTGTCCCACACTTGAGATATTTGTAAACATTAATAAGATCCTCTCTCAGTCGTCTTTTCTCAAGGCTGAACAGCCCCAGTTCTTTCAGCCTAAAATACTGCATATTCAATGATTCTCATACTAAACCTGTTTTTCTTCTTTGAATAATATCTTATGTACAGAGTCAATTTTGTAACAACCAAAAGCTGAGTTGTGAGCAAATTGCAGTTTGTCAAGAAAGATTTCAGCAGCACATGCTCTGATGGCCACTGGATACCCTTGTTTTGACAGTAAAATGCAAAGCACTGTTTCTCAACAGGAGTCTTTTCTTTTCCTTCAGTATTTGCAAACGATGTATTCGAAAGATGGATCACCACTGCCCATGGGTGAATAATTGTGTGGGGGAGAAAAATCAGAGATTTTTTGTTCTGTTTACGGTAAGTGAAAATCAACAGCAGCTTGATCTCAGTGTGAATCTGCCTTGATTGTAACAATTTTGGTGCTGCTAAGTAGTGAATTCTGGATTAAGGGCACAATTATTTTGCGTTGTTTTTTGCGGGTTTTTTTTTCTCCTTCTAAGGAAAATATTCTCTAATCAGGACAAGATTTCTACCCATACTTTTTTTAATCTTGTAAAGTACAGTTATTTTAAGCTATCTTAATTTCCTTTGTTTTATGTAGAAACATTTGCACTGTAATTTTGAGAGCTAAACCTTAAACTTATATTGTTGTTTTTATACTCAAGCTTAATTAGAATTTGTTTTTACCTCATTGTATTGAATTAAATATTGAAATAGGAAAGTGTATTTTTCTGTGCAGTGGTGAAGGCTGGCTGAAAGGAATGTCTGACTTACTTTTGACTGCTGACAGGTAGTAAGCCCTCTCTCTTCTTTCCAGATGTATATAGCCCTAATTTCAGCTCATGCGCTCATACTGTGTGGGTTTCAGTTTTTCTCCTGTGTCCGAGGGCAGTGGACTGGTAAGCACTTAACACTTAACTTTCCCTGTCATAATCTTAACAGATATTAAGGGAAGTCATAGATTTCTGCCTATCTCAGTCCCATGTATGAAGTACTGTTTTTAACTAAGGTCCTGAAAATGTTTCATATCTATTTACCCTTTTTTATTCTTTTAAATTCTTTCCCTCCTTTATTCACTGTAAGAGCTGTGGTTGTCAGGGCCATTCTCACTCCTTTTCCACATAGTAAAAGTTGACCACCTCTGTGGTGGGAAGAAAACAGATAGCTGGTCCTCAACCACATCAACACTGTTTCCTGAAGCTGCCAGCTAGGCTTTGTGTGTTGCACCACAGTTCTGTGAATGACAGCCTAAACATACACAACCTTGTCCCTTATTCTGTAACTGGAGCCAACTGTGAGTCTTATAGGAAAGAAGTTTTCTAAACTGTCCTAGTTATTTAAGGCTCTGACTTGCATTTTGTATTGTTCCCAAGTGCCAGAGCTCATTCTGAAGGCTAGTGATCCTACATTCTTCCTGGTACCTGAGGTAACAGGGGAATCTGTGAATATTCCACTAAATGGATGGAATTTTAGTCCTTTCTTTACTATAAAACAGTCTATTTCCTGTATACCATCCCATTTCTTCCTTATTCAACTATTGAGTTAATCGGTTGATCAGAGGATCTCCAGAGATATAAGTCAGAACTGATTGCTTTGTGTGGTGAATTAAAACATAATAAAGCAATCACAGCAAAATGGAGCATCTGGATTAACGAGCAAGCCAGAGTTGACAGCAGTGATGGTTTTCCCAGTGTTTGTCGTGCATGAAACTTCAAGCTGCTCTCATTTTTATCTCTGTGTAGTTCTGAGTATTTAAGTCATTTCATGTGCAGTTATTTGATATCCTTGAAATCCTGAGACAGGGTTGGAGTAAAGAAGCACTATGTGCTTTATAGGAAGCCAAAAGTGTTTTTACCTTAAATTTCTTTATTTCCTTGGGCAGCAAATAATGCTGGTGCAGTGCTGGAAATTAAAAGCCTGGAATAATTGTGAAATGTTCTATCAAATGTTGAATATTTTGACAAAGAGCAATAAAAGCTAAGAGGAATGTTTCAGTATGAACATGCACTCAAGATTTTAAATATTTTTTGTATAACTACATATGTTGTTCTTACAGAATGCAGTGACTTCTCCCCACCTGTAACTGTGATCCTGATGATCTTCTTGTGCCTTGAGGGTTTTCTGTTTCTCACTTTCACTGCAGTCATGTTTGGCACCCAAATCCACTCAATATGCAATGATGAAACGGTAAAGACCTCTGTTTTTGTATGCTATAATGATTCTAGGCAGATAAGATGTTTTATTTGCATGAGGGGAGGCTCTTATTTTTGAGAAAACTATTTCAAATTTGGGTTTTTTATTTTCTGCAGTTGTAAGGATTGGAATACTTCTGTTGGGGTTTGCTGTTTAACAGAAGTTCTTGTATTATTTGCTTTCCTCATGTAAATTTTATAAATCAGGTTTTCAATTACAAATACTCAGACCTCAGTTCAGACTGGAGCTCCTCAGCTATCACAGACTCCTGATATGTCTCATGGAAATGTCTGCTTTTCTCAAGTTTGCACTTCAACTAGCTATCTTGTATCAACCCTTCACACTTTCCTCTTCTTTGATCCAGTTTATTAGAGGACAACTGTAGTTTGAGTATTTGGCTCCCTCACCCTTAGATATGCAGTCTTAGGCTTTGAGAGGATGGTTTGTGATGGATAATTGACCGGAAACATAAGGAATTTGAGGCTGTTCAGAATTTTCTGTGAGGCTGTTTAAAAAGAGTACTTCTGTACTGAAGAGTAACAGAAAAACAAGTGGTAAATATCCAGCCTTCATTAGTGGGAAGTACAAAAAATGATCATCAGAATAATGCATTTGGGAGAGTAAGCCTAGCATCAGTAATTGCAGCACAAGAACCTTCTTGGAAGCCTTACTGTGTGGATCCTCTGCTGTAATATGAGCTTTGGTCATTCTGTCTTTTAGTTTGAGGAGAGGTAGAGGTAGACCAACCTTCTTGTACATGTTTTATGTTCAAAGTCTTGTAACTTGTAGTCAGAGGGCTAAATCAACCCTGCTTACTTCTTCCTTACTAAATAAATAGCAGTAAGGAACTGTTCAACTTTGTGTATATTAAAAGAATGCAAAATCATCATCAGTTTTGATAACTGCTGTTTAGACTTCACTAAACTTGGGACTTAACAGCGTGTCACTGCTTATATACAGGAGATTGAAAGACTGAAGAGTGAAAAGCCAACATGGGAGCGGAGACTACGTTGGGAAGGAATGAAATCTGTTTTTGGGGGTCAGCCTTCACTCCTGTGGATCAATCCTTTTGCAGGATTTCGAATCAGGCGACTTCTACTGAGAGCAAAGAAAGGAGGACCTGAGTTTTCTGTTTGAGTCTAATTATGCTGGAACTTGCAAGAATACGATATAATTATTTATTTGGGGCCAGAGAAGGCTGTCTACATATAATCTGTGACCAGGTGAAACTGATATCAGACATTTGCTTGTAGCAAGCAGAGTTTTATACGTTTATCGTCACAGACATCTCATTAACTTTCAGAGACGCAAACTGGATCTGTAATGGTCTTAGCAGCAAGATAACAAAGGAGAAGCACGTGGTCACACTAAGGAAGCCAAATGTCATGCTACTGTAATTTATTTTATGAGATTAATTATCCTTTTTTGTTAAGCCCTTTTTATTTGATAAATGTTTGGGGAATTACCTGTGTGTTTTTATAAAAAGTATATACTTAGGTGCAGTTGTCAATCATAAGGAGGAGTATTATGGTGAAAGTTGATCTCAAATGAGACCTAGCCTTCTAAATCCAGATTTCAGGGAATAGTGGTTTCTTCAGTTTTAATTTATATTTCAGCTAGTCCTAATAAACAGAGCTGTACTCTTGTGTCCCACTTCAGGCACACATTCCTCATATGCAAGTGATTCAAAGGACTGGTGCACACAACAGCATCACACGTCAGAGGCACTGTTACACCCCTGCCAAATGTCTTCCCAGGCTCACAAAAGCATGTCTTATGTTTGGCCATAATCTCATATGGCATTTAGGTAAATTCTGAGTCTTCAGTAAACAGCACTTTTAGCTAACGGCTGTGGGGCAGTTTGTGCCCTGGATATGCATCTCCAATTCTTAATGCATTGATTCAAGAGGAACTTCAGTGTGGGTGTTTGAGGATTGTGTCGAGGTCTCTGTGGCGGGGTAAGTGGGACCAGTGACTGTATCCTCCTGTGTGAGATTAAAATGAATGTACTGCAGATTGGAGTTTGACTAAAGATGGTTTTCTTTGTAAGGTCTTGCTCTGCCCCTTTTATTGTACAGACTTTTTGTAGAAGGACAGCTGTTAACTTAATGATCCCTTGGACAAGGACATCAGAGGAATGAGGGAGGTTGCCTTTTTCTTAAGTACAACAGATCTTAAACGTAGAAAGATCTGCTCTGGAAGGAATTATCTTGAATTTAACAAATTTTTCCTACCAAAACCACTTTGAAGAAATGAGAGCAATACAGATCTAGAACTGCTTTATGTGGGCCTGACAAACAACAGTAGTGCTAAGAAACATTTATAAATCTGCAAGTAATGAAATAACAAGCAGCAAGTAATGAAATTCAGCTAAAAGTGGATTCTTGAAAAAGTATATTTAGACTATTTTTTGTATTGTTAATCTGTTCTATAAATTATCGACAATATAAAGGATAATGCAGGAGCCTTGATGCATAGCTTGAAATCGTGCCTAGAAAGTCAATAGCTCCCTGTTCTGGGACTTGCCTTAAAATTGTCCTGTTCTTGCTTTTGCTTTGCCAGTAGCACTGATGATCTGTCCCACTTCAAGCAGTTCAACGTGCTGAAGAATCTTGCATTCTAAAGTTTACGTACTACAGAAGCTATACTTTCTTTTTCTTTCAGTGACCTGCTCCTCCATTTCTTTGTAGCTGTTCGTGGCATCTTGATTCCAGCTTCATCAGGTTTTATACCACCAGGTGGGTGAAGTTATTAAGGGATCTGTTTATTATCTGTGGCCCTGCGAACAAAACTGTGCAATACTATGTCTTGTGTTCCCTCTGCCTGGGGGAAATGATGTGTAACACCAGACAATTTCTAGGTGGACTCATCCAACAAAATTGCAGTCAAATGAACAAAAGTACATCTGTATAACTGAGGGGAAAGCTGAAAGTTCCACAAGAATCTTTGCATACTTGGTTGCACATCTTAAAGATTGGGGAGGGGGGAAGAAAAAAACAACATGTCTGGCTTTGTCATGAGGCTCTTAATGTGTATATTGTTTAACAAAATATCCTGATGAACATCAGAAAATATCACTTCAAGCGGTCGAATCCTGTGACTTAGCAAGTGTGTGCGTGTGTGAAACCAGGTTTACTTGGCTTTTCAAACCCTTGTTACGTTGTAATTTTTTTAATGTAAAAAAAAAATAATGAATTGAAGTCTTAGTTGATTAACCTCTGCTCTACATGTCACCTCTATTTTATTTTTTTTTTTACACATATTTGTGCATATGTTTAGATCACAGAATCACAAGGTTGGAAAAGATCTTTAAGATCAAGTCCAACCATTCCCGTCCTAAGCTAAACCAGATCCCTGAGCACCTCATCTACCCTTTTTTTAAACACATCCAGGGAAGGTGACTCAGCCCCTCCCTGGGCAGCCTGTTCCAGGCCCTGACAACTCTTTCAGTAAAATATTTTTCTCTAATTTCTAATCTTACCCTGCCCTGGCACAGCTTGAGGCCCTTTCCCCTTGTCCCATCACCTGTCACCTAGCTGAAGAGACCATCGCCACCATCACAACAGCTTCAGGGTGATGGTCTTGCATCCTTTGGTTTGTGATTTCTAAGTACATGTATATCCAGTAACAGATGATTCTGCTGCAAATTAAAGATGCTGCTCTGCTTACTAAGGGTTTTAAGGTATGCTAACTGCTCAGCTGCCCTTAGGTACTCTTCTGCATCCTCTGCTGTAACTGCTTATCTTAGCTGTTTGTCTAAGGTGAGTGGAACAACACACAGTGAGCTCCTCCTGTTTTAAAACTCTTAACAGGGCACCCCAGGCTTTTCATCTTCAAGAGATTTGTGTAAAATACAGGTTTGGACTCCCTAGTTTCTCAGCACAAACATTGATTTATTTTTTTTTTCTCCCCCACTAGTTCTGTAGCCTCAGATACAAGGACAGCCAATTGCTAGCCTAGAAAGCAGCACTTGAGGTAGCTAACAGCAGAACAACTGACCCACCAAGGGTGAGAGCAAGCAGGTTTACAAAGGCAGGAAGGGTTAGAGAGGCTGAAAGTGGTTTATTTCCTGCTTGCAACAGTTCTAAAAGAAATACTTTGCTACCTTCCTGGGTGTAATGACACACTGGCATACTGCTGGGTCAGTGGAGAAAATGGCTCCAAAAACATTCATATAAACTTTGTGCCACTTCTCCTTGTATTTTTCATCAGGTTAATGATTTGCTTGTATTTGTATGCCACAGCAGTTAAGGCTGTGCTGTGTTTACCTATATTTTAGAGCTTGTTTACTCTCCAGATGGAACAGACATCTCTGCAGATGGGTCCTACTAACTTACCCCCTTCTTATTATCTTGTTTAATATCTGGTCAGGTTGTCTCATGAACACTTTCTGAAGACTTAGAGGGCAGCAGTGACATAGGAGAATCCATTCATGGGCTTCTCTGTTCCTGTCCTGTGCTGAAACCTCATGTTGCCATGATTGTTCCCGCTTCTATTGGTACTGTGTTAATGTATGAATGTACTCAATGCTGTTGGAGAAAGTAAGTGGCATAAGAGGTTTTGAAACACAAAAAAGGGACTGTAAAATGATTCTTGAATCTGTTAATAACACTGAAGTGAAATGCACCAGCATTACAATTCTGTTTGGGTTTTGGTTTTTCTAACTATTATTCCTCTCAACAGAGTAAAGGTTCAGCTCACGTGATGCACTTTGTGGTTGATTCTGGATTGGGGCTTCTTGATTGATTGTTAATTTTTTTTTTGCTTATGTGTTTGGGGTTTTTTTTTATGTTTTGCATTACTTTATGGAGAAAACCTGTCATGCAGTTTTTGCAGTGCTTCCTGGCTGTGTTGCAGCACTGTGTACAATGCACATCCCTCTTCTGCCCAAATGAAGCTCTGGGAAATAGCCAGCATGCGTCGAGGCAACCACTGTCTTAGTTTCTTTGCACCTCCCGAGTATCTCTGCAGTTTCTCTTGTAGTGCAAGACAAAGTTAAAATAAGACCTTGATTCAATGTTAATAGAGCCAAATGCTGTAATTGTCAAGGAAATTGATAACTTGGAGAAATAGGTAAAGCCCTGCTACCCGAGATGCATGATGCATGGTGATCTGTCAAACCAGCTGGCATCTGGCCAGACAACTAGTTCTAAATGATGGTGCTCAACCTCTTTTATTAACAAAGCCATGATTCCCATAAACAGAAATCTAATAAAGTAGTCACTGCAAAGGTATGTTTGGTTTGCATAAAAACAGTGGTTTGATTTAATATCAGCCCTTATAAGACGGTAATTTATTCTTGCTGTAAACCTTCACTGGACTAGCTGAATGCTGGAGGCTGAGTCTGATGCCTACTTGTTCCTGGACATCTTTGTTTCCTTCTGTCAGCTAATATCTCAGATTAATTACATCAGTGCCAAGTGAAAGCTGGGCTCTGCTGTCGTAGATGATGATACTTTTCTAGGAAAACTAAATCCCTAAGGTATTCACATGGGAGAAATTGATAGAGAAGCTGAGCACTTGGGTTTGAATTAAAAAAAAGGCAAGCTGTCTGTGTGAAATAAGAGAATATGGAATTTATTTCCTCCCATAGATTTATTTTCTTACCATTAATGAATATAAATGTACATTTAATTTCTAGAAAAGTCATGTAACCTACAGGCTCGAGGAGCTGGAAGCAATGCTAGGTGCGTGCGGTTGCACTGGCCATGCAGCAGGAATGCTGGCCATAGCACCTGGTCCCCAGATAGAGCTGTCTGAAATCAAAGCTATCAGGGTGTAATGTCAGATCAAATTCATCACAGGCAGTAGAAAAATAAACCATTGTGATCCTAGGTGAAATTCAACCCAGTCCTGGATGGTTGCTGAGGTCTGTCTCATGCTGGAGAACGGTCATTGTCAAAGGACAAAGTATTCCCCCTTTGCTCAGAGTTGGGGTGTGCTTCCCAACTTCAGTCAGTGTGATTTCATTTCCTCCATCCCAGGATCTCAAAGCACTTCACAAGCATCACCAAAATAACCTCAGGGTTTTGCTGTGGATGGTTACACAGGGTTGAGAGCTTTGTGGCAGAACAAAGAGTTCTCCATTGTGTCCCACGGGCCAGCATGGCCACCTGTAACCCCTCAAGAGCCATCTGATGGAGGGTATCCTTTCTGTCCAGATGAGCATGAGTTCACACAAGCCCAACTGCCTGCTTGCTAATGAGGCTCAACTTCTGTAAAATAACTTGAGGAAACTTTGAGGTTGTGTTGTCATCTATTTGGACCATTTTAGGTAGTTGTAACACAGTCAATAGTTGCTCACCTACTGCTGATTAGGTTTTACATCAAGTGCAGAAGCACCTGATGTTTTAAACACAAACAGTTCTAAACTACATGCCTCTCTCTTTCCCCCCCCCCACCAATATAGAACTTGGACAGTTAGGTGGCAGGCATCACAACAATACATAAACTGAGCAAAACCTGAGTGCACTGGGAAAAGGGATATATATATAAATATATATTTGGCATTTTATTTAGGACTGTTGCTTCTTCTGAATATGTTTGCAGTTAAAAGCCTGTGGAAGACACAAAGCAGTGATGTGGCAAGTCAGCAGCTGCTGGAGCTTCCTGCCTGTCATAGGTTTTACCAGGCCCAGCATCTGTGGTCAGATGATGAGATCCTTGCTGCCATCTCAGAGCTGTGTTAGATGTGTGCACAAGAGACAGGCACAAATGGCTCACAACTGGGCTTTAGGTATGCTGGAAATTATGGAAAATAACGATGCAGCCTTTCCTGGTCAAAATTAATAACTGACCAGCATTAAACATTAACTGGCCGACATGGAATAAGACCACATCCGTGTGGAATAAGGAAGCACTGACCTGCATTCTGAAGACATCCTCCCTAAAGCTTCACAGGCAGCAGGAGAAATGGGAGTGTAATTACATTTTTAATGGGAATAGACCTTTTAGTATTGACAATTCAAGACCTGCTGTACTCACTAACGATTGCCAGGAGCTGTGTAAAGCGTTTGGTTTTATGAGGATAGCGGCAGAAGGCTTTAAAAGCATCGGGGTCGCACCGAGCTAGGTGATAAATGCAGCAAGAAGCCCTGCTTCAAGAGAGCTCGCAGCCTTGGTCCTGCTGTAAAGAGCAGTGACCCCAATCACGTGTGAAATGAGGGTGAGGGTGGTGGTGGTGGTGGTGGGAAGACCCGTGGTGAGGCTCCTGCTGCAGTCTCATATGTGGTGCTCGATTCACGGACGGGAAAGAGTGTGACTGATGGATCCGGCTACAGGCAGGGGGTTGCTGTGCTTTGCCTCTGCAAAGAGAAAGGGCCCATTTCACTTTCAGCACGGTTTCCACATTGCTCCCAGCTTCTCCTTCCATCTCTCCCTATAAGATCTCCTGCTTGGGCATCACTGTCTGAGGCAAGAGCTGCACTATGGTGCTAGGTCCTGCGCTAGAGCCTAGTTTATAGTCTTCACTGCCTGTGCTTGTAGAAGGAGATGGAAGGGATGGTTCAGGAGATGCTGTGGGAGAGAAAAGAAACAGCATTAAAATGGACTTGGACGCTGTTTGCAGATTCACAGAATTGTAGAGGTTGGAAGGGACCTCAAGAGATCATCAAGTCCAACCCCCCTGCCAAAGCAGGGTCCCTAGGACAGGTCACACAGGTCAGCGTCCAGACAGGGCTGGAATATCTCCAGAGAAGGAAACTCCACACCCCCCTGGGCAGCCTGTCCCAGGGTTCCCTCACCCTCACTGGGAAGAAGTTCTGCATATTGGTGCAGAACTTCCTGTGCTCCAACTTGAGGCCATTGCCCCTTGTCCTGTCCCCACAGTCCATTAGAATAGTGTCCAAATAAAATCAGCAAAGCACCCTACAAACTGAGGAGCTTTGGGGATGGGACAGGCAGGTCCATCTTAGATTCAGGCATTTTCTGGTGTATTCTTCCTGTTTGTGATAAGGCACAGGGTGGACTGATAGGCACACACCAGCTCTTCTTGGTGTTTTGCACTTGGGAAACATCCCTAGCTGCCTTTTAATTCTTCCTCTTGTCGGAGAAGAGCTCGACGTGCTGACTGCTGTACTTCATCTACAGAACACAGCACCTCTATAATCTCCTATGCTGCAAGGTGGTCTAAAAGAATCTGGCAAGCTAAAATACACAATGGTAACATTTATAGGGCTGAGAAATAGCCAGACATGCTACAAGAGGTAAGATGATTGTATATGACAGAAGAAGACAGCGTGTGCAAGTCATTGTGCTTACATGGCAGTGGCTGTTACAGTGCAGCTCATGTCTGGCTTTTTAACAGCATGGTCCATCTGCTCCTACAATGGATAAATGCCCTAACAAACAACTAGTGCCTAGCAGCAGTGCCTAGAGGGGTTGCAGGTGGTTTTTGCTCAGGTCGTAGTGTGTTGTGGTTGACAGCAACCAAGACAGTTTATGTGAGGGAACTCTTGCACTAATAAAGGTGTGTGTGCCTCTCTGGTATTTCCCAGTGCTGCCCACGTCCATGGAAACACACTGCCACCAGCCCTGATTCTTCTTTTTAATCTTGTGATGTTTAGTAGCATCTCAGACTCTCTCTGAATCACACAATCTGAGCTGCTGTTTGGAAGTGTGTTTCCAGGCTGCATGGGTTGGGGGCTGTGAGCTCTGATTCAAAGTGCTTAAACACATGAATAAACCTAAGGGTCTTTTTCATAGCCACTTCTCCTATTTCATCCCTTCATTATGCACATACTAGTAGAGTAGAAACGGACACGTACGGTCTGGAGCGGCGTGAATCACAGAGCTCATGTTGCTTGGGATGACGTGTCCTGGCAGTGGTTCCATGCTGAGGTTGGGAGGTCCTGACTGGTACTGGAGATCAATGGTGGTTCCTGCAGTGGAAGTGGGAATAGACATCATTCTTTATACAGTTACCGAGAAGCCAGATGCTCGGGGTCAGGTCTCTTTTATTTCAGAGAATGTGGGAGACCTCTGTGGGTGGGGGTTAATGTCCTGGCGTGTCTCTGCTTCCTTCCTGCTCCATTGTTCTCTTTGCTCTCAGCCTTCTCACTGCCCAGGGAGAACCTCCTGGGATGGCTGGGGTTTCAGCTGCTAACCGACTGCACTGTTCATCTCTATGTCTGTGTCCCAATTCCTGCTCTGATCAGGGGTTCTTGTATAGTTACAACTTTTACATAGTTCTAACAACAAAAAAGCATCTTCTTGCAAACTGCACCAGTTTGGGAGGCTGCCTAAAATTCAAGTGCCCACTGGTGTGAAGCATTGTACATACAGTGTACCCACTTCTGTGAAATGGTTCCTTGCTCCCATTTTAATGGATAGGCTGGAAAGTCTTGGGGATTGAACTGGAGTGAGAAGGACCCATGCTCAAGCTGCAATTTGACCTGACCTCCTCCCAAGACCAAGGCTTCTCAACCATACATCCCCCAGAGAAGAAATCAAACCCAGACACAAAGCCCCATAATGACCTTGCTGCCCTTTCTCAGCGGGGTTTATACCTCCCAGCAGCATCTCCTGCAGCAAGCTGTCGATCCTGGCCACACCGAAGAGCTTCACGAACTGGACTTGCTCTATCATCTGCCAGGTGATGCTCTGCAGCGGGGGCAGGAGGAGGAGGATGTCGCTGAACCGGCCTCGGGAGTCGTACTGGCGATCATTAATGTAGTCCTCCAGGTTGACTTGGACCTGGAAGCGCATGTTCTTCACCTTCCCAGGCTCACTCAGGCCTTTGCAGTCTGTGGGGGGGGGGAAATGAGGTTAATTGCTGGCCCGTGGGACCATAACGTGATAACCTGTCAGCTGGGCTCTGAGAAGGGAAAATTATGAGAAGCCAATGATCCTCTGATAGTCATCTCTCAGAGTCTCCAAGTTCACCTGACAGTGTTGGGCTGCCACTATTTTGTATCTCATATGGAATAGGGAAACAGGGGAATTTGAAGGGAAACAGTAAGAAAATAAGAGACAGACAGGTCTGGCTCCTGCCATTATTTAAGAAGAAGCATTTAGAAGTTGAACCATGTCTGTACTTTCAAGGAAACAGCCTAGAATTTTCCCCTGAAAACTTTAAAGTCCCACATACTGCCACTAAATCCATGCAGATTTAGTGCCTGTCTGTTGCAAATGTGCCTGTTGCAGCATCAGATTCGTGTATTGATTCCCTGTCTCTGACCCATGGTCGATCTGTTTTTCATGGACCACTGGTCCAGTTGGTGTAGGGTGAAGTGCTGGGATTTGCTGCTTTGCACTCCTGCCTCTCCTGTCACCTAAAACAGATTTTTTTGGCTCACTGGACTGTTTCCTTCGCTGTTTCCAGGGAATCCACAAGCACCATGTTTTAGAGACCATCATGCCAAAGTGGTTAACAAATCATTATATGTTAGCACATTAACTCCATGGACATGCCTACTTGTTAGTGTGAACAAATTCCACCGCTGTAGGTCTTCACACGCTTTCACTTTAGATGAAATCACAGTCCCTCACTGTCATGATGATCTAAAACTTCCCTGAGATACTGATCAGCTGAGAAGGTAATTTGTCAAACTCCATTTAATAGCACGATTCCTCTGCAGATTTGCAGCAGGCTCTTTGGGGAGCCACAGCTCAGGAATGATGTTTGGCAAACTCCTGTATCTTGATTTCAAGTCAGCAAATGCAGCAAAATGTAACTAATGGAAGCTGCTCTGATTTCTCCGTGCTAATAGACACTGAGGCATCATTCTGGACTTGGGATCCTTCCCCCATCTCTTCTCCAAGCTACAAGGTAATACACCCTACAGGGACTCAAGTGTTGTTCCAAGGGGGGGTTGTGTGTGTGCTGTAGAAACAGGAGTGTTTGGGGGGAACCTGGCTGGAGGTGGAAGCCCCCATGGCTGTGGAATAAGAACACAGCACAGGTATGAAACCAGCTTTTGTTTCCATGTTTCCCTTTCCTCCATCCTGTATAGATCAGCCCTGCCCTCAGCCAGTGCTGGCTGCCAGCAAGATCCATTACCAGACCTCCCTGATACTTCTGGGTACTCTGAGCAGTCCAGCTCTCTGTGGTTTTAATGCTGGTTTCTGAACTGATGGATGCTCAGCGCTGCTGCTCAGTTGATGCACTTCACTGACGCATAATTCACTATAGGCATATATGTCCTTACCAGTCATCTCCTTCATTTCAGACTGATGGGCTTTCCTGAAGCTACAGAAGCAGCAAGACTGCTGCAGAGCCTTGCACATCAGCCTGGCTGGAGTTAATACTTGCTAAAGCCTGAAGTGTTCAGGAATAGAATCACAGAATGCATAAGGTTGGAAGGGACCTTCAGGGGTCATCTAGTCCAATCCCCTTGCAGTAAGCAGGGGCATCTTCACTAGATCAGGTTGCTCAGAGCCCCATCAAACCTAAGCTTGAGTGTCTTCAGGGATGAGGCCTCCACTACATCTCTAGGCACCCTGTGCCTGTGAGCTACCAACTAACATGTCCTTGCTGCACTGATAGTATTGCTCATTACAGCAGGGACAGGGGGAAATGTAGAGCTGCTGCCAGGGAAGTTTCCTGGTTATTGGAGAACCCCCAGCCCCTTTCAAGCCCCATGCTTGGCAATCGGGAAGGAAGCTTACCTGGATCAAAGAAGATGATGGCTTTAAGGCAAGCATACTCATTGTCATCGATCTGGATGTCCCTCAAGGGCTTCACCAATTCGTCCAAGATTCTGGTGGCCACACGAGCGATTTCCAGTTCTGGGCAGTGCATTGGGATGATGAAGTCGTTCCCTGGAAAGACAAGAGAAAGGTGGCATTGGTTTTTCATTCTAGCACTGTGGACAAAGTCTCATCCAGAAGTTACCCAAGGCACGTTGCCAGATAGTCCCAGTGCCCATGTGCAGCAGATTTCCAGCATGCAGCTTCAAGCTCACATTCACGATTGAGAAGCAAGCCATGGATCTCATTCTTTCATCTTTAATTATCTCATTTGCACTCATCGATGCACCCACGCTGTACACAAAGCCTGCTCCACGTTCTGCTCTGGTTTACTCTCTGTTACCCCTAGCATCTGTTTGCAAGTGGTGTTGCATCTTTATTTTTAGTGGTTTGGGTCTGGGATTTTTTTAAACAAAGTTCTCCCTCCCTCTTTTCTCCCATGTGTGGCTTTCAGTGTCAGTATTCTCATTTCTCCAAGAATAATCCTGCATGTGTTTCTGGTGGCAGAATGCTACATGAAAAGGAAATACCTATTCACACTACAATTTTTAATAGACCTCTCGCTCAAGCACAGATACCCAAATGCCTCATTGCCTGTGTCCTGGCAATTTCACTTCCAAAAACTAGCCAACACATTTTGAGATGCTGTTTAAATACTGGTTTCTCATCCACATTTTCCAAGCAGTAAGGGGACGGTTGCAAAAGTCCCAGTGAATTTACTTGCTTCTTTATAGACTTCTCCAGAGACCTTCTCAAGCACTTAGCCCCAAGCCAGACACGCAGACCATGTCATGCAGAGGGGATTTCAGGTGGGCAGGATACTTGGCAATGACTCAGGTGTGTGAATTATAAAATTGGGGAGTGTTTATCACTACTTTACCTAATAAAAGGAAATCGGTGTATGGTATGGACCGTTTGGCCACCCCAAGGAGCAGGTGTTCCCCCGCGTGGGCTCTGAGCAAGGCAACCTGGAGGTGGCACAGGGAAGAGAAATAACACTCTGTTGGAAAAGCCTGGAACAGAAAGGTGAGCTCTTGCTGTTTAGATTAAGGTAAATTTGACATTGGCTTAGATGTGTTGGGTCTGTATTATGAAGAGGTAAAAAGTAGAAAATTATGATTGCATTCATGGCAAACTGAATAAAAAGGGTTTTTTTCAACTGGAAGAGCAAAGAGGGGCTTGAGTAATTTGAGTTCTTAGGAAATAAATGTTTTTAGGTTAACCAACCAGGTACCAATTGAAGGGAAAAGCCAGTCCTTTTTGAGTCAGCCCTCGTGCAGACTCAAGTGGCTTGGGGGGGGGGACTTTGGCTTCTTAATTAATTTTTCCTCAATTCCTTGTCTTTCATGATTCTTTCTCACCTGCTAGTTTATTGCTCTGCATATAGGGTGACCTATATATGTTAACATCAGATTCTCCTGCTGAAAAGGGGAATTCCTACCAAAGGTGGTGGCTTCGCAAGGAGGAGGCATTTGCATTTTACCTGGTCATCCAGTGGGAGCTCACAAAACGCTGGGATGTATTTTGCCCACTCAACCAGCACCAGAAGCTGCTGCTTCATGGATTCACACACATCGTTGATGGTGGCAACCTTCTTCATTGCAATGTCGGTGCTGTGCACAGGACTCAGAGATGAATACTGGAAGAGAAACAACCTGGTTGTGTTGTGACCAGATCTTTGCTGCTTTGCCATTCTTGATAGCAATGATTCACTGACAACATGGGGAGCCCTCATGGAGCTTGATCCCACGAGGTCGAGAAGACCTCTTCTGTGAAGACCCCTGCATTGTGGTTGTGCACTTAACTTGCTCAGCGATGTGTGCTTGACCGATCCATGGTGGAGCCTCCACGAGGTGGTGCTCGGTCCCAACAGACACCCCTCCCCTCCCTCCCTCCCTCCTTCCCCCGCCTCCATCCCCACTCTCCAGCCTGGCTCAGGACAAAAACCTGATTAATATTCCCGTTCCTAGCAGTAGCCAGCAGCACTGGGGCTCGGCTCGCCATCAATCAGTTAAATCATCAGCCAAATGCATGAAAGGCATCCAGCCTTTCTCCCCCAAGGAGGTGTCTGGGACACAAACCACCCATTTCAGTCTCTAAGGAGCTGCATCAGGGGGAGAGGTTTAAAACATAATACTTTTCTGAAAGGAAATGGATGCATTGCTGGATGTAATATGCAATATCTGGACGATATGTTTCGGTGGAGAAAGGGTATTTGCATAAGAATTTAAAGGATGCGTGGGGTGAAACTTGTTGTGGAACATGAAATAAGAAAGCTATCAGCGTTAGCTGAAGCCTGGTGATTTTATAAGCTTTATTTTTCTCCCTTAAAATTGTTGCCCTCATAAAGAAGTTGCAGGAAAAGATACAATTGACCATGACCGGAGCATTATGCTCTGAGCAGGGCAGAGTGTCCAGCAAGGAGGGAATAGATTCCTGCATGAAATGTGGTGGGTTTTTAGGGCTGCAGCAAAAAAATTTGGGCTGGGGGCAGAGGGAACCCAGGGTCTGCAGCTTCCCTCAGCCCCTGGAATTCCAGCTTTGCATCTCACACGCCAAAAGCTGCACCTGCTCTGTGCAGGACATGTCCTCCTGATAATGCACCAAGGCTTTTTACTTCTTGCTTTTGGCTCTCTCTAATGCATTTTCTTCCCTGTGATGTTGTGGAAGAGCCATCCAAGGGCAGAAAAAGATCCAGCCCTGACTGGTTTAGCTCATCTACACACCCATATGCAGTAGCTGAAGACCATATGCTCTTCTGGAGGGCTGGCCTTGCGCTTCATACCTGCTGTGCCATGGCCTCAGCCTGAGTGAGCACGCTGATGGAGAGCGAGCCGTTGTCCTCGTAGCTGCTCCTGCGAATGCTGATCCTGTCACGCTCGTTCTGCACCGCTGAAAGGACAGTGAGCAGTGCTTGTGTTAGCAAGAAACTTCCTGTGCAACCAATGGCTGCTGTCACCTGCGGTCCCCAAGCAGGAGTGGATGGGGATTTAATGCCTGCAAGACCCTCCACCCTAGCTGGATGCTGTAATAGGATTAAACCTCTCCCTGGGGAGAGGAAAAAGGCCATCAGAGAAAGGGAATAACCTTTCTGCCATGTCAGCACTGAGGACTCCTCTCCTGAGCTCTGGGTACAGCAAGATGCTCCTGAGGTCGCATCTTGTCTTACAGCAGCACTGGAAAAACCATCCTCTGATCCCACCTCAAAGCAGCCTTGAACTGTCCCCAGTCCCTGAGGCATCACAGGGGACATCTCCAGCACTCAAGGGGAGTCACCTCGTTAAGGGAGCTTCAAAGAAAGGAAACTTAACTTCCCCACCCTCCCCTCAAAACCCTTCCCTCAGCCTTGCCCATCACGTTGCTGATTTCAGGGAGCCTGTAACCCCAACGGTGATGCCATCACACAGGTGAGGGAACAAACCAAGCTGGGGTTTGCCTCCAGCTAATGCCTTGGGCAAATCACTGCTGCAAACCAGCCTGAATGGTTAACACTGATGATGCCACACATCTTGGACGTGTACAGTGACCACAGTGGCATGAAGATCAGCCCCGGGCTTTTTGCAGGCAGAAAGGTATGGCCATGTCACAGTGAATTAGAGAAAAACACTATTAGTTGGGGGTTTTTTTGAGGTTACTTCCACCCTTCAAGTCATTCCATTCTTTGAAGCACGAGCCACATCCAGCCCCACGCTCCATCCAGCCTGTGTGCTGAACAGAAGGGATTCAGCACACTTCAGCAGCTTATTTTTTGCAGCACAGGCTCCAAGAACTGACTCGTCTCCGCTGCAGCCATCAAGTAAAACACCAGCAGAGAGAGAAAATTTAGAATTTAGGCTTCATCCGACCTTGATTTCAGTGTTGGCTTCTCCCCTGAGCCCCGTGGCCTCCACCCAGCAGCAAACAGGCCCACATGGGGTTGGGCGAAGGGGCCTGAACACAGGCTCAGCACTCTCCTGACAGGCTGTATGTCTCGTCCACAGCTTGGGAAGGGGCTGTCAGGTCCTTAAAGCAGACGGAGCGGGAAAGATTTAGCATGTGGTGATAAGGCAGCACATCCCTCCTTCTTCCTACAGCAATTCCCTCCTCCTTTTGGGTTTATTTAGGGGGAATGACTCAGACATGGCTGTCAACTGGCAGCTCACTCTGGGCTTTAACCCTTTGGGTGGGAAACTGTGAGGTTTTTGTCTCAAAAGTGGCCACTGGAGAAGAATTTCTGCCAGCAAGGTCTTTTTTTTGCAGAGTCAGCGAAATTATCTCACCATCACTTTCCGGAGACTTTGTCTCTCTTCAGGGCTGTGATTTAGAGGAAACATCGCTCTTTACTTCCCTGAATTCATGCAAAGGAGGAGATGGGGGGACACACATTCTGCTTATGGGGCAGGAAGGTGGGTCTTTGTCAGTGGGGGTACAGCCACCACTCTGTTTTCCTAACCCGCCTCTGATGAGTGGCCAACAAAGTGAAAGGGCACAAAACAAGCAACAGTGACAAAAATCGATATCTCCCATTAACAGCAGGAGCTTGGTGTTTATTTTCCAGGATTTGGGGCTTGGCCTTGCTGTCAGTTGGGATCCTCTGGCTGCAGAGCTGGGTGTGCTTGTGGAGGAGGGGGAGGTGGGGCCGCTGGGATCCAGCCACCAAGAGCATTGGAGTCAACCTTCCATGAATGCCTGCAAAGGGGCGGATGTGTGCATCAATTTGCAAAAAGATTCAACACACATAGATATTACCAGAGGATTTTCGGGCTGCAGATACTATGTAGAGGCAATTAGACATCAATTTAGAGAGGAAAAAAACCAACCTACAGCCTTTGGGAGGCTTTGCTAACCTGCTGTAGGCAGCAGCGTGCATGGGAGTGGTGATGGAAGATGCTGTTTGGCTGAGGTTCCTCACCAGTTCAAAGGTGGTCATAGGAACTGTAATTTATCATTAATCATCAGAATAGATTAACCCTTCACAACTGGTTTTGGTACACCAGAAAGATGCACAGCAGCATCCAGCATCGAGTAGAAACAAGCCTGCTTGAATCTGTGTCATCTCTGACGTCATGTCATCTCTGACATCCTTGGAAAGTCCCCACCCAGTCTTATGCACCTAATTTCACACCTGATGCTCCCTCACACAGCTCTCTGGGGGTGATGGGGCTCTTTTTGCCCACTTAGAAGAAAAGGTACAAATTTTGCCTTCCCAACCGAGTTACATGTTTTACACACATCCTACCAACCCAGGCAGCCCTGGTCCTGCTCCCCAGTGCCAGACACCTTTAAGAAGCCTCAGCCTGTTTTTCTCCCAGGCCCTTTTATGGCCCAATGTTTCAGTGCTTCCCTCATGCCCTGATAAGCTCAATCTCCAAGTGTAAGTGGATGGTACAGACCGACTTTCTCAAGGTGACTTGGGTGTTATCACTGAAAGCACCCAAGACGCGATAGAATTAGATACAAAAGGTGGTTAATGTTTTACCTGCCACAGAATTAATCTATTACTGTGTGGTAATTCTATTGCTATATTTATTGTGCTTGTAAAAGGGAAGGGATAGGTCACTTCTGGTGAGGCTCAGGGGGTGTGCTGATGCTTGGGGTGCTCAGGCTCAGATGTGATCTTGGCTTTGCAGTTGATAAACTCGGCAAAGTCACAGTGAGGACTAAAATCCCAGGGGTGGATCCCACTGTCTCCCAGGGACAGCTAGTTCCAGTGTGTGCCTGGAAAAAGCCTTGCTCACCCATTTTTTTCCTCTAATCCTCTCCTCTGCACAGCACTCCAGTTCCCAAAGTCAGTAAACACTGGGAAGGGTCACTGCAGCCCTGCATGAGGGGATGGCAGCTGGAGCGAGTTCCTTGATGCTACTGGCCAGGGACAGCCTGGACCCAGGCTTTCCCCCAGGGAAGAGAGGAGGGAAGGCAGGATGGTGCCCCTATCTCCCTCGGGGGAAATTGTCCACAGCTATGGCATGTCCTGACTGTGGGAAGCAGATGGGAAAATAAACATATTCCCCCATCTGACGTAGAGGAGCTGTCAGAGGGGGTTTGTTGTTCAGGGCAAGCCTGGGCCCTTTTGCCATGAACACATCAAGGATGCCGGCAGCCAGGCAGGCTGTGGGGCACACACAGTGGCTCCTGAGCAAACAGCAGCCTGTTTGTGAGATTGCAACAACCCCCCCATTTCCCAAACATTTTGTCCTTGCTGCTTTGACACATGGGTACAGAGCAGGAGGAGGAACCTCCGGGGAGTCCAATAAATACGGCCACAGATGTGGGTTGGAAGGGACAGCAGCAAACCAGTAACTTTCCACAGAAACTCTGGAGGGTAAAGCCCTGCCTACATGGGAGTTACCATTTCCATTATTATTCCACTAAAAACATCCTCATTTAATGTCGTTGGGGTTGGGAATGCATTAATAAATGGAATAAAGAGAGAGCAGAAGGAGGGAGGTGTGAATGCCTCGGTGCGGTGCTGGCAGTGACCAGCACTCACAGTACTTCTCTCTCCACTGATACTGCTGCCTGGCTTGTTTATAAGCACAAATCATCTTTATCCCCAAGCTACTTTTGATTTTGTAAGGTGTGGCATGTTTTATTTGCAAATAAATCCCAATGGTTCATGCTCATTTAATCATTTCACAGGCTTCTGGCCCAGTTTACAACAATCACAAAATGGGGAAGATCCTTTAAATTTTCCACCTGTCTTTGTGATAAACTGCGGTCTCAGCCTTTTAAAAGCAAACAGAAGAGATGGGTAAACAAAAGGTATGAAACTAGATAGAGCTCCTGTGAAACACAAATAAAACTGTCCTATAAACCTGTCCAGTTTAACAAAAAAAAAAGAAATAAAAAATAGCCTCAAACCCTCCCAGTGTCTTGTGGCTATGATACATCAATTCTTTTCAGCTCTGTGTAAAACTGAAGGAGTTCATCTACATTCATAAATTCTTTTAAAGGGGATGAGAGGTTAAATATTAATCCCTCTTTTCTTTTTTTTTTTCCACCAGCAAGCTGAATGCCAACAGTGCAGTGCTGGCATTTCAAAAGGCTTCCAAGTTTTCAGACACTCAACAACTCTGTGTGAGCAAGCGACCCAGCTCACTTGAATAAAATCACACCCTGTTAATTTATTCAAGGTTCACCATGATCTCAGTAAGATGCTAAAAATAGTAACCTGCTGTTTTCTTTGGATGCTTAAATAATCTGGTGAGCTCCTCATTCAATGATGCTGAGGTGAACCAAAAACCTGTCTGGTAGCATTGTGTGAAACAATAGATATCGAACCTTTTCCTCCACCAAGAGAGAAAGTCAGAGAGAACAGCCAGAAAATCCCCAAAACACCCAGAAGAACCTGCCTTCCAGTCCCAGCTGTAACCACAAAAACAGAATAAAGGAGCAAATCTTCTGTAAAAATCTTTAATCCTGCTCATAGTGGCATTTTGGGAGGCATGAAGGGCGTTGTGTTCAAGGAGACCTTTTCCTCTCCCTTCCTTCCAACTTTAACGGTTGTTTACTTGTAGTTATTAAAGCGAATTATTGATACCAAAAATGCCACTGGGATTGGGGTGTTTCTGAAGGAGCTAATCTCCAGGGAACTGGGGGACCAGACTTTCCACAACACTCGGATTTTGACCCTTTCTTGCTCTCGCTGGTGCCGATGGAACCTGGATCCCATCTCAGCGCTCAAGGCTTAGGGCTCACGCATGGGACAACCCAGTCCCTTCCTAAAGCAGGATCAAATTCTGAGCTTATAAACAGGACGATCTAAAGGACCCTACTGACACTTTTCTCAACAGCCTCTGCCCAGCTGGCCCAGACCTGGAGTGAAGAAATGTCCTGGAGTGCTGTGCCCCCAGGACACGCTGAGACCCCCCACCTACATAGAAACATAGAATCATAGAATCATAGAATCATAGAATCATAGAATCATAGAATCATAGAATCATAGAATCATAGAATGGCTTGGGTTGGAAGGGACCCCAAGGACCATAGAGCTCCAACCCCCCTGCCACAGGCAGGGCCACCAACCTCCAGGCCTGGATCTACACAAGGTTGCCCAGGGACCCATCCAACCTGGCCTTGAACACCTCCAGGGCATTTTGCCCCAAAGACAACCGGTTTAAGGCCATCTTAGGTATTTGCATAATCTGGCTTTTTTCTTCTTTTTTTTTTTAAGCAGAAATTTCCCTCCTACCATGCCAGATAAAAATGCCCTTCTCAACTTGAAAGCGCTGGAGATGCTTTCAACAGGGGAAGAAAAGAATGATCCCAATGTCTCATGTCATGTCTTGTGATGCAGGAAGATTGGGAAAATAAACAAACCAACCCGCTCTGGATCCAAACCACCAGTTTATCAGTTTTGCTGGGGAATGGCAAGTTTTCCAACGCTGCACACACCCATCGGGCTGTGGGTCAGTGGGGTGCTGGCGGTGGGGAGCAAGCAAGGGTGACACAACCCTGCTAACCCCACCCCAGGTGTGTTGACCCAGACTGGCTGGGGAAAGGATCGTTCCCAGCTTCTACCCTTCTGCTGTGAATAAACAATGCTGTTGCCACACCCTGGAAAGTCTGATGGCTGTTGGACGGGTTGGCTGGAAAGTTGTGTGCCAGAGAAGGAGTGTATCCAACTCACAGACTCACAGAATCATAGGGGCTGTAAGGGGCCTCCAGGGATCAAGTCCAACCCCTCAACCAAAGCAGGGTCCCTAGGACAGGTCGCACAGGTCGGCATCCAGATGGTCTGGAATCTCCCCAGAGAAGGAGACTCCACACCCCCCTGGGCAGCCTGTCCCAGGGCTCCCTCACCCTCACTGGGAAGAAGTTCTTCCCCAGATTGGTGTGGAACTCCCTGTGCTCCAACTTGAGGCCATCGCCCCTTGTCCTGTCCCCACAGACACTGAGAAGAGGCTGGCCATTTCCCCCTGTGTCCCACACTTCAGATATTTATAAACATTGATCAGATCCCCTCTCAGTCTTCTTTTCTCAAGGCTGAACAGCCCCAGTTCATTCAGCCTTTCCTGGTAGGGAAGATACTCCAGGCCCTTAATCATCTTTGTGGCCCTAAACTCCTGCGTGCTGGCACTGGGAGAAGGGGACACAGTGAGCGTGGGTATCAGAGCTGTAGTTTCCCAACACAAATGGGCACGTGCCACCAAAAGTTTTTCTACAAACCTTTGTATCCTCCCAACACTGTTCTATCCCAAGACACGACTTCTCTTTTTCCCCAAATGCTTCGCAATACTGTTTAATATTAATCTAGAACCATCCTAAAGCAAATAACTCTGTTCTTTTTGTGCACACAATTGTGCAAGAAAAATCCCTTTCACGGTCCTGTGCACATGCTTTGGATATAGCTCTGGTCAGCTAAGCTAATTTCTGCAAAGCAGTTGCTCAAGGTGCTTTAAAACTCTTCCTTACCAGGAGCATGAGCAGTTTGTAGGCACACAACCTGACTGTGCACTCATAAAAACGTTTCAAAGAATGTGTCTATGTGGAACTTGAGATGAGTCATCTTCCATCAGGTTCGCAATCAATAATGAAGGCATGAGCCAAGGTTTTATAACTTTTACCATAAAACCCAATAAAAATCATGCTTCAGCTCAACGAATGGAGCTGATAACCAGTTTTCAGCCTTTCCAAGTTGTGGAGCTTGCTGGGTTCAGTACCATCTAGAACTGACCAGATCAGCTTCGGTTTGGGCTTTATTAATTTGAGGGCTAATTTGTTTTTTTTTTCTATCTATCTGCTGTATTCATTCCATTTCTCCTAAATTAAACCATCAGGCATTTTTGCAACATCCATGACTTGTGCCAGATTTCAAGACAGCCTGGCTCTCCAGGAAAACATATGGCTAGAAGGTTGGAAAGATGTTTTCATCACCAGTGAAATCTTATGAATTACCAGAAATCAGTGACAAATTTCCCCTTGGTTTCAGTGGGACTTGTGATTTCACCCCTTGGGTAGGGGTTGTTTAACGCAGTGGCATGGAAAGAAACTCTCAAGTCCCTCTCTAGCTCCCTCATCCTTTAGTTGTCCCAACCCAGAGGATGTAGGAGTCAGCTGCCTCCAGGAGCATTGCCTGTGTGCCCTGTGCCACGGAGGACTGGCAGTCCCACCATAAGGTGTTGTGTCTAGGCTGTACCTTGCCCTAAGGGTTGCACCAAGCTACATCAGTGTCAACCAAATGCTACTCCCAGACCAGGGCTGCCTCTCCTCTCCACCATGCTCTGCAGTGGGAGTAGGGCCTGAGACAGTAGCAGGCAGTTCTGAAATGTCTCTTTGCACCTACCTTCTTTCTTCATGCCAGCTCTGAAGCACTTCTTCAGCCTGCAGTATCTGCACTGGTTCCTCTTGTCTTTGTCTATCACACACTGTCGGCTGAACCTGGGAGGGGATGGGAAATAAACCATGGAGCAACCGGCCTGGCATCTGCCCCCCACTCACCCCAGGCAGCCCCAAATACAGTCCCAGACCTCACTGAGCTACGCTCTGCATGATCCTAGAGAAAAGCCAAAGGTTTTCAAAACCCAAATTCAGTCAACATTGGCTTGGCCCAGTTCCTCATCTTCCCCACTGCCGTTCCTGCCAGCTGGGAGCACAGCAATTTCAGACCACCCACCCTGTGAGGACTGTGATGGTTTTGGCTGTGAAGATGTGACTGTGACTCAAGTTCTGCTGGTGTAGGAACTCCATCTCCCAATTTCAGACAGTTATGGGGTGTTCAGCATCGGGGCTCATTTGTTCCCAGTTGTTAACACTGTCCTGCTTTGCTTTGTTATGGACCAAACGTCCTTCTGTGTCTGCAGCCTAGTTTTGAGGCATGTGGCCTCCTAATTCCTATTAATTTCAGCAAGGGATTGAGGAACCTTTGCTGTTTAAAGGGCGGCCCATGTAGACTTGGCAGCTCTAGCTGCAGTGGGTGAAGCGATGGAAGAGGAATCTGCCATGGAGAGAGGAGACAATGTGGGATGTTCCCTGGACATCATCAGGTTGTAAAAGCTGAGACACTTTCCCAGACTGGTTAAAAGCCAAAAGCACAAAGGCCCAAAGACTTTCCAAGGAATTCTTGTCTGCGATAAACAACAGAGCTCCAAGCTGGGCTAAATACAGTGCAGCTCACCAAATAAGGATTTGCAGACAAGCATTTGCCATTTGCTTGGCTTCAATGCTGTGGATCTTCCCTGAGCTGCCAGATATCAGAGATTCATGGATTGCTGGGGAGGAGAAACAACTCCACTCCCAGGAGACAGCTGAAATTTCAAAGAAATCAATAGTGGCTGTTGCCCTGTCCTGAGGGGATCCTGGGATGGGCATCATGCGGGTGGACACTGCTGTCACCCCCTGTGCCTTTCAAAGCTGGTGTGTCCTGGAGTGATAAGGACCCCAGGAACATTTTGAACAAACAGGGTGACTCGTACAGCAAAAAATTTGGAACGCCCTTAAAGGAGGAAGAGCTCTGGAACAATATGAATACTTCCAGGTTTTAATTAGAGATGAAGGGCTTGACTGTATTCGGGTGGTTTTTTTCCCCTTCATCCCAGGCTAAAATAAACACCGTTTTTCCAAGGTCAACCAAGATAGCTGCTGTATAATTGATAGTGTACTCCTGTTAAAAAGGAGAGTCTCTCAAATGTGTTCCTGTGTGCGAAAGTGGAAGTGAATCATCGCTGATCCACACTAGGTTCTCAGAATGATTGTAAACTCATCAGCGGTATGGCAGCGTACGTAGTTTAATGACTTCAGAACAAAACTGGAGACACTGTGGGGGACGTGGAGGCTTTAGAGGTGGCAGGTTCTTGGATGCTTGTTGCTTATTGGAAAAATCAAGAAACACTGTGTTTGAGGTGAAATCTCTGGAGTGTTGGTCCTTTGCCACCTTGGCCTTCCCTTGCTGGACTGTGATAAGGTTACGGTGTCACTTCACACCCAGAAGCTCTACTTACACATTATCCACCCCAGTCAGACCTCAGGTCTATAAGTTTCCCTTGATTTACACCGTGGGGAAGGCAGTGACGAGGTACTCATGAAATAGATTGGCGGGTGTCACAAAAGGTGACAAGATCCAAGATGAGATAGGACTTAGCTCCCTCTCTTACAGCCAGAAACTAAACTGCAGCATTGCTGTCACCCTTCACAGCATGGTAATTCAGCCTTTGGGACAGGGGCCCGTTGCACAGCCTGATCCCCACCCCATATTATTTACAGCGTCAATAAATTTTATGTATTTATTGCAGAAGGGGCAGGTACCTGCAGGAGTAGACATGGTTCTTGCGGACGCTCCTCCTGAAGAAGCCCTTGCAGCCATCGCAGCTGGAGGCTCCATAGTGTTTGCCGGTCGCCCGATCCCCGCAGATGGAGCAGAGGGAGCTGATACCATTGGTGAGCAGGTTGGGGTTTGCTGATTCAGCTGCGATGGCCTCTGTAGGCAGATAACAGGGACTATTAGACACCTCTGTGATGGAAGCCAGAACTGGCTGACAGCAAGCTGGCTTTTTTCAAGCAAAGCACACACTGAGCCAGTCCCCCACGCTGTACATGTTGCTAGTAAAGCCTCCAGATTGATGGTCATGATCTTATCAGCCTCAGCTGAGAGTAACTCAGTTGCTTCGCTTCTGGTATTGGTGTTTTCCTTTGCTTCAGCGAACAGAGATTTCAAGCTGCATAACCCAACATGCTCCTGAGACTTTAACCATTGCCACTAATGCAGAGAAACCTCACGTGGATGTGAGAGGTATGCTTTTGAGGGATAGAGTACCACCTCCTCAGTTAGACACTTGGAGAAAGCAGTTCAAAGCTGGTGCCCACATAAGACAACAGAGAGAAAGCCATTAACTTGAATAAATAGAAAGCAGAGAAGAGGCAGCAGAGGCAGGAAGGATGAACTACATCGTAGATGTGACAGAGGTGTTGGGAGATGACAGAGGACTGCTCTTGAGACCTCCCCTGGAGAAGGAAGGCAGAGACAGTAGCTCTCACCAGGGTTCTCCTAAGTCTGGTTCCTGCTCTGAACTTCCCTCTGAAGAGGCTCGTTGCTATCCATTGAAAGCAGTAGAAGGCTGCAGGGAGATCGACCTAAATTAGGGACCTTAAATTAGGTCATATGAATGCCCTCTGTCATGTCCTCTGTTTGCACCCACTCATCTGGGGCAGGAATAGCTCTGCCCCTGCCTGGCCTGTGTATACACTGCTGAACACTCCCCTTTAAACCTCTCCCTTGGCCTTAACCACCAGACTCTCTGCCCTCTTAATCCTCCTAATTTGAGGCACAGCCTGGGGAAGGAAAAAAATAGTAAAAAAAAAATAAGGAGACACTTGAGAAGACACAGATGACAGTGTTTACATCTCAATGAGAGAAGGAATGTTTGTGGCCTTGTGGAGCCTGTCCTGACCTGGGCACTCACTGCAGGATGGGTTTATAGATTTATTGCACCTCTGGGAGTGTGTTCTTCACTCCAAGTGAGCTGGTCCTGTGCTACAGTGACCTTGGAAGTGTCTCTGGGACAGGATGCATCCTGCCTTGCAGGAGAGGCGGGCTGTGATGAGAAAAGCTCAGCTGCTGCTGTGTGGAGCGATGACAAATCTTAGAGAAAATTACTCAAGAAGGAGGAATTGGCATCTGATCTGGACAGTCTAGAGAAGGTTTTCAAATGCACAATGAATAAAAATAGCTTTGGGTAATCCACACACAACACACACATATATATACACAGAGAGAGAGAGAGAAGGCTATTTTTGTATATGAATACACATTAAAAATTTAGACTGAAAATATTTGCTGTGCAATGAAAATTGTAATCAAAAGCAAAAAAAAAAAAAGCCAATAAAGCTTTAGATTTTCAAAACCTGGGAAGGTTTTTACCTAAGACCAAGACACTTTTAGCTAAGACTTTAGAAATGCAAAGGTCAGACTTCCTTTCACCGCCTCAAAAGACCCTTTTGATCTGTATTTCACCTTCTAACGTATGAATGAATAAATAAGTAGGTTGCAGCAAGATGGGAGCTACATGGCAAGAAAGAATAACAGCATCAAAAACATTCTTAGGTCATAAGGACAGCAATTGAGATTTACCTGGTCCCAAAATCCAGGTAAGATGCTCCCAGCTCTGACATTTGTCAGTAAGTGGCACATAGTCTGCATCAGAGGTGCTTAATGGTAATTTACGTTGATTTTTAGGGGGTTTTTTTACATGGATTTTATTTTATTTTGCTTGAGAGTTCAGCATTGGGTTTTTTTACATGGATTCTTAATTTTATTTTGCTTGAGAGCTCAGTATTGGGTTTTTTACATGGATTCTTAATTTCGTTTTGCTTGAGATCTCAGTATTAAATGATCTGTACTAGAATATTCCTTAGAGGGTAACTGTAGTGCTAAACATTTGTGCATCTGTTGCTCCATCTATTTTTTTCTAAGGAACATATGACCATAAACAAATGTGCTGGGTGTGCTGGATTCAATTTTAAAAATTGCACAACAAAAATAAAAATAAGAAGCCAAATTTTCTCTTCGCTCAATGCTTCCTCTACCGACTTTAGGGTCCCCAGTGGACCCTACATCCTTTAGCTGAGTCCAGACTGCAAAATGTTCCTGATGCTGGAGAGCATTTAGTCACCAGAGAAGACTTGTTTCCCTTATGTGAGTAGGATGTGTGAGGAGTTGCTTGCTGGTAAAAGCAAGAAATTAATTACCTGGTCTTAAGTATTAAATATTAAGTTCTGCACCAATATATGGGAGAATTTCATGGTGAGGGAGCCCTGGGACAGGCTGCCCCAGGGGGGTGTGGAGTCTCCTTCTCTGGAGATATTCCAGACCTGTTTGGACGCTGACCTGTGCGACCTGTCCTAGGGAACCTGCTTTGTCAGGGGGTTGGACTCCATGAGCTCTGGGGGTCCATTCCAACCCCTACAATTCTGTGATTACTGGAGGAAGGACCATCAGCACTGAGCATGTGAGGGCCCCTGGAAGTTGGCAAACCAATTTTTGCCCTTGCTTGCACCCATGAAAACACAGAGAAGCCCATGGGCAATGGCTGAGCGGGGAGGTTCTGTGTTAGGGCAGATTTACAGCTGGAAGTTCAGCCCTTGCCAGGAAGACACGTGCCTTTTTCAGCCTGGTTCAACATGAACTGAATTTTTTAATAAAGGAAAGCCCTAAGCCAGTACACACATGTTAATTATGATGGTAAGATTTAATTACAAAATCCTGTCACCATCTAATGATGAGTTCTGAATGGGAATCAGCTCAGAGAAGAGCAAAGGCTCAACCCATACCATGTGCAGCAGAAAACTGTTTCGATGTGACTTCCAAACCTGCCCAGGATTTGGGGAATGTCTGGGATTTCCCTGGACTGGTGACTGCTAGGAAAGGCAGTGGAAGGCCAGGATCCCTGCCAGCACATCCGACTGCCTGTGAAATCAGCCGGAAACTGTAAACCTCTTACTTCAGCCCTGCCTGACACAAGGCGATATACTGCTCAGAGCTTCATTTAACACGTGGTGCCTCTCTGGAGGGGTTGCTACCTGGAGCTCAGCACTGTGCTGAGGTGGGCTGGAGGGCTGCTGGATGGAACTGGTCAGAGTCCAGCTGGCTCACAACAACTGAAACAAGTTCACAACTGCCCTCACCACCCTGGAGAGAGAGACACTCAGACATGAGTATTGGTTATAGATGCTCCTCACTGCAGTGTAACAGGACAGTTCCTAAGTCATGTCACAGTGCCTCTGAAATTTCTTCTGGAGGGATGCAACTGCTGATGTTCACCAGGATGAGACCACAACTCCTGCATGGGTCTTGCGTCCTGACCTTGGATGGGCTCCAAGGCTGAGTTGAAGACCCAAGGTTGTTGCCAGACTCCTCACTGGGACTGTCCTGGACATTCACTGGTGGAAAAATCTGAAGTTCCAACCATCTTCTGCGAACTACACATAAGCAGTGTGTAGATTTGGAATTAAAGCCTACCTAATGCTGATGAGAGTATCCCAGTGGCTTCACCAGCGGAGGGGTCAACCAAGCTCTCAAACAAAATGCAAACAAATTTTTGTTACCCACTGCCTCTGTATGTAAATCATTCCCTAACCAGGGCTGAAATGAAGATGCCAAGTTTTACAATTATAAGAAATGACAGTAAGGATGCTGCTGGGGAATGATATCTGGGCTGGAATATAAAAAGAGCATAAATGCAGGGTTAGGGCATGCACACATGGTCAAACTCAGTGACCAAAGCCAGCATTGTGCAATGTGTGCATGCAAATGTAGGGCTGGATGGGGGTTAGTGCTGAAACCCTGGCCGTGTGTGCAGGTCAGCTGCTCTCTACATCAGCTTTCAGCAAATAGAAGGGGAGGTTTTGAGGTATAAAGCATAGCTTTGATTTAGTGCTCCCAAATCAGACACTAACAATGACAAAGAGGCCAGCCAGAAGGGTCAAAGCTCCTCACGAGCGTGTGTGCAGGTTCAGGGATGCTCAGGCACTGTCAAAGAATCTTTGATGGGTTTTTTCATGGTCTGAATTGGGTCAGGCTGCGGCGGGGCTGGGAAAAGTGTTTCACCAACCTTGTGCCAAAGTCCTAAGGATCAATGTGGTGTTTGAGTGCTAAGACAGGAAAACGAGCACCACCATGGGAGAAAGTATTCACCGACACTCAGCTACAGAATTAGTGCCATATTTCAGCCATGCTTCGTATTTTAAGCTAAATGACAACTCTGACAAGAGCATAAGGAAATGGATATTAACAGCACATAAAAACCAAGTGAGAATATGGCTTGTAATGCCAGCCAAGGTAAAGGAAACAAGTTTGTATGGAATGGGAAAATTCCTGCAGTTACAACACATATTTTATAAAGGAAAGACAGGATTAGCATTCATTTTTGTCCTTTTCCTTTTGCCATTCTGTATATCTAAGACAGGCAATGTTTTATGCTCCTCAGCTCCCAGAACGGATTCAATTCCTTATTTTGAATTAGCACCAAAATATTTGGCAAATTATGGTCTACTTAAAGGTGGAAAATCCAAAATGTACAGCTAGGCAAATCTCAAAATGATATCAGCTTCCTGAAGCAGAAAGCTTAGCACCAGAAGTGTTCTACATCATTAATCAACCCACCATTTTGATGAAATGATACTCCAAAAAAGGAAACTCTTAGTTTCAAGACAAGCATGAGCATATTGGAGAATATTCTAATTTTCACTTTTAAAATTGTTCAGAATGTAAGAGACAGTCCTAAGTCCATGAAAATAAATACTGCACCCTTTCCCGCTCGTGTTTATAAAAGGCGAAACTCTTGCTAGATTTAGTAAGGGAAATAATACAGATGAATCTTGCATGAAGGGAATGATTTAGCTTAAAATAATCCAGTATTTTAAAAAAAAAAAACTTAAATGAGATTGTTTCTTGATTCTAAAAGTTTAAAAAAATATTTCTGAAACTGCAGAGTATCTGTTCTCAACAGATAGTTTAAGTTACCTATGAGAACTGAACTCAGCCACTCAGCAATATATCCCCATGCATGGACATTTCAGGTCTTTTTTGAAGTTATTTTTACAAACCGTAGAAGAGGACACTTACCCAAGACAAACAACCTAATTTCAAAACAGCTAGTTCCTGAGAGACCTGGTTACTCATTAACAGCTAGACAAATAACACAATACTGATCTAGATAAACTTCAGAAAGAACTCAACCTGTCAGTTCCACTACATGAACCAACAGAGAGCCTCAAACAGGTTTTGATAGTTAATCTGCAAAATTATATTGAATTTTGAGGAATTTCGTACCACTCTAGAAAGTAAAAAATAACTTGTTCAGCAGCAAGTGACAAAGAGAAACATCTGTGTTAAATAACATCTCTGGAGTAGGATGGCAGATGGAAACCTTTCTGAAAGAATAAGAAATAAGATCCAATCTATCTAAGGCTGGCAAAAAAAAATTAAAAATATATATATACATACTGAAAATCCTTTATTTGGGGACAGAGATTTCTTGAAGTCAACTTTAAATTGAAATTTCTTTGGGCCTTTTAACTTCACTTGTCTCCAGGCATCCCTCCATGTGCTACAATAAGAAGTCTAATCATTTTATATTGCACATGATAGCCCTACTGAAGCTGATTTCTTTCGATGAGACAGCTAATGAGTGAAAGTGAAACCCTGAAAATCCCATCTTAATTTCACTAAGCTTCTTAAATGAAACGAAATGCTGCCAAAACTCTCCAAAGGCGTTCTTATATTAGATCTCACTCAGTTACATGACTGGTTTCATGCTATATGACTAAAACATCCTTTATTTTTCACCCAGTGACCAGTTAATTTCACAAAATAGCGTTTGCTTTACGTCAGGGTACTTTTGACTACTCCAACCCTAAGTATCACGCAACGCTCTTCATTTCTGTGAACGAAGCGGAAGTCTTTACATAGAGAGACTCATGCCTTGTAGCCAAGCTCTTTGTGCACTGTAAAGGCTTTTAAACCATCTTGGTAGCAAGGGAAAAAAAATATATATAAGGCAAGTAACGATTCAGATATTGCTTCTCATTCTAAGCGCTCAGGAACAAGCTTAATTTGACACATGGTGTGTGGTTTGAGTAACAGAGAAATGCCATTTGAAATGGCATTTTTTCCAAGGATTAAATATGAATTTAAATCATATATGGGAATGAAACACATTTTAAGGAAGAAATATTGGTAATAGCTCCTCTCATAAGTCATACGGGGGGACAAAATGATGGTGGGCCATGAAGGTCTCTACCAACGTTCACAGTAATTTCTGGGCTCTTTGGGACATGACACTCAGCCCACCAAGGGAAATAACAAATCAAAATAGGACCGGCAAGTGAAAGGGTCCCAATTCCAGCCCAAACAACAGAAGTTGACAGGTCAGCTGCTTAAATATTACCCCTTCCACCCTTTGCCCCACACCTCTCACCCGCCTTCCCTAGGTGTTCAGCGTTCTAACAAAGGTAGTGGATGTTATTGAAGAGGAAGCGAACACACATCTTACCGGTGTTGTTGGGAAGCACCCGGAGGTTGTCAAATTCCAGCATGGTGTAAGAGGAGTCCAAGGAGTCGACATAATCTGGCATATCCATGTCCATGATGGACTGACAAAGCTTCATTATTACTTGTCAACGGCAAGGGAAGCGGCAAAAAACAGCCCTGCTGTCAATCACGGCCAAGGTTTCCTCCGCACAGAGAGACACCCCAGCCCTGGCGATGACAAATCATTACCCAGCTCTGCCCAGAGTCCCCTCCCCGTACCAGGAGAAAAGGGACGAAGCCGTTCCCTCTGGCGCACGCAGTCCCCTCCCTTCCCGGGGTGCATCTGTGCTCTCTCGGTCCTGATAATATGATGTAGATAAGGCCTAGACTCAAGCGACTTGGATTGCATCTTTGGGTCAATACAGCCCGTTTTATGGCTGTTCCTGCACAAACATTTTGAAAAGGGCTGTGGGGAGGCGTTTGCACACATGCACTGCTCTTCCAGGGCAAAGCAATGGTCATGTCAAGTAACACCTGTGCCGATGTCACCTTGCTCAGCGACCAGCCATTGGGAACAGAGCAGATGATGTCACTTGACACTGGGGATGACAATGAGTCAGTGTCACTGCTGACTGAAGACCATCAAGATAGGTCAGCATTGAGAACCTGAGGCACTGCCAGGAGATGCCAACACCACTGCACACTGGATCACAGGGAGCATATAAACAGGAGGGGTTCAACTTTTTAAAAGGGCAGACAATGGCAGGACAAGGGGGATGGATTAAAACTAAAGGAAGGAAGGTTTAGATTAGATATGAGGGGGATGTTTTTTACAGAAAGAGTGGTGAGGTGCTGGAACAGGTTTCCCAGAGAGGTGGTGGATGCCCCGTCCCTGGGGGTGTTCAAGGCCAGGTTGGATGGGGCCCTGGGCAACCTTGTGTAGATCCAGGCCTGGAGGTTGGTGGCCCTGCCTGTAGCTGGGGCTTGGAGCTCTGTGATCCTTGGGGTCCCTTCCAACCCATGCCATTCTATGATTCTATGATCTTGAGTTACTGCTGGAAGGAAAAAATGAGGTTTCATTACATTTGTGGTTTCACACTGCCCCACAGGCAGAGGGGAAGTGACTTCTCCCACCCACTGTGTCCATCACCTGCATCTTCTTCCTGAGTCCAGGCAGCCCCAGTCTCCCACAGAAAGAGCTCTCTCATGGCTGCAAGATGTTAGGGTGGAAGATTTCAGGCAATAGCACATGTTGAAAATGGAAAAGGCTAGAAGGAACTGGGCAGACTCCCTTGCGGATGGGTCACATTGCATTTCACACTGATCCATGCCTGGCTTTTCTGGGAAAGGGCCGTGTATGGAAATAAAATTCCAGGTGTTCCCCACAAGACTGTAGGTTTTTTTCTTAATTTACTGAGTTTTGCAAGAAGTTCTTCCCTTGTTAGGACTCATGAGCTGGATTGCAATGTGGTATACGTTGAAGTGCCTGGTTTCATCTTCCAGGTGCCTTCCCTGACATAACAGTTCCCTCTGCAGTGACGTCGTTTTGAGTCAGAGGACCTTCCCTCTGCATGAGCTGTGCTGCAAGATCCAGTGTGACATCCTGTTGAATTTGGAGGAAAAGAAGAGTCTTGAGAAATAGGGAGATGTGTCGCCAGAAAAGGAGCCTTGGCCAAAAGAAGAGGATTGCCAGACTGCCTGAACTCTCGCTGAACCGAGGAGCAGGGTGGCCCCATGTATCCTAGCAATCTCCAAATAGCAAGAAATACGCCAAAACTGAGTTTTGAAATGTCTTTAGATATACTAATTTTGATTTCCTTCCCATTTTAATTTTTTCTCTTTTTTTAATGGATTTTTCCATATCCCTGGGCCTTACAGTTGACATTTCAAGGGGTTAACTCTAGCTAGGCTTTTCCCCTATAAAGATTGGGTTCAAGAACACTTAGCTTTATTTTCTTATCATTTCTGGGGCGTAATATAATTTAATATGCCATAGATATTTTTTTCCTTCTTTCCTTTTTTAAGAACGTGTCGTAACTAGTGGTGCACAAATGACTCCTTGGTTAGATAAGACGTTATGTTTTTATCCTTGGACTATGCCCCCAGGGTTTCAACAATGCCAGCATCAGCTAAGTTAGCATCTGATTAGTCCTTCTTGCCTCTTACTCAATGTCAGTCTTGATTATGCCTATTAATCTGGCTCTGGGCACAATCCTGCCTGATTCTCAGCACTCTGCTACTATTTTAGCTGAGTTTTCTCACATTTCTACAGTTTCAGAGGGGCTCATATGGGTTTCTCACCATTAAAACAGCCATATTCACCATGCTTTTGGGCAACTGTGGCCCAGAGAGAAGAAATCTGGGCTCCTGCCCTCACATTGTTGGCTTTAGAGATTCCTCAACATTCTCAATCTCTCAATCTGAACTGAGGGTTAAGGCTTATTTCCAAAGAAAACTCAGCGATCAGGATGCGCTTGGATGACTTTCATTCTGGGAATGAGAAAAGGGCATTGGGAACAAGAAAAGGTTGTAGAGCAAATTTCATAGTTCAGGACCAGATTTCAACATCACATCCATACTGATAATCCAGGCTGACTTGTTATGGAAGGTGGTGTTGGAGTGATATTATATGGCATTTCTATCTATTTCAAACAGATGTCAGAGCCCTGTTCCAAACCACTCCAGCACAAAAGGAGCCCTTGAGGAGTACCAAAACTTTGCTGAGGTTTGAACAGTTTCTTCTTTTTCCTCTCCCAGCTTGCTTGCATCAATTTCTGAGTCACAGCTGCAATTCAACTGTGATCTATTCAAGACTGGGACTGATTTTTATTAACACCAGGAGAAGCCTAGCTCACTTTGAGGTGTCCTCATATCTGCTCAGCACCTGTCCCAGCCAAAAGCCAGAAATCTCTAGCTGTTTTCTTTATCACCCTGCAATGATTTAGACTGATAGAGCAGACCAGTTGAGGAGCTAGGGAGGGATCTCTTTGCAGCTGACCCCAGGCAAGTGTTAGACATAAATATCTGACCATGGGAAGCTCCTTTGATGTGGGAAACAGGCTAGTGGCAGGTGGGAGAGGGCTAGTGTTTGGGTCTCAGTGCTTTGGCATCACCCTCAAGAACAGCAAGCTTGCAGTCTCTTTGATCTTCTCACCAGCATCTCCGAGGGTGTCCACAGGACATACAACCAGCCTCAGCTATTCTCTGCTGGAAACACATGACCAGCAAGAGGAACTTTAGGGAGAGAAGGAATCTCCATTCCTTCACAGAGTGGGGAAACAGTAAGGAAAGGTTTGAAGGCAGACATTTGTGGGGTTGACCAACTGCTCTCCACTAAGACATTCTTTCCAGGACTTGAGCTTCCTATGGAGGACAGACATGGCAGCTCTTGAGGAGCTATTTCAGCTACATCTCTGTGTGTGTGCAGGCTGTGTGCAGCTGTTCTGGCCCTTCCTGCAACGTGCCAGTGCTCAGAAGAGCCGAGCAGGTCAAGCAAGGGCTATTACACTGAATGCATGAAGCCCTGGGAGAAACTCCTGGGGTGAAAGGAGACCTGGTGGGACCAAAGCTAGGCTCTGATATTTCTCCACCACCCATTTCTAACTTTCTCTCATTGCAGAGAAAAGATGGGTCTGCTCAGGTCCTTACATAAGCCAAGTGGTAAGCACAGATAAAATTCCAACATAAGAGGTAGTGGAGGCCCCATTCCTGGAGATACTCAAGGTCAGGCCTAATGGGACACTGAGCAACCTGATCTAGTAAAGATGTCCATGCTTACGGCCAGGAGGTTGGACTAGATGACCTTTAAATGTCCCTTCCAAGGCAATACATCCTATGATTCTATGATTCAGAGATATTAACCTCAATAAGTAGATCCATGTGTTTGAAGAGCTTTCACCAGAATGGATCAGGAAACAAAAAAAACATGTGCCTGTCCTGTATTTCTCCCTTTTCTCACCCAGAGGAGGTGGATCATGTGCTCAGTGCAGATGCCCGTGATGCTGTTGGGGCCGTGAGTGGGGAGCAGCCACCCAACTGTGAGCTATGAGAGAAGAGAAACCCAGCTGGCGACAGCAGCAGATAATCCCCTTGGAGTTGCTACACCCTGCACACCAGTCTCAGCAAGCAGCCTTGCAAGAGGGGAAGACCTGAGTAAGACCACTCCCTCTGGGCTGCAGGACTAATGCTTGCCTGAATGAGTTGACCCCAATGCATTGCCTACAGAGATAACCTTGCTGGTGAAGGGACAGGATTGGGGGTGTCTGTCCTTTCTCTGGGTGCTCGGGCATTGACTGACGTGCACAGGCACCTCGGGTGTATGGATAACTGCAGGCAAAACTGGAGAGTATAACACAGTCTTCCCAGTCTGCAAACTGATGTCAGTTCTCCTCCATATGGACATAAGCCTCTTTTTAATATGTTTTCCATTTGCTCCATTTTTGGCTCAGTGAGGCTGGATATAGCTGGAGGGTGCAGGGGAAAGGGGAGAAGGGAGAAAACAGAGTTATGTTTAACAAAAATAGCATGAATGTTCAAAGATAGTGCTCCGGGAATGAATCAATATGGTTTCTCATCTGTACGGCAGAGAGGAGAGGGAGCAGGCTCTGACAAACACATGATCCCAATAAAGCAACACACTTATTCCTAGAAATAAAATCTGGATGGTTTGGGGAACACTTGTTAGGAAAAAATTAAGTGCAGCAAAGATAAGAACACAGATTAATGAAGAGAGAACACAAAGTCCCGCAAGGAAGCTGTCAGAAGCAACATTTCTCTGGCAAGGTAAGAGGTGGGACAAGATGTTGGCAAGCCATGGCAGCTGCACATCCATCTCTGGAGGCTGAGTTTTAAAGGGAAGCATCTCTAAGCTGCATATGAAGAAGGTCTCCGTGGCACTCAAACCTAACGAAAGACTTGTGTGCAAAGTGTTGAGGCAGACTTAAGCCACTAGCAGTATTTTTTGGCACAGTTTTCTTATTTTCTTCTCAGAAGCACATTTAAACACCCTACCACTGCTTTGAAGGTTTTTCTCCATCTGAAATGTGGCAATAATTAATCCTCTTTCCTGAACTCTAAGGGATTAGTGAGCGTAAATGCTCAGGTGTTTCTTGGGTACCACAAGCAATGGTGACTGTAACATTACCTGCTTGGAGAGAGGGTGTCTGGGTAAAACCAGTATTTGAAAGGCAGAAGCCAGTAAGGTCTTTTTTCTCTGGGTAATGTATAATTAGAAACAGTATGCTTTTTGAGCTTATGAGCAGTGTGAAATCATACCATTAGCATATAATTACAACGGCAGACATGACAAATTTATCTACACCAGATGTCTGCTAAATCAGTTCCCTCCTTTCATGAGCATGGTTTCTTTTGACAGATATTATCACTGGATGATATTGGTGATACAGTTGGCAGCAATATATCTCTTTACATTTCCAGGTACTCCTCATTACAATGAACATTTCCACGGTGCTGAGACTTTCACAGTATAGCTGCTGCTTCTTCTTCTTCCAGCTGTTATCTCCTAAACCCATTTTGTCTCTGTAGTGATTATTCATAAAATAAAAACAGTTTATGACATTTCTTGGGTAGTGCTTTTGTCCCAAAAGCATCAGAACAGTTCATTTCCTGTGGTTTAAACTGACTTTATGTTCAAACAGCAGGATGGTCGTGCGGGTACCTATTAGGAGTGTCAGTGTTGTGGCAGCCTAAGCTGAAGTTCACAGGACTGATCATGGAGGATGCTGATGAGGTTTAAGGCTGACATTCAGCATCCTGTGGTCCTGGGCAACAGCCATTTGGAGGCCATCAGTTCCAGCCTCATCCACTCTCTGAACAGGTGGAAACCCAATAGATGTGAATTACTCCATCAGTGACATCAAAGCTGGACAATTTATTTCTCAGAGTGCTGTGAAAGAGGTGTGTGAACAAGGCAGGGGAAAGGAGATGTGGCTGCAGACTCACTTCCTGCTCACTCTCTGCACTCTCCAAAAGGCACCTCCAGCTAATACAAATCCCATTAAAGCCAATGTAAACTGACCAAGAAATAACCTCACCCCCCCAAAAAAAGGAGTTAGCCAAAACTCTCACCAGATCTTGAGTTTGTCTTAGTGGCAGTTTTGCATTAGCAATTTTTTCATCCCCTTCTGGAAGCCCATCCTTCAGTAGCTGTGCCTCAAAGACCTTCAGGTATGACAGTGACCCTTTATAGTCCAAACCCACTGAGTCTGGGATTGTTCAGAGACATGTCTAAGTTCTGGAGTACCCTGGGGTGGTGAAAAAAACCTGAGTAAGGACATAGGATTTTCTCTGCAATGACTTAACAGCATTTCTGGCTGGAATGGCAGTAACCATACAGCCTTCAAGTCCCCATGATGGACAATGAGTGCTAGATGTGGGATAACATTGCCATCATATAGGAGGATGGAGAGGAAAAAAAAAATCAGAAGATCAGAACTTCCATCTATCTAGACCAACTAATTTTGCTTTACTGCTGCCAGATACATCCATTTAACATTTACTTCTCTTGCTTCCATAACAGGATTTGGGGGAAATAAAAAGTTAAGAAAACTCCAATCACTATGCTGAAAAATTCCTTTAATTAAAAAAAAACCCAAAACATCAAAATACTTTTTTCCACCAGGTTTGAATGACAGATTCTGGTCTTTACAAATCATCAAACACAAATCACACAAAGACCCTACAACCAGCAATGGCTTCAGGTTGGTTAATTTATTAAATTCCCAGCCATTTCTGGGATGTACCAATTGTTCAGTGCAAACGGAACCTGATTTGAATTTGGGGAATAAAGCTAAGATGTTTTATGTTCTTTTGATGACCAAAGGTTAACCTGATGGCTTGTTCTTTCTGAGTTCATAGAACTTTTGTTCTTGGCTACAGCACATTTGGCTAAGGCCAGAATTTCAGAGGCGCTAAATGCTCCTTTAGATTTCTAAAAATGAAACGTCCTGAATATGAGATTCTCTGGGAGAAATGGGAGCTCTTCCTAGGTTTGAAAAGATATTTTCATGTCTCCACAGGTCACCGCTCTTTTCGAAGTAAGTCCCCCTTTTTTGACACATGAGTAACATCTCAGTAAGACCTAATTTCCCAGTGTACATGGGGTCTTCAGGAGTTCAGTGCACTTTGCAAACCTGTCCCTTGCTGGCAAACACTTCATAGCAAACACTCCATGCCTATGGACACTGGTTGAAGTTTCTCTTGCTTTCTATAAGCAGCAGTAAGTTCTCAGAAAAAGGAAATGCCTTCAATATTTTTGAAAGGGCACCATTTTCCTCACATTTACCTATGTCAGTGGGTATATATATCCTTGGGGATATCTCAGAGGACTTGTTTCTTTTCCTCTCTTTACAGGCATCAGCTGATCAACACTTGAAATAATTATAAAAAAGGGAACAAACTTCATGAAACACTTTTTGGGGAAAAGAATACCTGTTGGTTTCAAATTATTTTTCATTTTTAATTGAACTTTAAAAGTCACAGAAGAAGGGAGGGAAATTTAAATATTTAGTAACAAACAAAATGAAAAGTACTGAAAGGATGGAAATGAAGCATTTTACTTCTTATTTTCATTTGCAAACACCATTCATGGTACCGGCTTCTGCCTGAACTAACACTTGGTAACTTGCTTTCTGCTCAGTACACGTGGCTGAGACTTCAAAAGTCACAACCAGCTTTATTTTACCTTCTATAATTAAAAGAAAAACTGTGTCCCACCTGGCAAAGCCAGCAAATTTGGGGGAACAACACATTTTGTCTGAAAAGATAGGGATTTTGGAATAGATCGTATCCGACAGCATCAACTCATTAAAACATTAACACGTTTGTGAAACTCCAGCTCAGTCACCAAAATTAACATGCAACTTATTTCAATGAACTTATTTTAGTGTCTCATGGATGAGACTTTTCGCAGTGTTTCATGCTCTGGCAGGGAAATGCTCCATTTCCACTTATTTCCTATAAAGATGACATCCACTTCTTTTCCACATGAATCTTTCCTAGGCTGGGTTTACATGGGAAAATCCAGTCTCAAATAACCACAAGAGTTTGGGCCAAGCTCTGCTCTGTCTTGGACCAACCCAGCCCTAACTCCTCAAAACTGTCAACATATTCAACACTGGATAGAAACTGGAAAACACACGTTGGAGCAGGCTGGCTGGAGATCCAAAAGATGTAAAGAAAACCAAAGGAGAAGTACCCAAACTTCCAGTTCTTCCCTCATTTACCCACTTCATTGCCCTTGGGATGAGGTGTTCCCCACACACTGGTTCAGACATATACCAGTCAGAGATATACAGGGTTGTAGCAGACAACCAGCTTCAGATCACCGCCTACCACACTGACCAAGTCAGTTCTCCTGATTTTCAGCATCCCAGGCTTCATATCTGGATTGGAAAAGTCAGTATCTTTGCAGTCACTAAATTAAAAATAGCATGTCATAGAATAACAGAATCATGTAGGTTGGAAAAGACCTTTGAGATCATCAAGTCCAACCATAAATCTAATATTGTAAATTCCACCACTAACCCATGTCCCCAGGCACTACATCCACACGTCTTTTAAATAACTCCAGGGATGGTGATTCAACCACCTCCCTGGGAAGCCTGTTGCAGTATTTGATAACCCTTTCAGTGAAGAAATTTTTCCTAATATCCGATTTAAACCTCCCACAGCACAACTTGAGGCTGTTTCCTTTCGTCCTATGTCCAGGGGATGATTCATCCCAGACTAAGACAGGTCTCCCAGGGACTCGGAAGGAATAGCAGAGCAACGCCAAATCTCTCTAAACAGAGTGGATGGGTAGCATAGGTGACTTAACTCAACCTGGAATTATTTTGGAAGGTGAAGTCACATGAAATTATTTCCCAGTGCCAACAGAGAAAATGACACACAGAGCCATCAAGACTTAGACTGGATTCCTCAGCCACAGCTGACATCGACCTCCAACTAAAGAAAATACCCTTTACCCAAGAATAACAGGGGGGTAAAATATTATCTCTCATGCCAGGGCTGGCAGTGGGAGAGGAGAGAGAAGCCAGGGAGAGGAGAGCAGCATTACCTCACCCAGTGCTGCTTGGTGTAGGCATGGGACTCATCTGGAGCACTCCACTGCCTGTGGGCAAGTTTTTTTGGCTTTTCTTGACGAAAATTACATTAGTGAGGAGTAACCAACCTTGAAGAGAGTGTTTTGCTATGACTCCCATCTCCCCTGCAAACGACATTCCTGCTGCTTCGAGCTTTTTCGGTTGCAGTGTTGACACTTCTTCAGATCTGTCATTAGCTGAGCTGAAGAGAAAACAGAAACGCTATTCAGGACCCAGATCCAACGTGGGAGGTTACGAGAGCAAATTCTCACTTTGCACTGAAAGCACGATGACTGCTTTATGGTGCTGTTGTTCTTTCTATTTTAGGGGGTGGCCTTATTATTTTATAAGCCCTTTTCTATCGTATAAAGAACCTTTTTTTAAGGTATTAATCTATCAAAGTCAAGCTCATATATCTTAAAATGTAATCTCTCACATTTAAAAATAACCCAGAACTTAGATTTTGGCTTGTGATTTAAAAATTCCTAGTTGTGGGCCTAAAAGCATCATCCTTTTTCCATGATTTTCTTTTGTATTTTTACCTGCATGAAGATTCAAATTTCACCCAAATCCACCTTTTTTGGGGTTGTAAGTTTTTAATTCCATCCCCCTGTATATCCTCACACTATATTTTTGGTACAGCAGATAAATACCCACAGATTTTAGCTCAGTTCCAGAGAAGTATCCAGAAAAGGTTGACGTTTGACTGTGGTCATCTGAATTGTCATCTTTCTTACAGTAAACAGCAGAGCTGAAAGCAAGGTTTCTACCCAGGAAATCGTGCAGCATTATCTTGAGTCGTTTTGGTTGCTGTTCTTGTCCCCTAGATTTTCTAGTTTTGTTATTATATTTTTCCAGATAAATTAATAGTTTGGGACAAATGTAGAGTTCCTCCAAATAACTCCTTTCTATGTTGTCTAAGTAAACCAAGTGCAGAGACACAAAGCTCAGAAAGGATAGAAAACAACGCTTAAAGAAAGAAAAAAAAAGCAGGTCAAGTCCACTTTGGCTTCAATAATCCATCATATATTTTCACTCCTGATCTTGCAGCTCTTGCACACATACAAAGAACTTGATGGAGCTCAGCGTCAGGATAAAAAGGTAAGATCTTCAACCAACAAGTGGAGAGTGCTCTGGAGAAAAACCTTCCGTTTATGCAAGGGAATGTAAAGCTGAAACTGGCACAAACCTAAAGAAACACTGATTTTTATTCTTTTTTTTTAAATGATGGATTACCTAAAATGCCTATGATATTGAAATTAATGAGGCTTTGGGAACATAACTGTGAGTTTTAATGGGTAACAAAGGGATGAACTAAAAAGAAAAATTATAAAATCAGTCTGTTTAGTCTACAGAACTGAAGCAAAGGAGCAGCCTCTATTTTATCTGTTTTAAAACAGGAGATGAGAATAATCTAGCAGTTCCTAGGAACCACGGCCTCCCTCTGCTCCCCAGCTACACATCCCAAAGCAGTCATTATAAACCATCTGTCTCAGCTAGACATTGAGAGATAGAAAATGAGTATCATCAGCAAATAGTTAACCCAGCACTCTCATTCAGTAGCTTATCCTGCGGTTCCTTCAGGAACCAAAGCTCTGAGTAACACTAATGGCACTCCAGTCTGCGACTGTGGGAAAGAAATGCTGGTATGGGTTGGGGTGCATATTTGTCCACTTAGAGTCTTTAGCACACTCCAGCATATGCATCTTCTCTAACAAGCTATCAGTCCTACAACCCATTGGGGACTTTTATTTCTAGTAGGCACATCTTTTAAAAAGTGCCTTAGTGCCATGAAGAAATCTGATATAACCCAGTGATTCAACAACTTCCATAAACCAAGAAGTGGTTGTTCATCAAAATCAACGAATACCAGATGCATCTTACTCAGCTCCTGGAGTTTCAAGACTACTGCATTCATCTAAATTCTGCCTTCCTTATGGAGTACTGTGTCCAGATCTGGGGCCCCCAATACAAGAAAGATGTGGAACTGTTGGAGAGGGTTCAGAGAACGGCCACAAAGATGATTAGGGGGCTGGAGCACCTCCCCTACAAAGAGAGGCTGAGGGAGCTGGGCTTGTTCAGCCTGGAGAAGAGAAGGCTGCGGGGGGACCTCACTGCAGCCTCCCAGTCCCTGAAGGGAATATATAACCAGGAGAGGAATCAACTTTTTAGAAGGGTAGACAATGGTAGAACAAGGGGGAATGGATTAAAGCTAAAGGAAGGAAGGTTTAGATTAGATATTAGAGGGAAGTTCTTTACAGAGAGAGTGGTGAGGGGCTGGAACAGGCTGCCCAGAGAGGTGGTGGATGCCCCGTCCCTGGAAGTGTTCAAGGCCAGGTTGGATGGGGCCCTGGGCAACCTTGTGTAGATCCAGGCCTGGAGGTTGGTGGCCCTGCCTGTGGTAGGGGGGTTGGAGCTCTATGATCCTTGGGGTCCCTTCCAACCCACGCCTTCTATGATTTTATGATTCCTTATCCAAAATGACAAGCTATTTTAAAAGTATTTGGGGCAAATTCAGACAGATTTTTCTTTTTCTCAAAGGTTCTCCCACAAAAAAGTGGTAGGAAGACATACTGACGTGCTGGAAAGCTGCTTTTTATGACTTTAAATTGGATAAATTATTGTAAACATCAAGCTATATTTTCCCCATAATACCCATTTTTGAACACTTCGGTCTCTTCCGGACTGCCTTACTCATAATTGCTGCTCTCTTAGACCAGTGGGGATAGTAAAAGAAGGTGACTGTTTACTGAGTGACAAATACACACATATACAAAATTCCCAGTTTCACAGATGTTTTCAGGAAGCTATAACCCCTGATAAATCTCTGCAGACCACTGAGATGAATAATATTTGTGGCTGCATTTTTGAGGCCACCAAACTGGAGAGGTATTTGTGGCTGTGGGCTTCACCACTCACATGGAAAAGTATGTTTTCCTTATATCCATCATATAGGCTATATTTTTCCCATCTCTCCTTAATTAGGCCGGTTTAATACCTTAAAGAGTATGTGACATCGAATGAATTATTTAGAAATTGGAGTTAACCTGCAAATGACACAGTTCTCCTTCATTTATGAGTAGCCAAAGCATCAAAATTCCCTCAAAGCAGAGTTTTTAGTATATCTATACCCAAATGTGTAGTAAATATCACAGTCCCAGGGACAGACCTGACATGCTCTTCATGCCAGATACCAATTTACATGACCAGTTTGGAAAGGGATTTTATTTTTTTTTATTATTATGATAAATATGACCACAACGATTTAGGCTAAATGAAATAAGGAACACCCCACAGCACCCTCCAGCCAGTTCTCTGACTCAAAAAATGACCATCTGTGAGCTTCCAGATGCTGAAACCGTTCTTAACCTGAATCTTTGCACTATCACATGCCTTTGCCCAAGAATAACAGGGGAGTAAAATATTACCTGTCATACCAACCTTCACTTTTTGAACTGAAAATATTTTGGAAAATGTCTCTGTTGGTGCTGGAGTGATGCTGTTGAACAGTGAATAGCAAGAAACAAAAAAAAAACCCCAATTTTTCTGCTTCTCCTTTTGCTCACTCCCCAGTTTTGGTTGTGCATTCGCTCACTGTAATGATAATTTGCTAAAAAGCTTGTTGCCTGCTTTCCTTGTCAGTTGGGGCACTTACACTTCAGTTGTTGGTAGTTCTGCTTATGTGAGACTCATCCCAAGGGGAAGAAAACAAATCCCACCAGACTCACAGAAGCAGCATCACTGTTTTACCTGCTGTAAATCAGAGGTAAAAATGGAAGGGGGGGAAATAGGTGGCAGCATTTATTTTGGAAGGGAAAAGAAAGAATATATACTATGTTACAGCATTAGGATTTTACAATGTTTTGAGAATTAGCTGCTAGGTTAGGGGTGTGTGTGTGTAATATGCCATATATATGTTATTGCATATAATATATATAATGTGAATATTTACCGCATATAATATATAATGTGTGTTATACCTGTTTCTAAATATACATATGGGTTATAAAAGTCATCTTTCCCAGCCTTGCCTTGCCTACTGGCTTATCTGATTTTCCAGAGCAGAAGGGACAAGGAAACCACCCTCCTTACCCTGTCCTGGGTTTACCCTTTGTCTGCCAAACTCAGCGACAATTGGCACATCTCTCACATTATTTTCTATGTAACCTCCTCCCATTACTTATAATTTTGAAAGGGTGAAGGAAACATTTAACAGAGGAAAAACAAGGTCTTTACCAGCTCAAATAATAGTCGCTTTCAGGAGCCTGTACAGGAAGGGTGGGGGGCAGCATCCGTGCTAATAAGATGATCTGTGGGGGCACAGCTAAAGAACAATACCAGACAATTCACTCAAACTCACAGTACTATGACTATTTTTCCTCTTCTACATGGAATGTCCTCATCTCTGTTCTCCTTTTTGTTTGAGGTTCCCTCCCCCCACCAGATATTTCAGTGGGGTAATGAGGGAACCAGCCTTGAATCCTTGAGGAGCTCTCAAACCCAGGCTTCGTTTCTGATTGCAGTTATGTTTAGAGCATAACGTGGGGTTGTTATTTTGTGGTCCTTTGCTGAAATAGGTCAGTGTGGCCTCCCCAAGTTAAAAGCTGCCTGCCAATTATACTTCACTCCAGGCCAAAATCCTGCGTAAAAACACAAATGAAATATTAGCACAGGGAAAAGGTTCTTTATTGCTCTTATTTATATTCCAGCAGCACTTAGGGGATGGATGCTTCCAGACCAGGTGCTGCTCAGAAATGCAGTAAGAAACAGTCCCTGCTTATAATAAACAAGGTAGACAAGAGGTAGAAAGGAAAAAATGACGAGTGAAAGCAGAGGCCAGATCTGCCCAGTCTCAGATGCAGGTCTTTCCCACCAGATCACGCTACTGCATTGTAAGATGCACCTGAATCCAGATGTCACACTGTGGGAGAGAGTTTAATCATGCATCTAATTGACATAATTTAAAGAGGCACCAAGGACTGACTCCACAGTGCTGAGTCCTTCATGCAGAAGGAGAGAGGCTGGGGCAATTACTGAAAATTATTTAGCAGCATCTTTCAAAGACGAGAGACTGTCCATGAACTTAAAGTGAAATACCATCAGCATGGGCTGAAATCAGTACATCTGGGCAAGAATTTCACTGATACATATGGAAGGTGCGTATGTGGAAGGTATGAGGATCTGATCAATGTTTATAAATGTCTCAAGTGTGGGACACAGGGGGAAATGGCCAGCTTCTTCGCAATGTCTGTGGGGACAGGACAAGGGGCAATGGCCTCAAGTTGGAGCACAGGAAGTTCTGCACCAATCTGGGGAAGAACTTCTTCCCAGTGAGGGTGAGGGAGCCCAGGGACAGGCTGCCTGGGGGGGGATGGAGTCTCCTTCTCTGGAGATATTCCAGACCCATCTGGATGCCGACCTGTGCGACCTGTCCTAGGGACCCTGCTTTGGCAGGAGGTTGGACTTGATGATCTCTTGAGGTTCCTTCCAACCCTTATAATTCGGTACATCTGTGAAAAGACAGTAACTCCAGGACTCTGTTTTCCCAGTTTTATAAAACAAATCATCTCATGTTTCTCCGGGACATCTCCAGTACTGCTGAATGCTTACAGTTAGGATTTTCTAACTGACATTGGCCCCCAGTCTGACCACAAGCAATTGTAAGTGATTTATGCTCCACAGTTGCAACATCCTATCTACGCATGTAATTTTTTGGCCCGTTTTTCTCCTTAGAAGAATATGCAACACTAATTGTATTAAAGAGTGGTGGTTTTTTTTCCAGGAGAGTTGATAGAGGCAATAGGCATCCAACAGGCAATAGCCTGCTTTAATAAAGTCTTATTGCCCTGGAAATACTTGCATTTTAATCTTTAAAACAAAGATTAGATAAAAAGAGTTCTGATACTGCTTAAGCACTTCATGCCAAGCAACAATTTCATTGTACTTTACACTAAAGAAAAAGTGTGATTTTTTTTTTACTTCTGCTCATACTAAAGGAGGCTGGATGCATTTCTTTCCCAAATGGAATTATTCCACTAGTATCCTGGCATAACTGATAGTTTAATTCAAGATATTAAGAAACCAACCAACGTTTGCAAGAGATGACACTCTGATATGCATTGCTAAACCCTGCACTTCCACTTGAGTATATTTAATCTTTTTACAGAAATATAGTCTAATCCCTCCTTGAAAAATAAATCCCAGACAAGAGCAACAACGATAAGGGGCTTTCAGGGAAAGTGATGCTTACTGAGCCAAGACCACAAGTTGGATAAATTAAATAATGAAGTCTGCACCTCCAAACAGTACTTTTATGTCTATGTTCTATTAGCAGCCAGATCCACATGCATCATGACAATCTATAGACAACCAGCTTCAGGCTTCTGGCTAGCTTACCCCAGTGAGAAATTTCCAAAACTAGGGGGGAAACTGTTCTCTTAACTATACTGATGTAGACTGACACCTCAACTATTGAAACTGGTTTGTTTAAAGTGGGGTTATTCTTCATTTACCATGATTTCCAATAGCATCCAACCCCATTAAATCCATCCAGGACATAAAGGAATCATGCCTGTACCAATGCACAAGGCAGGTGTAAAGAAGCATGTGAAGTGAATCATTTACATTTCATTTGCTGTTAGTTTTTCACTGGTAAAAGGCCTCAAGCATCAGCTGCAGATGCCTAAAGCCCTGCTGAACGTGGTGACCATTCCGGGTGCAAACAGATACTTGAGCACCAGATAACCAGTTTGGCCTGGCTAATTTAACAAAATCCACCTCCAGCAACTTGATCAGATAGGAAAAAACAGATCGGATGCTCAGACTTTCCTCTTACTCAAGATGGCAGCAGAGATATTATGAGTCACTTAGCAGAGCTGGCTTCTGGATGTATTTTCTACACCTCTAATAGGAGTGTTCTGGAGTCACTGGAAACAGATCCATTTTGGATGGGAACAAGGCAGAATCAGATAGAAAATAAAACAAGAGTGTCAGGAGTTGTTTCCTGATGTTACTTACTGTGTCCTGTTGCTCCTGGCCATCTCCACTTCTTTCCACAGAGGAACACATGATGTTTGCACAGCTTCATTAGAGAAATGACTTGTCTCCAGGTTGCAGCATCAGAGAGACAAACTGGAGGATTACCCTGGAAAAGGAGAAATGGAGTATGTGAAACAGATGTTTTCCTTTAATTGTTTAGTGCACATGCAGCCCAGTAACTAATCCACCTGCTATCTTCCCATAGGGATAATTACTGAATTTGTTTTCCATGCCTCATCATGCCCATCTCTGCTTTGCCCAACACTACACGCTGAAGAGCTGCACAAGCACAATGTTTTTATAAAGAGCTCCATTTTTCTGCATCCCCTTGTACAGTTAGGAAGCTTTCCCTAGCTTCCCTCCTGTCATCATTCAAAAGTAAACCCTCTCCTGTACCTCTTCCCCTAAAGTGTTGTGCCTGGTGAATCATTTGGTTTCATCAAGCTTTCAAAAAAAAAACCCCAAAAATAAAAGGAAAAAACCTCTATTCATAAGTGATGTATCAGTAAATAGAGGCATTTTCAGTGTGGTTACTTTTATATGTAAATTCATATGGCAAGTAGGGCTTTCCAGAGAACCTACAGATGTTAATTAAGAGTAATAGTGGCATCAGGACGATCTATGTGAGAGCAAAGCTCACGTCGCAGCAGTAACGCATCTGATATCTTTGTAAGACCACTTTTGTTGTAGGAACTGACCAGAAAGACATAGTGTTAAGGTTCTCAATATCCAGGTTGATTTCTAATTCACTCATATTTTGCTAGTCTTTAAAACACATTTAGCATAAAGCAACTGCTTGTGTTTGCCTATTGTTTTTCCCCACCTATTTGTGCTGTATAACGTTGGTCAGCACTTGGTAATGAGTTCTCATTGTCCTTAATGTATAATTAAAAGTTAAAACCAACTAGTTGAATCAAGGAAACATAAGCTTCGAGGCATCTCTGCACACCACCTACACCAACCAGGAGCAGCTCATGCCTCCAATGCTCTAATGGTGGGACTGGCTAATCTCCTTGCTGCCAAAGAAATTTGGCTTTGGTGGGGATGCTGGCAGGTGAGTGATGGGAGCTGAGAAATTGTCGTTGACTGAACTTGCTAGGACTGGAAAAAGAACATGACCTGAGGTACAAACTTTGTTATGGTCCTCATTAACGCAGCCTTCATCTTTTCTTCTTTTCAAGGGAGCTACTTATTTCTGTGCCTCGGGCAAGAGCCAGAGCCAGCTGGAGATAATTTAGTCCTACTTCACTAATGTTGATGTCTCTGGATTTAATATTGGCTTTTCTGGAACTCTGCTATGACTCTTTGGCTTGGCGAGGTGGCTCAGGTAGTTACCCTGAGCATAATATTTTGTTAACCAACAGGCTGAGGATCTATTTCAAATACGAAACAGGAATCTGGTCGTCCAGGACTAACAAACCTCCTCAAGCTCTTCCTCTACTTGATGCTCAGCAGCCCCCAGCTCTGGGGAACGTCTTCAAAAGCCTCTCAGTGAGCAGCCTAACTAATGCCTGCTGGAGAAACACACAAAAGCAAAACCAAGTCTTCAGAGAGAAAATCCAGTGGCTGGAGAGTTGGGTGGGAATGGAGGGGTGGGGGGAGCTGCAGAGAGCAGTGGTGTGCCTTCAGCTCTACCATGGAGCTCACCATGGGCTGTGCTCAGCTGAGGTGACATCCAGATCCAGCCTTTCTGAAGGCCACTGCTGTCCCCATGCCTCATGTTTCCTTTGCTCCTAGGAGTCTGTGAATACCTAATCCAAAGGACCTCAGCGCCTAAGGAGAAGCTGAGAAAGGGACCCAAGTACAGCAAGCTGTAAGAAAAACAGATAATAAAAAGCTGAGTCATGTCATGACAGCCTTTGTTCGTGCTGCCATGCCTCGGGACAGGCATGAAACCACGCACTGAAATCCCTGACGTACCAGAAAGCCTGAGTAGGACTGAAAAAATGCCCTGTGCAAGACTGCTCAGGAGATATTTTACCTGCACTGTTGCTCATCTACACTATCTGGGGATGGTATCAGCCATGTGCTGCTCACTGTTCCTCATGTGCAGGATAATTTGGTACATCAATGGTGGAAAGGAGATACTAAGTGTGTCCTCATCAGAGTTATTATATAGACTATTATAGAGACACGGTGATTCAGACCCTGCAGAAACCTGGCCCCTGTAAGCTTGCAGTACCTTCAGCTTGACCTAACAGCATATAGACTTCCCTCAAACACATTCAGCAGAAGTGAAAAGCCAAATTTAAAATGCCTTTTTGATTTAATTTCAAGCAGCTCAGCTCCAATTTGGTGCCCAGATTACACTCAAGTCTAGTGAGAACTGTTGGCGTGATATATATCACAAACTGAGCTCCTTTTTTATTCAAGCACCTCAAAATCTCACCTTGTATCTGTGGCTGTTGTTCCACCACTTACAGACAACTGCAGTCCCATCACTTGCCAGTGGTGTGGAAAAGCCTTGGACATAACCCAGCAGTTTTGATCTCTGCAGTAACTCTCCTCTACCTTCTCTTTCATGAAGAAAAATTAGCTGCAGTACTTGAGATAAAAGAAACAAAGCCAATATGGAAACCTACCTTACTGAATTAAAGTAGATTTTCAGGCTGCCTGTTCTGTGAATAACCTTATCTTCATGTTTACTGACTATTTGACAGAAATTTAAATTATCCCAAATTTTATCAGAATAAATCAACTAACAAAAGAGAAAAAATCCCTTCTAAAAAGGGCAGACATTCTTAATAGCCATCTGGATTACATTATTCTTTTCCAAGTAGCATTGTTGATACTGAAATTATTGTAACAATATCTTTTTCTAATGTGGTTCTGCTGCGGCTCCATCCATAATAAAACTAGTTGATGCCAAAGAATCCACTTAGCATGACAAAATCCCCAAAACCTGGATTATTTTTGTAAGGCTCTGACTTAACATGCTAAGATTCATGGTTCGATGAAATTTCTTATAATGTTTTTAAAGGAGACCAAAGAATGAGTATCTTCTCATCTGGGGAAATACTTTTGCTGAACCATATACCCCCAAATTCTTGTAAATCCTAAACCTGACTAAACTCCACTTCTGCCACCTGGTAGATATTTATTCATAGCTCTATTGCATCTCACAGCATTGGTCCATCTCCTCAAAGAAGTGAGCAGGGTGCTGCAAAACCCATTTTCCTAGGAAATTAAACTTCAAATGGTAGATGTTCCGTGGAGTTTGTTGCAGCCAGGTTTTCAACCTTTTTTTTTTCACCCTCCCTTTGCCCACTTGGTGATGCAATATCTAATCCCAGGCTATTTATGCAACCTCACTTTATCTAACTGTGCACATTCATGGTTATGCAAAAAAAAAAAATAGTTAACTTTTGTAAGGGCTCTTCAGAGCTTTGTGGGGAAAAACAAGGAGTGGTTGCAAAAAAAAAAAAGAAAAGAAAAGAAAAGAAGATCATCATAACTGAGCCTGTTAGATGCTGGAGATTACCGGTTCCAGTTGTTCTATCAGCCAAACACTTCCAAGCAATTTAGCCCACAGCACAAATCTCAGTGAAAAGCTGCTCAAAAAAGGAGATGAGAAGAGTCAGAGCCGCTTCAGAACTTCTTTGAAGGATTACTCTTCACCATCAGTCTGCTCTTCCCTGAGGTCCCTTTGCTGTGCTTCAGCCCAAATGCCATCCCCTTGCAGAGAATTAAAGAGCCCTGGGTGCAACTTTGCATTGTTGTTTGCCCACGCTGAGGAACGAAGCCTATGATGTGCAAGAAGCCACAATACCAGCATGAAAATTTTGTCCATGTGGTTGTTGGCAACCATTGGGACAAAATATGGCTTGAAGTCATAAAAGGACCTGGGGTCCCCTCCCTCCATCCCTGCCAGCATCGCTGAGATCCAGCTATGAGCTTTACTTCTTGTTTTCTTTATTCTCTGCATTGCCTGATAGTGGAGGTCCTGACAATCTACAATTAGAAACAAGAAAGCTGTGGCTTTGTGCTCTGACTGCCCAGAGATAGGGCACTAACTTATCTAGCTGACATGCCAAGGACTTGCCAGCAACATCAAAAGCAAGTTAGTTATGAATGATTCTTCTTGGGACATTTCCTTCACTTGCTGATGGGGAAAGGCAAAGAAAAATGACAAAGAGCCCTGCTCCTTTTCTTCAGACAACTGTGATTTATTACTGGAGAATGGTGAGGATTCCAAAAACATTACTCCTATAAGGGAAGGTAACTCAATCTCTAGCAAAAATAAACAGCCATGTTTAAATAAACCTTCTGAGAATAGTTACTGCTCTTTTCCCCAGAAGTTGGGGGAACATTTCTTTTGTTCTGATACTGTGCTACTGCACAAGATGCTGCTAAGTGCCTGCTCTGAAGACCCAGGAACTCCTCTGGTTTGGGTGGCATGGTAAGTCACCAAGGGATGAAATACAAAGAGCAAAGGGAAAAAATAAACTATGGAGAGCTGTGGTTGAAGTGTCAGACAGATGCTGGTTCGCTGAACAACCTTTCTGCATTGGATCAGTTCAGCCAGCCCTGTGCCCATGCCCCTACCCAGCTAACAGTGGAAGGGTACATGTGCAAGTTCTTTCCCCAATACACGCTTCCAGAGGCCAGAGGTCAGCGGTTTAGGGACTTCCCACAGCTCTTCCATGAGCAGTGAAGTCAATAGAACACACTATTAGTTAGAAAATACTAACACTGATGAGGACACACTAATACTAGAGCCACATACCCCGCTAGAATCTGAGAATTTCACAATGGTGAATGATGTACTTGGGAGAAAAGTTCAAGCCAGTGAAATAGTAATGGCAACAGAAGTCTATGGTTTCACTGATGCAGAGAACTTAAGTCCACTTTCAAAGCACACATGACAGAGGTTGCCCAACACAATACCATCCTGACTCACTCAGGAAGTTGGGCGCCTTCTTTTAACTCTCTCCATAAACAAGAGATGAGCATCAGGAGGAGTGTGGCCAGCAGGTCGACGGAGGTGATCCTCCCCCTCTACTCTGCTCTGGTCAGGCCCCACCTGCAGTATTGTGTCCAGTTCTGGGCTCCCTGGTATATAAAGACAGGGATCTCCTGGAGAGAGTCCAGAGGAGCTACGGAGATGGTGAAGGGCCTGGAGCATCTCCCCTGTGAGGAAAGGCTGAGTGAGCTGGGGTTGTTCACCCTGCAGAAAAGAAGACTAAGGGGGGACCTTATTAATGTTTATAAATATCTGAAGTATGGGATGCAGGGAGAATTGGCCAGCCCCTTTTCAGTGTCTGTGGAGACAGGACAAGGGGCAATGGCTGCAAGTCAGAGCATAGGAAGTTCCACACCAACAGGGGAAAGAACTTTTACACAGTGAGGGTGATGGAGCCCTGGGACAGGCTGCCCAGGGAGGTGTGGAGTCTCCATCTCTGGAGATATTCCAGCCCCGTCTGGATGCCGATCTGTGCCATATGAGCTGGGGAGCTGCTTTAGCAGGGGGGTTGGACCCGATGATCTCTTGAGGTCCCTTCTCACCCCTATGATCCTATGATTCTATGATCCCTCTCTGCTCGTTGGAGTGTCACATCATTTTTTTGGGCTCTGGTCTCTTCTGGGTGACACCATGTAAGATAAAAAAACCTTCACTAGGCCAGAAAAGGAGCATTAGCAACAGCACAACTGCAGAGTATTGTCTGGGGCATTCACTGGGGAGATAGCTGTCCTAATTTCAGGCACCACTCCCAGCACTCTGTGTTTCATAATGCTCCTTAGGCATGATTCACAAAAGCAAATATCCACATTTTCTTTTCTCTATGGAAGGTTATCTCCTCAAGCATTGCTGCAGAGACACACCTCACAGTTTGGTCTCCAAGACCCTTCACATAAACCTTATCAAAGTATTGGGGTCCCCACAGATGTTAGAGCTTTCAGCAATATGAAGAGACCCGGTAACACTGGCTCAGAGGACAGGATCTTGCCCCTCTGCATAGAGGCTTCCAGATCTTCTTCTTTCTCCTGTAAGAAAATGAGGGGGAGAAGGTTAAAAGTCACCCTCTTTCTTCCACTCCTGCTTTGGTACCACAGGGGAAAATTGCTCAACATGACCAATAGCAAATGGATTAGAAAGAATTTGAAAACAAATGCAGACATTCAAGAAACATCAGCTCATGGGCACCCAGCCCAGTGAAGCTCATGGAGAAATGGCACCTACTTGTCAGTAACGACTGCCCACTGGTAATTAGGTCATGCTTCTTCTTCTTATCAGGCACACACAACCCCAACCTCTGCTCCCATGAGGCGTGGAGAGCCTCAGTGAATTGCCATGTTCCTTCACTGCCCCTTGAACACCCCAGTGTGATTTATTGCCTTGACTGAGTGTGCTCTGGTTTGCAAGGCACGCCTTGTGACTCCTTTCTCACTGGCCTTGCTCTTTCCTTCATTATTTTTTCTTTTTTGAACTGTTTTTTCATTAGTGTGAGCTATTCGGAAAACACACTAGGGTAATGTGAATCCCATTCTCCCCACCAAGATAAGACATAATTAATGACACAAGGCAAATTAGTCATATAGTTACTTGGCATTGTTGTTCTCTTAGATGCTATGAACTCATCACCTAGACAAAGGGCAGATTTTTTCTTATGAAGCCTACTCTGCTTTATGAAATATATTTCTTCACAGTTCATCATCAGGAGAAAGGTAATTACAGCAGCTATTTTCATGGCACTTAAAAAAACTAATAGGATAAAGGAGTGGGGAAAAAAACCCAGCAAGTCCTCTCTTTACAAATTGCTGTGATGATGAGACAGCTGGCAAGAATAATTTACTCATGAATTAATAGTAAGATGATCCCGTCTGGTGAGCTGAGAACCAGGCTAAGGACCCTCTGGTGCCTCACACATAACTCCAGGCAAATCAGGAAGGGTTAAATCCCCTGACAAGGTGAGGCAGCTCAGACATCCTACGGTGCAAAGCAAACCACTGCTGCTGCCTAGGCTCCTTTTCCAGTCTGTGGAGACAGCAAGACACCTTGGCCCATGATTTGAACTAGCTGGCACAGGAAGCAGGGAGCTGCTGGCCAAGGGAAAATGCCAACAGAAGTATGTCCCCAGCCGCAGCTCTCATGGGGAATGAGGTCCTCCAGCTCCTGGCTCCCAGTCTCATTGTGACAATCCCCATGGTTGGCTAAATGCCCTGAGTCAGATGCCTGAGCTGAATCACAGCCCTTACCTATGCACTCACTGAGTTATGTTATTAGAGGACTCACCTGTGAGGCACAAGACGTCTCTCATCCCTGGACCAAAATTACTTCAGTATCTGATGCTAACTGTGTGCTGGATCCTGGATGACAGCCCTTTCCTCCACGTTGGCTAGGCAGTGCAGTCATGCTGACGATCATTTTCTGGCTCAGCACGCAATAAATTTTCCACAATTGAGTTTGGTGACTACAGAAGCCTTGGTAACACCCTATCCTTGTAGCCAGATGCCTCTGGAGAATAGAGGCCAAATGGAGGATGACCCAAATGCTTCATGGATGAGTGCCCATGGTCCAAGGTTAGAGATGAGGAGAAACAGACACCTGTGTTTCTGCTTCTGCCTTTCTTGAGGGCAGTGATGGTCAGTTTGCCCAGAGACACCAGCAGGCAGGGTCCCAGAAGGGGGCATATTGATACTTCAGGATCCTTATTTTGGACATGGAGGTGCCAATAGACTTTGAGGGGCTTTCTGACTGCGGAACAGCAAAAAAATGGGAAATTAAGGATCGATGTTTTGGACTGAGACATGTTGAGCTAAGCCACAACTGAGCAACAATTTCTTTTTGTGGCTTCAGCCCTAGGTGCCTAAACTGTCTGCTTACGAGATGCAGTTCATCCTAAGCCCCTGTGAGACAAGAAGGTAACTCCTGAAACCCTCTGCAGTTCTCCTAAACCACACAGGCTGGATAAACAAGCCTGCAAGAAAGCTCCATTTCAAAATATTTTGCAGTGAAAGTAAAATACTTCAGCACGAAAGTACAACGTGTTCTCCGAAGTACATTCTTGTGAGTACATGTTGTTGTGATCCTCTTGTATCATTTTCTGGATTGATTAAGAATGATCTGCTGAGTGGTGAGAAAAGCCCTTTCTGAGTTATGCCCTCTTGTTTCTCAGTCTGGGCTCCCTAGGTGGTTTCTAAGACTGGTGTGAATTGTCTCATACTATCTAATGGAGCTTCAAAAAAAAAAAATAAAACCCACTTGAAAGAACTCAGAAACCATCATAATAAACTGACTAAGGGAGAATTTTAAGAACTCTAATATCTTTCAGAGACAGATATATCATGAGCTTTTTTTGCTCACAAGATAGGTAGCTTTATTCCCTCAAAAAATGGTATGCTAAAACTTTTGATCCCACTTCTCTTTGGCAGTCTTTCGAGTTTCCATCATTTGGCAACCTAAGAAGGATTAAAAGACTTCCTGATGTCCTCCTCATCTCTGAAAAGGAACACATGGCTGACATGTAATTTTTCTTGTAATACTTGGGCACACAATCAATGGGGACGTCTTACCCGCTTTCAATTTGGTATTCCATCTTGTACTTTGCCTGGTGCATTAATCTGATAAAATGGAGTACCAATGGAACAGATTTGGATCAGGGACCACTTTAGCCTGGCAGTTAGCATCCTCTCCCCATATCAACCCCCTGCTTCTAAGCGTTTCTGAGCCCGTGAAAACACAGCATGGAGCTCCTAATAGGGAGAGCAAAACAGAGGAAAAGAAGCATACGTCGTCATGGTTAAAACTTGGAGCACAACCAGGTTATTGTGAAGAGTTGGTACCACCTTAACAGCTCTGTTTCAAACAGTGCCACTTAGGCCTAGCTTTTTGGGACAGATCATCAGAGAAAATGAATGGAAAGCCACTGATTAAAGAATGTATATTTGCAACACTAAAAGATGCCATCTGACCACAGACCAGCTGTAAATCATCGTTTGAGCAGATGCTCAAAACGGGTCTTCTTCCAAATAAGGTGCACTTACCTCTGCATTCCCACCACACTTGGTCACCACCTCTGTGGTGATCTACCAAGTAAGTAATCCCTGCACATGAGACAGCCTTCTCTTGTGAGCCTATTACTAAGTTTAAATCTTCCAACTCCTAAATGCTGCAGTTTTAAACTCCCAGGCATGGGTATTTAGCTGTTTAAGAACATTTACTAGTGGAAAGTTAGACCTCTTTGGCAGCTGAGCATGCATTTTGAAGCTGTAAAGTTCAATAAAGCCACTTGAGGAGTGGTAAGATAGGACTAATTCTTCTGCCCCAGCTTAAAGCAACTTGGCTGACATCACCTGGGCAGCAGACAGAAAAAACAGGGAGTTCGACATATCTCCCACATTTGGCTGAGGACTTTGGTGCAAGGAAAGACAAACACCCCATTGACCTCACTGAGTCTGTGCACTCTCCACATCATGAGCAAGAACATTAAAGTCTCTCAGAAAACTAGCGACCTGTCTGCCCTCGAGGGCATGATTTTTCCTGTTTAATTTGACTGCCTTAAAACTTGGGAGTATAACTGCAATTTCAAACTGGTAATTACTGAGCAACTAAATAAACTACAGGATTGCTGGACCCTGAAAAGCTAGACTACCATGTAAGCTTTCATTGTATACTTTATACTTTATCCATACTTTTTAGAGAAAGCCGCCAAATTTGAAATAAACCAGAAGGGAGAGTCAGCAGGGGGAGAAAGTGCAAGCTAAGGGCATGCTATTTTTTATGTCTGGTTGCTGCGTTATGGGCAAGAAGCCAAGAGCAAATTATTCAATAAACATTAAGGAAGGTCGTGCTTTTGGTGTCTCAGTGCAATGGTTTTCAGATGGACAGATGTAAAATAATCACAGAATCATGGAATCACAAGGTTGGAAAAGACCTTTAAGATCAGCAAGTCCAACCATTCCTGTCCTAAGCTAAACCATACCCCTAAGTACCTCATCTACCCGTCTTTTAAACACATCCAGGGAAGGTGACTCAGCCCCCTCCCTGGGCAGCCTATTCCAGGCCCCAACAACTCCTTCAATAAAAAATGTTTTTCTAATATCTAATCTTACCCTGCCCTAGCACAGCCATTTCCCCTTGTCTTATCACCTGTCATCTGGCTAAAGAGACCATTGCCCACCTCTCTGCACCCTCCTGTCAGGCCAAACTACAGTCACGACAAGTGACATGCTGGTTTTAACTGTTGAAGACATGCCTGCCATCAGGCATGGTCCAAGAGAGGGAGATGTGAAGGAAATGGTGGAATGGAGGGTAAGTCATCTAAGCAAAACCCTCTCACAGTTCATTCAGTCAATTCCAGCAAGCAGTGAAGATTATGATCTGCACCTTGCCACTCAAGGATACTTTCCAGGTTACTTCAAGCACTGTTCCTGAAAGATCACTACTGCCAAGAGACATCCTGCTGCAAAGCCTGCCATCAAAAAGCTGTGAAGCAAATGTTTTTCCAGCAAGATTGGAAGATGGGTTGGGCAAGAAGATGCAGTGGTTGAGACCTGCTGTGCTGAAGGTAAGACTGAATTGCAGGGAAGTAAACTGCACTTAGATGCAACCACCAAAGCCTGATACAACCATTGTTCCTCTAGTTGAAGAAACATCAGATGAGTATTTCTGCAGGTCCCATCAGGAATTTGGCCAACATAAAACTCAGGGTAGTGGCATCCATTGTTAATTGGAAAACCAAACCTCTATTCACTTCAGTATGAATAAAGCAACAGACATATACGCTCTTCAAAGGTCATGACTAACACTTGGTGATGTCAAAAATCAGCTTTCACGCTCCCAATTGAAAAGACACCTGTGGTCTTCTGCTCACACTAACTTTTATTGTAATGATATTAACAAAAGAAACTGGCTGGAGGTGCTGGACTCCAGGACACTATGTTTAGAAACAGCCTACTCAAAAACACGGTGGAGCCTCATTTTTCTTGTTGGATTTCCAAACATATTGTGGACAATGCAATGGTCTCTGGAACTGCTGCATCTGCTTCTTGACCTGTTTTACTGAAAGGCTACTTTAAAAAATATGAATTACCAATTTTAACACAGACTAATAACTTACAAATGAGCAGTTTTCATCTGAAGTACAGAACACAAAAAGAACATACTCATCCAATGGTACGTTGCAGCCCAGACCTTTAGGACAAGCTAAATCTCTCCAAAGTCCTGTACTTCCAAAGTCAGTTTTCTGCATTTGCAAAAGGTTTTTATCCAGTAAAACAACCTGGACCTGGACCTCCTGACCTGGAGGTACTGATTCAGAAAAGCAGTTGTGCATTCCAGCAGATTTCAATGGAAGAGCAGAATTTATGTCACTTCCAGCTGCTGGAAGCAAAAGCCAAGCTCTGTCTGTTCCAGATCATCTGTTTCAACACTTCTAGGAAATAAGTTGCCCATAAAGCAAGGTAGGACACTCAGACACTCACTTTCACCCTGAAAAACAAACAATGAGAAGGAATTTCATGCCTTGCCTTTCCTGAAATCTGAATCACTGTTAACAGGCCCTGTTGAACAACAAAACTGGGGTCACATCATATACAATACCTCTTGCTTCAGCAGAAAGAAGAAAGAAACATGTGATTTCCAGCTCCAGAGAGGTGCCCACTTCTAACATTCTCTTGCCAGCCACAGGATACACCATAATTCATGTTCTCTACCACAGTCCTTTTAGGAGCAAAGGAAGATGTTTCTCTGAGACTTCTGTCTTCCAGGAATGAAAACATGAGATCAGATTTATTTTGGAGCTTCTTCCAGGGATGGCAAAAAGAAGGAGAGTTGGAAAGGAGTGAGCATTCCCAGTAGGTGAGGTCCCCTCTGAAAGGTCCAGCATAACACGTCAGCATTATCCTAGTAGCAGGGCCTGCATGGAATATTTCCTTGTAGCAATGAAATTGAGGGCTCAAATCTGAGCTCTTGCATCCCTGCTACCTTGAATGCCAGAATAAAAACTCAGCTCTATACCTGTTCTTTATTTTTTCACATAGGAATATGCAATATGAAAATTTGGAATTGCAACCAAAACGCTGACCTTGCTCTGTAGGTAGCTTTTCCTCTTTCAGATGTAGGGGGGAAAAAAAAGTCTCCCTGAATACCTTCCATTGTCCTAACTGTGCCTGACCATTACCTAGCAGACCACCTCCCTTCCCTTGTTCTGGGATTTTGTCCTATGCAGTTGTCGATCATGTCCCAGGACATGTCCAAGGGTTGTTCTGCTCCAGCTGACATGTTAACAGTGGGGGTATGTTCTAGCCTGGGCATTTCTCTACCAGGAGTAAGCACTTAGCACAGGTGCTTCTTTGTGTTAAAGAGCTTTTTCGAGCACAGACTGCCTCTTCTTACCGTACTCTGGACAAAACAAGTCCCAGGTCACAGCAATCTTCCAGCCACTACAGGCATGCAACACAGAACATCCTTCATGTTACTTAACCTCCTCTGTGGGATGGCAGGAGACAGGAACAAGAGAACCACAGTGGGTGTACAGGAAGAATGAAGTGACCTCCAGCTCTTCTAAGATGGGTGTTTATTACTTTCCCAATACGATAAAGCTGAGTTAAGTCCCTTTCATGCCAGCACTACTGAACTATTATTGTTTCCTGCATGTGGAGGTGGAAATGTCATACTTTAGCCCTGATTTGCTTTTTTCTTATTTTGTGGTTTCCATGTGCTAAAACTGACTAAGAGGAGTAATGTGTCTTCTGTAACGGTGAGAAGCAGCTGCTTTGATGTCATCTCACAGCCCATTAAGCAATGCCAGCCTTGAAGGTGTTATTGGAGGAAGCATTTTTATTGCCAGGGTTTCTCGTGTCTCTGGGCTTAAGGCACCACAGCAGAATGTTACCACTGCTCAGAGCAACAGCAAAAACCTCCTTGCAGCTATTTAGGCCAAAACTGGCAGAGTTTCATCTTAAAATGGATTTGTGCACATTTATGATCTGCATGGGATTTTATCACAGCATGAGAGGCTTGGTTTTCTGCTTTGGTGCAGAGAATTCAAACCCAAACACACATCTCTTTTTGTCTACTTCATCCTTCTGGAGCCAACATTAGCACAAACAACTCTCTTCCAGTATTTTCCTTACCAGACCAGCAACTTATACCCTTTTTTTTTTAATTGAAGCAAACTGGCTTTGGCTTTCATTACAGCAAGGGCTGACTAACCTGGCACTCACTGCTCCTCACTTTGTAAGAACGTGAGGCCAGCAATGACCTACAGTAACAGCAAGAGTCACCAGAGAAGATCCATGCAGAAACCAACTGCCTGAGATGATTTCAAACCTCAGTTACTCTCCTGTAACACATGGGAGTAGTTTAATGAACCTGACAAATACCGTGTAAGGGAGAGCTGGAAGACAACGGCCCTGGTCCAGTGAAAAACTTCCACAAGCAAGTGTGGCATTATAATACATCAGTAATTTTACTCAGGGAGATGATTTCTGCTTCCTATAATGACAGATGCAAAGGATAGACTTTAGTTTATCTGCTTTCAGTTACAAACATCTCTAAAATTGCAATAGGATGCAATAGATAGCAATGGATTGTAAGCAGATCCTGTTTGTACATATAATTTGCCTAGAGAAAGGTCCGTGGCTGTACACTTACATAAGCAATTACTCAGCATCTGGCCAGCCAAGTATCAGCTAGCCTGTTATCAGCCCACCTCTACTCTCAGTGAATCCCACTTGAGCCTCACGATGCTGTGGAAAGAATGAATTGGCCTGAATCATTTCACCCTTTTTTACCTGAGGCCTCAGACTTCCCAGAACTGAAACAACTCACTGAACTGCTGAATTGAGGAAAGATCAGATACCAAAGATGAAGCTGGCAGTATGATTTCTTTTAGATGCCAGTTAAACTTACAGTAGGGACCTGCCTGCACAGCAATGGGGAAAAAAAACAAGGGCTGCCCAATGTGAAAACGTGAAATCATCTGATGGAGATGAAAAAGTTGAGCAGCTAAAGTCCTTTCTTGCAGACTTACAGCCCAGTTAGAGGAGCTTCAGGGGGATGAGTGTCCTGGGTTTTGGCTGACAGCTCTTCTTGACAGAAAACCTAGGAACTGGTAAACTCCAAGCAGAAATTACCAGAGTTTCAAAGTCATATTGTGTAATTTAAACCATCTGCTTGGATGCTGAGTGGGGGAAAATCTTTCATTAGAAAAAGATTGGGAACTTCTTTTTATTCCCCACAATTTAGAACTCTCCAAGGAAGGGATTTTCCTATTTTTCTTAATTTCTTAAGTATTATTTCCTCATCAAAAGTTAGACTATTTTATCTAGAAACTTGTTTTTCCCCAATTAAAAAAAAAAAAGGGAAGAATTTTATATACATAATTTCTACCTTCTTTAGTCCTCCAGGGATGATATTGTGTGAGTAGTTTTTATGTCCTTTAGCATCTTCAAGAAGTACAATAAAGAAATAAATAATCTGTCTTTCAGGTTTTGTTGTGGGTTTTTTTTTAAAGGAGCCAGAAATAACTCCAGCTTGCCCTCTTACTTTTGCCCAAGTACTTCAGAAACATAAAGCTTCCTACAAACCCAGATGAGGTGCTAACAGCAGAAATAGAGAGAAGTGTGCTCATTACGTTGTAAACATAAATCAAATGGTGACTCAGTGTTTGCCAAGGTGTTATTAGCAATAGGTACATCTCATGACAGCAGCAGCAGCAGTGGCCTGACGTACAGCTCTCTGCATGACATGGCATCACACGAGGGCCTGAAGTCATGACCAGCGTAGTAGCACATGATGCACCCTTGAGCATTTTGAAGGACACCCAGGCAGCCCTGACAGGAGGCTTCAAAAGGTCTTACTTCAATCGATGCATCCCCCATCGCTTCTCAAACTGGGCCTTCTGCCAGCACATAACTGAAGTCTACCCATTTAAACCACAAGGAATTTCCCAGTCCAGCCAGGAGAACTCAAATGTTCCTTTAAAAAAAAAAAAAATTAGTCTGGAATTTTTAAACAAAAAACTTTGTGATTACAGAATGTCTATGGGAATAAAAGTTGTGCCTGTCCCTGCCAGGACTGAGGGAGGCCTGAGCAGCTACCATGGTTGTAAGGGTTTCTGTGTCTTCTCACTCTCCTTGTCTCCATACACCCCAATTCGGGTCCCCTCTCATCACAGAGGACACACATATAACTCCTTTCCCCTGGGCTGGCATTACGTATGGCAGCTGACTGTCACTTTCCAGAGCCAGCAGGATTCAGGCTGTATGGGTGCCATTCTTTCAGGAACCAGAGGTCAGTGATGTGAAATCTAAGATCAAAGGAGTTTGAACTAAAAGTCTCATTCCTGCAACTAGGTAGACTAAAATTTCTTAGAGAATATGAGAAGTCATCACCATGGTCCCTTTTGGAAGCCAGGCTTGAGACAGCATGGCTGTTTGCCTAGGCACAGCCTCCAACCTCTGCAGTTTCCCTGAAATAACTCCTACCAAGCAGTAATTCATGGTTCTTGACTAAGCTATAGAAAATCTCATGGGAATCTAGGAGATAAATGGCCTTTGGTTTCCCATAAATAGAAGCAATGGAAACAGGGCTTTTATGTTGCCTTAGACACTGCCAGAAGGGTTTGCAGCTTCTTTGCAAATCTGTAGGATTATATTGCTCTCTGCCTAAAAACATATTTACACTGGGAACAACAGTCTGTGTGGAAATGGCATCTTTTTATACTGACAAACCACTGGAAAATGAAGCCACAGTCCTTGATAGACTTTTGGACCACACTGAAAAACAGAATTTAGGAAAACTTGAAGAAACTTGAATTGACATCAGCCACGGTGAAGATCTCTGGCTTTGTTAGCAAGTGCCTTTCAAAGGCAACTCCTTATCTTGTCCACCCTCCTGCAGCCCATCACTTCAGTGTCCCTTTTGCCCCCTGTAGAAATCTGGTGCTGAAAGATCTGACTCACCTCCCCTCTAGTCTTTGTGTCTTACTGGGTAACACTCAGATTGTTCAGGTAGGTTGAAGCTGTTGAAGCAAGTTTAGATCAACTAAATCCAACTGCCACTTCTTACCAGATGGGTTTGCTGCTGCAGGAGTAACACTCGGTCCTATAGCCTAACACTTCATTTTGAATCCACTGTTTGAATTAGACACAAAAGGTGATTTTTCCTTGTATTGCAATGTAATTTATGTGTGCAGAGTAAGTATTGGTGTGTGATTATTACTGGGTCTTGTAGACCATCTGAAGATGATGTGTACCATGCAATGAGCATGTCGCAATACTCACGTTTGATGTGCTGCTCACAATGCTTCATAGACCAACGACACCAGTCTAGCAAATGCTGTGTCAGACTGAAAACTAACTTCTGATGACACCTGCTATCTCTTCAAGTGGTGACATGTAAAGGAGAAACCCATGCAGTCAGCATCTGGTGTCATCTCTCCTGATCCTTTCTCCACAGTTGTAGTTATGCAAAGGGTACAAGAGGTCACAAATCAGGTCTTTGCAATCCTGAAGGTAAAAGAGCCCTAGGAGTAAAAACTCAAGAGCTGCATTTTGTTGATTCTCAGTACTGATTCAGGCACACAGCCTGGATTTACATCAAATCCTCTGCTGAATAAGCACTAGTAGTCATTGTTTTAGTTGATCACTGGCACAGGTTGCCCAGAGAGGTGGTGGAGGCCCCATCCTTGGAGATATTCAAGGTCAGGCCTCATTAATTACCCTGATCCTGGAAAAAATTCCCACATACAAAGAAAAACTACAGAATCTCATCTGACATCACTGCAGGGTCAATTGCTCCTTTATGGGGTCGCCCAGCTCCCACCAAGGAAAGGGGACAATCTTCCTCCAGGAGAGGGAAAAAACCCCAACTTGGCACGAGGGCAGGAAACACTCTGGGTTTTTTATGTCACAACCCTCTTTCTGAGAACATTTCCCCTCTTCCAAGGGCAGAGCTGTAATCCTTCTTTGAACAAGCTGCCATTGGGCTTCACCAGGACTATTCTTCCTGACACTGGTAACATTTATTTGTCATGGCTGAGGAAAAGAAGTGAACTGAATCACACATATATCCATTTCTAAGAAAGGCTTTTAAAACTCTCCAAGATGCTTTCCTCTAAGTATTCTTATGTATCATATGAACAGCTGCCAGACCACCAGCCATGAGGCACTATCAAGTGTAGCAACTCTCTGTTATTTTATGTATTCCTTCAGTTGGAAATAATCAAATATTGCTAGCATTCTGTGGAAAAGCAGTCTTGAAATGTTAGTGACATTTTAAGAATGAAATAGGACTTTCATGACATAATAATAGGCAAGATCTTCTTTGCATTTGTCATTTCTGCCACTTTTCCTGGAACACCACCAAAAAGAAACAGAATGAAATTCATTTTAGCTGGAGTGGATACCAACACCACCTTTGCTTCCACTACTGCTGGACTTGAGTAACGGGGAGTTTTGTGAGCATAGCTAACAGAAAGGATGAAAAATGCAAAGGTTTTCACAAATCCTGAATGCTTTGGATCATGTAAGCCCCTGGACGTTCACTACCATGCACAGAGTTACTATTACCATGACAAAAGTGTGACCAAAACCCCATCTCTGCAGGGAAGCAGACACTTTCAAGACCATCATTTCATAAATACCCACCTATTTCCATAACTCTTGATTTGCTTCTACTTGCATGTAGTTTGCATACATATTTTACAATTACCTCTACATATCTCAGAGGCTGCAGCCACAACAGCTCTTGTGCTAGACCCTCTGCTTTCGGATAACAATTAGGCAAGAGATCTGAAGATCTGAAGATCTCATCCTTGCCCAGTGCAGGATACTGCCAATTCAACACTGCATTTGCATTTTCAGCTCACTTGGGAGCTTTGGAGAGACTTCTTGGATGAGGGACAAACCACAGGAGCCTCAATACATTCAGGCATTTAGTTGGTTCTAGCTGGTTGGGATGACCACTGTTTTATTGCAAAGGAATAACGACAATATTATTATTACCTGATGGTGATGGGCAGCAGCATAGCAGAGGATTGAGGAACTCCAGATTCTTCTGTCCTTAAGCCATCTTCTTTCTCTAAGATGCAAAACATTAAAAGCCACCGGACATAATACTCCCACCTGGAGTGTCCAGTTCTGGGCTCCGTGGTATAAAAAACCCAGGGATCTCCTGGAAAGAGTCCAGAGGAGGCTATGGGGATGATTAAAGGCCTGGAGCATCTCCCCTGTGAGGAAAGGCTGAGTGAGCTGGGACTGTTCAGCCTGGAGAAAAGAAGACTAGGGGGGGACCTTATTAATGTCTATAAATATCTTAAGTATGGGATGCAGGGGGAAATGGCCAGCCCCTTTTCAGTGTCTGTGGAGACAGAACAAGGAACAATGGTTGCAAGATAGAGCATAGGAAGTTCTGCACCAACACGAGGAAGAACTTTTACACAGTGGGGGTGACAGAGCCCCAGGACAGGCTGCCCAGGGAGGTGGTGGAATCTCCATCTCTGGAGACATTCAAGACCTGTCTGGATGCCTACCTGTGCAATATGAGCTAGGGAGTTGCTCTGGCAGGGGGTTGGACCCGATGAGCTCTGGAGGTCCCTTCCAACCCCTATGATTCTGTGATTCTCTAAGTGTGATCTTGCACTGAGCAGAAAGCATTGCCTGCAATTTCGTTCTTCACGATCTCACCCAGATTAAGTCAATCATATCAAAGAAAGACTGACAGAATGTAGCCCTTTTCTTCACCCTGAATAATTTACAGCTTAAACTAGATTAGGGTAAAAAAAACCCCAATAAACCTAACCACAAAAAAAAAAACCCAAAATTTACAAGACAGATTAAGATATGCAAGACTCCCTGTGGAGAACATGAGATTTCTAGAGATGATGTTAAGAGGGGATTTGAAGGAAAGGAGAGCATACAGGGTATGTTCATTCCCCAACATACAGCTGTTAGGGGAATGAACTGAAAGCATTTCTTCCTGCTGTGGAGAAGGTTGGACCTTCAATAAAAAACAGAGAAAGGAAAACAAAGACTCTTTTGTTTTCAAGCTGTGCCAAAAGCACTTTCACTGCTTCTGACAACCTTTTGAGGGAAAGGTTTTGACAAATCCTATGCTCAGCCTAACAAAGAGGGATATGACAGCAGAGGTGCCAGGGTGCGACAAAGCCATTGATGGGGCAAGGAACTACAGAGAGACAACAGCAGGAGGAGTTAGCAATGAGGTCAACAATATATGTCACCCATAGCCTGCTTTTACCAAAGATTTTTTTTTGCTTTGTAGTTTGGAAATCATCTTAAATCCTCTCTCCTTTTTGGATTTTAATGGGTGAGTGGGAGAAGGATCCCCACAGCATCTCTTCCAGCCACTCCAACAGCCTATGCAGCAAATAACCCTTTGGCACACTTCAGTCTCTCACACAAAAAAACCCCACAACATGCCACAGGAAAACAAAAAGCAGAAAGAAAATAGCCAAGTGGTTGGTTCCTTGCAACACGGAGATGCGAAGGTCCAAATCCCAGCTTTGGGGGAAGCTGAATGGGTTTCTCTTTGCCACCAGCAGCTCCATCACCAAAGCAACGTGAGGACAGACATCCTGTCTGCTATAAAGAGCACTTTGGAAAGGCCAGGTTTAAAGAAATAAACCCCAGAGGATAGGCTGTTTCTGGGTGTGGAGGGTGGGTAGATAAATCAGTGCTGTCTACAGAAAATCCTTCAGCTGCTCTGTGTGCTGCTTTTCAGGTCATAAAAAGAAATACTCTGCACATGAGGAATTTGTTCTTAACTCTGCTCCACAACTGGGCAGGCAACAGCCTTAAAGAAGTCACTGCCATTTTTATAGAAAGAAAATATATTAAGGAAGTGTTCTGTCCTTGGACAGGGGCTGTTCCCAACATCCCTAGGCACCAGATCCCCAGAGACAAACTCAAGGACTGGGAACAAGCAGACCAACAGCCACCACCTTCCAGCAGCACACTGGCTGCAGACAGAAGTTGCTCAAACAGATTTTATTCTTGTCAAACAGTGTAAATCTCTGCTCCTGAAACAGCTCCCTGAATACTGGCTGTTCCTACCCCTGCCCACCGGGCTTTGCAGCAAGGTGGGCTGGCAAGCAGCTCTGTGTGAGCAGGGAGCATCACTGCTGTGGAACAGAGCTGTTGGCTTCAGGTGCATTGTGCATTTGAGGAGTCTTCCAACCCATTTACAATGTCCCTCCACTGCTGCTACCTCCAAAAATGCTCTCAGCTTGGTAAACAAGAACAGCACGTGGGATAAACATGCTTTCCCATGCTGAGAACAATTCCTGCCTTACTGACCACATCAGGTAAAACTTCTCTGGAGTCTAGGAAGTCTCCCTCCAACCACCATCTTCTGAAGGTCTGATGGACCCATCAGGGGATTCATTATCCCAGCATCATCCCTTCCTCCCTCTGGTTCAGCCTTTCATTTCTGTGTGCTGTTGATACAGCCACCATCCTTGCAACACCCCACAGAGGTGCTTATTCCTTTTATGGGATTAATAACCTAAATTTCCACACCCGAGGGGAAGCTGACAAAAAAGCCACATCCTGTATGAGTCAGGTGCAACAGTACCCTGGCCTTGTGGTGACATCAAGCTGTGATGTGATACCCTGGGCATATTCCCTCTGATTCTGCACATCCTGTGGTTATGAATATGCCAAAGGATAACCCTGTCTGAGCAAACTTAGCCAGATCTTGCAAGATCTTGAGGGGTTTGGGTATGAATATAAATACACTCAGGTTTATTCAGAAATAAATAAAAATAAACATTGTGTTTTGCTTACTGTTTCTGGCTTTGACATGTGCAAGGCTTTTGGGTGGTACAGCATGATGCAAGGATGGTGATAGGACCATCCTATGGGACCCATCAAAGGCAAAGCATCAGCCAGAACACTTGGGTAAAATCTGTACTTGCCTCCAAGCCACAGCATTTATTGAAAGCACAGTGTAAAGGTATTTTTCTTTCCAACAGCTCATGATTTGTGCTAGGTTATTGTTGGCTACTCTGTATTTGTAGATATTTTCACATCTGTTTAGCCTGTAAAGAGTGACATTATTCTCTCCTCTTTCTGTTTCTGTAGGTGAGGTTGTTTTGGAAAGGACATCGTGTAGGTTAGATAGGCTTCACCTTGACCTTTAATAATTTCAAAACTCAACTGATGAACACAACATATATATATGTGTGTGAAAACATAAATATAAATAAACAAATATATATTTACATAAAATATACATATATATATATACACATATATATACATTTTTAATATATATGTATAAAAGGCAGACCCAATTTAATTTTTTGAATTTCTAGGGGTACCAGCCCTTGTTTATTGCCATCCATCTATAGAATCAAAACCCTCTCATCCATTTTCACCAAGTTCTCCGGATTGACCAAGAGTAGTTAGAAAATGGCAACAAATGTACTTTGACTGAAAAATGGCTTAATTTTAACCAGCAGAAGTTTCAGGGAGGAAAAAAAAAAAAGACAAAAAGAACTTGTTGACATGAAGCATGTGGAGTTGCTCATCTAGCATTGTGTAAGGGCTATAAATCTGTCTGGAAATGAGGCATGAAATGCATCATAAAAAGTATATAATCAAAACTATAACATCAGTTTAAAATTTATGGTAGGTAACTTGTGGAGATCATTACATGGCTGAACATTAAATCAAATGCCCTGTATGCTTCTGCAAGCTTTTGTATAAAACTCCTTTCTCTTACTTCCCCTTTACTTGAAACAAGTCAAAGCATTAAAAGCATCATACTGTTTTCTATCAGTTCAGCAGTGAAAACTCTGTAATCTGAAAGGGAATACAAACCTGGCACAGAAAGCTACAGTACAAAACATTACTGGCTTAAACTTTGGGTAAAATGTGGTTTAATAACATAAAAGAGAGTTCATCCTCTCCCACAGAGATTTCATTGCATCTCTCCATTTTACTTATTACTTTAAGGTGTTCTTCTGACCTCTATACCCCCACTATAATTATCTTGTTGGTGTTAACTTCTCTCTCTTCTCTCCCTAAAGACTACTATTGTCTTTCTGTGAACAGATGAAAACCAGATGGGGAGGGGTACTGTGATTTGGACTATCTACCTGAATTTTGCTGTGCCTGGTGAGTATGGGTAAGCATTATTAAAATTAAACTATTAAATTACTCTCTAAAACTTAACAGAAATCTTTCTTTTGGTTTTAATATTGTGCCAAGGGAACAGTAGTCATGATCCTTCCAAATCACATGGGGACAGGACTTTCTCTCTTCTAAATTTCTCTGCACCACACAACCAGCCAACAAGTTGCCCAGCACAAAGATACAGGAACTCTGTTATTCTGCAGTGATTCATCCAGAAAAGGCTGTGGGAAGCAATGGCAGAAAGATCATAAAATCATAGAATGGTCTGGGTTGGAAGGGACCCCAAGGATCACAGAGATCCACCCCCCTGCCACAGGCAGGGCCACCAACCTCCAGGCCTGGAGCTGCGCAAGGCTGCCCAGGGCCCCATCCAACCTGACCTTGAACACCCTCAGGGAGGTGTTGTCCTACCCATAAAAGAAACACAATCTAAAAACAATTTCTAAAACCAAAAAAAAAAAGAAGATAGCTCATTTTTTTTTTATGCTGATATCTATTGTAGTTGGACTTGCTGATATTTCTCTGGTAATTCTTGATATATGAAGAAGTGAACCACAGTCCTTGTATCCAGTATGTGAAGAGGTTCATGGCACATTTATATATATATATATATATATACACACAACCCCCATACACTATATATATATATATATATAAATGCTAGCTGTAATGTATCTGAGATGCTCCTTGCCCTTTCCCTGTTGTTTGGCTTGCTCAGATACAGCATGCCGCAGTCTTTCATGGGAGTTCCATTTCTGCCAGTTATAGTGGAAAAGTTTTAGCAAAGGCAAGTTCCTTGGCTAGACAGCAAACACACTCTTAAAAATTAATTTCAGGGTTTTGCTAAGGCTCAGCATATACTGCTAGAAAGAGCTGATGTGCCCTAAATTTTAGCGCACCAAAGCAGACTGCTGACACCTTCCTTCACCCGTCCTTCCTGGGAGTGTCTTACCATGTGTTTCTTTGCAGGGATTGCTCTCTGATTGCCCCTGTTCCCCAGAAGCCTAGGTCTGAAGTCTGGTTTGGGTTGAGTATGAGTATTTCCCTGCATTGACAGCCAAGTTGCAGCTTGCAGCCGGATGTAATCCTAGCAATGATTTTACAGTCCCACTACCATTGTGTGGTAGCATCTTCCAAGCAAACAGAAACCCTTTTTTTGTTATCTCATCATCATGCCAAAGTCAGGTTTGCAAGCCAAAGAGAAGACTCCACCAGACAGCATAAAATCTTTGTGAGGAAGCTAATTCAGTGGCTGGAAAAAAACACCCATATTTGAGTTAGACAACCCAAAAACTGCTAAATCCTGACCTTTGTGAACATGTGACATATGAAATAAATTCTGCTGAGTAGCTCTGGAATAAACCGGACAGTACTGCCATGGGGCAGTTCAGATGACTGTCAGGATTAATGAATAATAATAAATAGAGCAGAAATTTGGAATTTATAAAGGAGTAGTAAGTTCTCTGCAAAACCTGAGGAAGCAGGCAGTGTGTAGCTGTGGTGTCCCCAGTGCTTCCAGGATGGTGCCCAAGGTCTCTCCTGGACAAGGGGAAGAGGACCAGATGCTACCTTCATCTTTTGCTCAGCTGCACTGATGGGCTTCTTGATCAGGATACACAGGCAAAGACTTCCCAGCTCACATCCACCTCCTCTGGGAAAAGCCAAAGCAGTTTCCCAGTGATTCTTCTCCCCATGGTGGTGGAAAAACCTGGGTAGAGGAGAGACAAACATCCCCATGATCCCTTGGTGGTACCAAAGGTTACGTTCAGCCAGATCCCAGGAATAAGCTATTGTGATCAGCCAGGGTGAGAACAAGCTTGAGCTCCCTTGCAAGGCCCAGGAAATACAAGAATAAAGCGACGGTGGAACATGGAAGAAAAGCACCGGAGCACAAACAGAAGGCAGACTCAGAGAGGGAAAAAAACCCACCACCAAGTAGCCAAGGATATGGTCTATATATCTTCTTTTACAGACTTGTTACATTATCCCCTGCTATCTGTGTGTCACACCCTATCCCTCACTCTCCGCAGATTTACAGAGCGGATTTGCTCCCCCTTGGTGACACAGTGCTTTGGCATTCGGACCGGCCAGGCAACAAACACAGATCTCTCTGGAGTGACTCCTGATCCCAGCACACAATGTCCCGCTCTGCGGTCCAAGGCTCCGGCTGCCTCTTCTGCTCCACTTTATCACTGATGTCTTGGCTGCGTTTACTGTTGGGGTTGGGTTTTTTTCTTTCCCTGTTTGTACTTTTGCCTATTTCTTCTTTTTTTTTTCTCTTTTAAACCCAGCTTTCCTCTAGAAATCTGTTGAAATGAATAACCTCTCTGTTGTAGCATCAGCTGGAATTGCATCGAACATGTAGCTGAGATTTATATGAGCCGAATGCTCCGGTGGTTATTCGGGATGGAAACTATTAACTGTCAGAGTTTGACAATTGAGTTTAAGCAAGCCTCTCTACCTAATGTATTTATAGGAACCTTCTCACTGGAGTACCTTGATGTGTAAATCTCATAGATGCATTCACCCACAGATGCAGCACCAGGAGCTGCAAGGACTAACAGCTAGATTAGGGAGTTTGGGCTTGAGCCCTTTTGTTTTCTTTCTTTGCAAAGGGTCTTCCCTGACTTTCAAAGGAAAAAAGGGAGGAAAACAGTTCCCCAAGGGCAAGACACTGCCTGGTAAGAACATAAAAATTATTAGATTTTTAAAATGCATTACTTTTAACTCATTCCTTCCAGGGTTGGTACTGCTCTCATTACCTTTAAGGGTGGAAATAGCAGGCTCTGAAAATTCAGAGCAGAGGAAGGAGGAATAATGACTTCATCTCTCTTCTCTCTAAATGACATTGCAATGCTGTGTTGCATTTTTCCTTCTTCTTTCTCAACCCCAAGCACCTGAGGTCACATCAGCAAGTCTGAATCAGAGTGAACAGGAGGGCATTTGCAGGGAAACAGCCCTGCACCAGACACAGAGGATAAAAGTTTAAGTAAATACAAGTTATTTCTTCACTGTGATGTGGCCATGGACGGGGAATGAATGGGGCCACATGAGGACCAGAATGCAGGTGTTCCTGCATGCTGCAGGGCACCGGGAGCAGAAGGCATCCCAGTTTCGGGTGAGGGATGCCTCAGGGGAGCTCGTCGCAAGACTGACTCTGGCCCAAGCTTGGCTCCTTGCCTGTGGAAAACATAACAGCATGTAATGTTCCTCATACCAGTGGATAGCCCAACAGCTATTTTAATTGCTGTTTATGGTAACTTAATCGCCATAGAGAATTCAATAGCACATTTTTAGGTCCTTAACTCAGTCAATACATTCCTCCTCCTCCATATCCTGAGTAGGGTGCTGCACTCAGGAATATACTGGTTCAGAGGCACTTAAAAAAAAGTATGTCTAAGGGTAGTCATGGACAGTTTGACCCAGTGGGGTCCAGTTTGACCCATGGCCCAGTCCCAGGCAAATCCTACCCCAGGTTCTCCCAAACTATTTTGGTTAGTTTGGAGAGCCGAGGGGACCAGAAATATCTTGCAGCTCCAAGCCTTCCCAATGAGCACACAAAAAGCAGCTACAACATGGCAACAACCAGTCAAAGACCAGCAGAAAAATGGTTTTATAAGGATGGCAGAAAGCACGGCAGCTTTACAAGACTAAGGTGCTTGCATGAAGCTCAGGTGGGGATGGTGAGAAGGAGCTGCAAGGCAGAGCTACAAGTACTCTCTGTCTGCTATCAGCTGTCATACCCTACACAGACAACCCCCTGACTGACAGCTTGGTGACTGACATGCAGCAAACAGGATTCAACATTAATCACCCCCATTTTTCTATCACTCACCCTTCTGACTGGACCTGCCCTTTCTGGTTGTAATTAATTAAAATTAATACAAGCCAGCTGCAATGCAAACAGTCCACCTGTTCCCCTCAAACTGCAGTGAAATCCTATTAATAATCAACACACAGGACACAAGTAAGCTTTCCAGAAATGAAACAAAAGCCTAGGAAATACCTTGATAACATTGTCCCAGCGAATGCTGACTTTCATTTCTGCTCATTCCTCTAACATCTGGTACGCGTTGCTGGGGAATGATGCTCGGCTCAGCCTTGGACTCCTTCCACCCTGAGGATTCAGTAACAGAGTCAAGGCACCTGTACCTAAAAGCAGCCATCCAAGTCTGATTGAGTATGGACCCTGAGAGATATCTCTCCTTTCAGACAAGAGGTAAATGTTACGCCCTGTGACTATCTGGGAAGACAACTCTGTGTTTCTGGTGAGGACTGGGATATTGATTTCTGGCATAATTCAGAGTCGGGACTTTTTTGCTCTTCTAAAATTCCCCCCACCCTGAGTTTACAGTTGGTGGTATTAACCTTTATTCCCCCACCAAAAAACACAAACTCAACTTCTGTTGCCTTGCCAGCATCGTCTGGCTGTCCAGCCCCAACCCAGAGTTACAGTGCTGCAGGAATGTGCTGCAATGCCGTGTCTTGCCAAGCCTGAGGTAGGATTATTCTGGCCTCTCCAAGCCTTTAAAAATGGCCATATTTTGCTACCTACCCTGCTTTCCTGGTGAAGGCAGCTCTGCAGCAGGCAGGAGGCCACAAGCCCCCTCAGATGTGGTGCTGAGAAGGGAATGTGTGCAGCACCTCAGCTGTTGAGGCGATCGCACTTGTCTCTGGAGAAGGCAGGATGGTACCATGAACCGACCCAGGCATTGGTGCAGCTGAAATGACACATGTGTTTTTGCAGTTACCATTCTGGGAGTCACCCTGGGCTGTCTGCTTAGTGCAGCCCCAACGGTGGCTGTTGCTGTGGTCAGGGAGCCAGCTCAGGTCAGGGAGCTGTGATGGGGAAGCTTTGGGTGCAGTCCTGGGCAGGTGGGATCATAGAATCGTGGAATCATAGAATCATAGCATCATAGAATCACAGGGGTTGGAAGGGACCTCGAAAGATCATCGGGTCCAACCCTCCTACCAAAGCAGCTCTCTAACTCGTATTGCACAGATAGGCACTCAGACAGCTCCCGAATATCTCCAGAGATGGAGACTCCACCACCTCCCCGGGCAGCCTATTCCAGTGCTCTGTCACCCTGACTGTGAAAAAGTTCCTCAGCATGTTGGTGCGGAACTTCCTATGCTCTAGCTCGCAGCCATTGCCCCTTGTCCTGTCCTCACAGACACTGAAAAGGGGCTGGCCATTTCTCCCTGCATCCCATACTTAAGATATTTATAAACATTAATAAGGTTCCCCCTTAGTCTTCTTCAGATCCAGAGCTGATGCTGCTGTAGGGGTGTATCTCACTGATGCAGAACTATCACAGCATAGATATGGTACATTTTACTGATGCACAATTATTACAGGATAAACAGTGGTGCAAAGAGAAAACAGCTTCATATATAACAGGCAAAATTGACACTCTGAATTGCAACCTGTCTCCAAATAAAACCTCTCATTGCCATTGCTAAGCTATGCGCTCTCCACTGCAGGCTTTGTCTAAAAAGCAAGAGGGCAGACTCTAATAAATACCACTTATCCAAAGCTCACAAGTGTGTCTTTCCAGTCCAGGGGCTGGATACCCAGACCAAAAGGCAAAAATCATCCCAGGTAGATCCAAACGCCTACAGGCATCGAGCAAACAGCTTTGTGAGAGCCGAGCATGGTAGACAGAGCTATTTATCACAGGCAGGGGCCAGAAACAAATGAAGTGACCTGAAAAACCAAACACTTCTGTGGCTCTGATGGAAAGCACGCAGGATATTCCCATTCCAGGATCCGACACAATGGCTGTGTCTAGCCGGACATGCCTTTAAGTGATTGAACTCAAGCTCTGTCTGGGCAAGGCGTCAAACTCCACAAATGTCTATCCAAGCCTCACACCTGATGGCACTCTGAGCCAGTCCAGACAATAATCTGGAGTCTACGTTCCACTTCTTCAACCCCCTCCATCCCACCGCCAGCTGCCAGCCAGCCTGCCTTGGTTTAGAGAGAGCAAGGGAGATCAAATGCAAGGAGGAGCGTTTCAAAAAGCAAAGTAGCCCTGTGAAAAATCAGACTTCTGGCACCCGTATGGACCTCAGTCTGAGGAGGTGTGGAACTGTGTGGCCGGCAAGCACCTCCAAGCAAGAAACACAGCATCACTGGGCAATGCAGGTTCAAAGGTGCCTCTGGTAGGAAGCAAAACAGGGCTAATTTCTGAATTATATCAGGTTGCTCATGGCCTTGTCCAGACAAGCTTTGAAAAATCTGAAAAAAATTAGGATTTCGCAGCTTCTCTGAGGCTTGTTCCAGCATCTGAGCCCACTGGGTGAGTGGTCACCTCTCATTGCTGACTTTCATATGGACACAGCATCTTCAGCTCCTGCTGGTTCTTATTCTCACTCAAAGTTACATTAGAAAGAAAGTGACAGAACTGACTACTACTCCTAGGGGGGCAGAATAAACCAGAATTTTAATTTAGGCATTTATTGATGGGCTCAAACTATTTGAAAGTCAAAAATACATTGCTTTTGTCACGGTGACAACTTGCTGTCATTGTGCAGTAATGCATAAACTCTGCAAATCAGCTGGACTGTCACGGCTTTTGACATGGACACAGGACTTCAGGATGGAAGGAGGAAAACACAATTTCACTGTTGTCCCGTTGGCCTCAGATATAAAGAAAAAAACTAAGTTCTGATTCAGGAAAGAAAAAAACCCAACAACAAAACAAAACTAAATAAAAGTCAGCACCTGAGCAAAAGTTTCTCCTGAGCAACCAGTTCTTGTTGACCTTGCTTTGAGCAGAGATTCCCTCTAACTTCAAATGTTGTCCATGATTTTAGTGGAACTTGAAATAATTTTACATGTTGTTTTGAATATAACAATATTTAAACTTGCACTTAGATGCGTTCCTGATATGCAGCATTAGCAGAAGGCTTTTTGATAGCCATGGGATAAAACCAAGACCTTTTAGACTATCAGATTTTATCTAAGTCCAAGCTTGGTATGGAAATTAATTTAGTTGCTTTAGCATTTTTTTCTGCATGAGCTCCCCAGCTCCTCCATTTACCAGTCTGGCTGTATGGATTTCACAGGAGTAATGATGCTTTACATTCTTAGAGGCGCTGGGGGCACTTTGTTGTGCCCATCCTTATCTCCCTATGAAAGACACACACCTTCTTCACTTAATTTATTGCACTGACCTCTGATATGGTGTTACTCCTCTGGATTCCTTCAGACCATCGGACAGATGACATTCAACAGGAACAGAAAGAAGGCAAATAAAAAGCAAAACACCCATTTCCCAGGGGAAGAATAGCCTGTAATCTTATATATGTGACTTCCACTTTTTGGCAATAGCAAGTCTAATATTTGAATACTCAAATAAGCATCATTTTTATAGCAATTACATTGCTTGAAGTGTGCTTTCAATGAGCCATGCTTGGTGTCCTGACACAGTGGGTTTTTGGAGGAAAATATTGCCTGTGGCTTCCTAAGAGAAAGGCCAGTGAAATATATAAGATAGTAAGTCTAGATGTTAAGTGCTGGGAAGGGATGAAGGCAAAATGAATGTGGATATGGGTTTTAAAAGGGAGAGAGGACTGGAGAGTGGGAAGCTGGGGGTCTGGGCACAAACACACATGCACAGGCAGCGATACTGCACCAGAGGACATCAGCTGCCCCATCTTCTGCTCCAGATGTGCCATCAGTCCTGCATTTAAGTAAACAGCAGACAGAAGAGGCAAACAAACATTTCCAAAAGACAAATCCTTCTGCAGCTCAGCTCCTGCTAGAGAACGATTTGGTTAGAGTAGAGAAGGAGATGACTCAGAACCAAAGGTCTTCTTGGTCTTCTGAAGGACCACAAGGAAACAGCCTGTCCCTGAAGATGATCAAGTTCTATAGCTATGACAAAAAACTGGGAATAACACTGGCAACAGATCAGAGAGTCACACTGTCTGATCCTAAGCCAGAACACACTGATTTATGGCAAGAGGAGGAGGGTTTTTTTTCTTTTCTTCTCCTTTTTTTTTTTTTAAACCAAGCCAATCTGAATCATTGTAGAGGCAAGAACTTAAAAACAAAGACCAGATCCCATGTCCTTTCTCAGTTTAACTGCAGTGGGTTTAACAGGATTTTCTTTGAACAAGGGTGCCTGATGTTATGCCTACTCAGGAAAGAAGAAAATGTTTTTATTTTGGTTTTGTCAACCCCAATGAGCTAGCCCAGGTTAAAATAGAGGGGAAACAACTACAAGAGCACAAGAACATATGGACTTGTCCAGATCAAAGGTCCTGCTATGCTCAGGGAGGAACATACAAACTTTGGAAGCAGTGACTAATCCCCCTAATATATTCAGCCCTTAGAAAGCCACAGCTTTAGAAATCTTTGAAGTCAGAGGTCCCAACCCATGGACATGTTTAAGAGCCTCTCATGGGCCCTCTCTTATGCTTCATATGACAGTTCAGTCTTCACAATATCCCACAGAAATGAGCTCCTTCCTTGGGTAATGGATGGTGGGACAAAGTGCTGCTCTCTGTTGATTTAAACTGTCTGTGTGGGCACCTCAGCTTCCTCAGTTATGAGTAACAACCAAGAGGTGACTTGGGTATAATATGGGGGTTGAACACGAGTTGCAGAACATGAGAGCCTGTGCTATTTTTCCTTCTTTTTTATCCTTATTTTCATTAGCATTGATTAATATGAATTGGCATTAAAAGCATATTCTTCTCTATGTGTATAAACATACCTTAAGTTAAAACAGAATCAGGATATAGATATGAACAAAGCCAAGCATGCAAGCACAATCTAGGCTTAAGGAAAGTCCACGCTCCTACCTAAAGTTTGTACTTAAAATCAAGGAAAAAAAAAACCACTTCAGGTTGATGAGAACAATTTATTACTCTACAGAATTTTAGTCTACCTGGGTTTTATTTTAGCTGTGCCTACTTGATTGCTACAAGGATGAATGACTAATACTTTTTTTTCCCAAGGCTCCAATCCAGGTAGTTTACATCCCTTCATTGCTCTTTGTTTTTCTTTTTTTATTATATATATTTTTGGCAAATACTTTGCTTCTCTGGCTTCTTACACAATATTTTGTATAGAAAGGCTAAGGACATGCCTGGCCTCACAAAGGGGTCACCATCCAGGTTACAGATTAGGAAATAGTACAGTTTGTCAACATTTGGCCCCGACAAACTTTTAAAATACAAATACAGATGGTTTTATTTAAAAGAGAAAAAGTCCAAAATCGACTAAAGGTTGAAGCTTGTTTTCTTTCCAATCTCATTTTTTCACTGAATGTTTGGGACATTGTGTTCCATTGTTATCAAGTTTAATTGCATTTATATAATAAAATGTAGTTTGGAAATGGAAATAGAAATTGAGAGCCTTTTGGTTTTGTGGTTTATTCGAGAAATACCTAGCCCAAATTGAGTAGAATTCATATATGTTGAGTATTTCTGGGAGTATATCCCCCTGTGTTGGGAGGGAATACAAGAAAAGTAAAGTAGAATAAAGAGGATAACTCATCTAATTGCTACATCTGTGGACCAGACAATTAATTGCCTTCAAGGATAGGCTGAAAGAACTGGGGCTGTTCAGCCTTGAGAAAAGAAGCCTGAGAGAGGATCTTATTAATGTTTATAAATATCTCAAGTGTGGGACACAGGGGGAAATGGCCAGCCTCTTCTCAGTGTCTGTGGGGACAGGACAAGGGGTGATGGCCTCAAGTTGGAGCACAGGGAGTTACGCACCAATCTGGGGAAGAACTTCTTCCCAGTGAGGGTGAGGGAGCCTGCGACAGGCTGCCCAGGGGGGTGGAGTCTCCTTCTCTGGGGAGATTCCAGACCCATCTGGACGCCGACCTGTGCCACCTGTCCTAGGGACCCTGCTTTGGCAGGGGGGTTGGACTCGATGAGCTCTGGAGGTCCCTTCCAACTCCTACAATTCTGTGATTCTGTGAATCTGTGATTCATTCACTGTTTTCCCTGTAGAATGACCAACCAACAACTTCACGTTGCTGAACTGCTGTGGCCAAACTACCCTTTGCTGTGGGCTCCTTCCTAAGCTGCACAATACTCCAATGGCAGCTCACACTGTAGCAGTTCTTGTTTAAGTCAAGATTTCAACCTCAGGAAGAAGCCAGGAAACTTTTACAGCCCATCTCTGCACCGAATCTCACTTCACAGGCTGACAGAGGGGTCCTGAGCTACCAAAGAAAATTACATGATAAATTTTGCATACCAAGAACAAACTTCACCAAATGCCTGTAACTGGGCCAACATAATTCACGTCAATAACCTCACATATGGTTTTCAATAAGCTGTGTGAGCCCACGCTTGAACTTCAAGGAATCAGCCTAATGTGTATCTCAGGCCTGACACTTTCAGTGACCTTTGGATTCTACTACTTTTAAAAAAACCACCCTATCATGCAAGCTTCATGCCCCCAGGCTAATAATCCAATAAACCCACATCTTGTCATTGCTTCCTGTTTTGCTGGAGCTTTTCATCTCTCCTCTAACAAAAGCAAAGGGATTCGTTCACCTCATGAAGCACAGGGTAGGTGATAGCCCTGTGCTGAATAAAGTATCAACAGTGCTATGGCTTGAAAAAGGAACACATGGAGAAGGACAGGATCAAAATCACAAAGAAAAAGTCTGGGTTAAGACCACTGTTTTGATCTTGAGTGGTGAAATATTATGGCATTCCTTTGCAAAGAGCACAATAATGTTCATAGTAGGACACCAGTGAGCACGGAGCAGAAAGAGAGGTTTGGAGATTTATATCCCTGGGAACCTTACTGCGTCTCTGCATGACATTTGGATAAACCAACATGGGTAAATATGGTGGAGACAAAACCCCTTTAACATGAATGTGAAACTAATTAAAACATCCTGCTCGGTTTTGTCAGCTCAGAGTCAGGTCTTTGGGGTAGACCCATGAATCTCTTCTAGACAGTGTTTGTGCTCAGGACTTGGATAAAGAAACAAAGAGTGAACTTGCAAAGGCTGAGGTTGTATCACAGTAGGAAGGTTTGCAAGGGATTTACAAGCCAGGATTAAATTCCAAATATTCTTGGAAAACTGGCAAAATGGGCCAAAATGAAGATGATCAAATTCCACAAAGACAAGAGCAAAGGATAGTACTTAGAAAGGAGAAACCAAGTGTGGATGGGGAACTGGTGGCAGGGGCCGTACTTGGCTGCGAAGAACCTGGGGACAAGATGGAGCCACAGACTGATTTACTCAGTGGGACTCAAGTTGCTTGAGATAAAGCCAACCTTGTGCAGGGTTGCAGTAATATGAATGCTCCAGTGTTACTCCATCCTGCTTAGTGCTGCTGGCTCTAAAATTCAACCATCGCCTTCCTTCAGGAATGAGAAAGGTGATAAGAATAAACTTGAAAGAAGACAGAAGAGAACAGAAGCTGGGGGGAGGGGGAGGAATTTGGAAAACACAGTGTATGAAGCAGAATTTGTCTAAATTAGAAAAACAGCAACAGGAGATGGGAAATGTGTCTTCACAGCTAAGGACATAAAGATTGTTATCAAGAAATCAGCAAGCAGCAGCTCTCCAAGGCTGCTGTGAGGAGCACACAAAGCAGTTGGCTCTATTTGCAAGAAAGAATCAGGAGATTGGTTAGTACAAACCATTGCAGCTCCTAAGGGTAGCTGGGGACAGGCTTAGCAGTGACAGACAGCTGTCCAGTGTAAACTAGGTATGTCTGATCCTGCCTAGGAGCAGAGGACCAAGTATCATTTTGCCAGTTACTCCAGCTGGGAACTCTGAGCACGTCTCTGGGCTCAAGCACTGGATATAATTGTTACTTTCTTAGTTGGGAGATTTTTTTCTCTCTTTACATCAAACATCCTGAAGGCAGCAGTGAATATATATATACATATTAACAACATGAAATCTTAGTCATCGACCCCACAGAAGCGCCGAAATAACTTCAGTTTGGCAGAGGTGCAAAGTCCCTCCAACCTCAAGAGGAACGTGGTCCTTGTTGCCACAAGGACACTGTTTTTAAAGGAGTTTTTGCACTGAACCCATAACGACTCTGAGACCTGTCCCCTGGGGCCAGTAGCTGATGAAGCAATGAGTTACACGTTGATTTTTCTGTCATCAACAGCAGGAAAGGCTGGTTTGTTTTATGCAGAGCACATCGAGCAGCCTGAGCAATAATTCATGGTCAGATTTTGATTCTCCATAGGATTTTTGAGACATTCATCTTTAAGTAAGTTAAAAGTGGATCAGAACAGGGAGGAGACAAGACTTAACTACCCTGGAACTGGGAGCTGGAATGTCAAAAGCAAAAACTTTTGTCTGTGTTCCCTGCTAATGCACAAAGAAGCTTCAGGGTTTGTAACTCAGCTGGGCTTGTGTGATCCAGCCCGGAAAGAGCTGTTTATTGTTTTACAGTATACAGAGCCACACGTGCTGCAGCTAACACTAAAAGGCAGCGTGACAGCCCTGTAAGGCACAGCAGGGAGAGTGTGAGCAGAAATGTTGGGTGGAAGAGCCAACTCACTGTACCAACCATCAGCGGACGCTGCTTTTTCCTATGCTCACTACCCTGCACCACATCCTGCTCGTGCACTTGCAGAGTACAGTGACGTTAGGATGACATTTGCACACTGGCTGTATCTAGTTGAGGCAAGCCCTGAATGTCTCCTGAAGCCCACCCCCCTGGGTGACCTCAACACCCCCACCCCCCAAAGCTTCCTTTCCTCCAGGTGCATCTCACCCACAAACACTGGTTTTGCCAGAAGCAAAACTCCTTGCAACACCCACGCTCCCGTGGCACAGAGCAAACCCAGCTCCTGGCGTAGGAGAATCATAGAATCACAGAATCACAGGGGTTGGAAGGGACCTCCAGAGACCATCAAGTCTAACCCCCTGCCAAAGCAGGCTCCCTAGCTCATATTGCACAGGTCAGCATCCAGATGGGTCTGGAATATCTCCAGAGATGGAGACTCCACAACCTCCCTGGGCAGCCTATTCCAATGCTCTGTCACCCTCACTGAAGCTCAGCTTTTGTAAATAGGATGCAAATAATCAAGGCTTGACTCTGTGAGCACGTTGGGCAATGTTTCCTGAAGCAATCTCTCCTCCTGATCCAGACAGGAGGTGCTGTAAAAGCTGACAAGGGCTGCAGCTAGCAAATTACATGGGAGATTTAGGAGATTGTAGAAAATATTCCTGAAGCTTTCAACTCCATGTGCAGCTGCAGCACGGAAGGCAAACAGGATGTCGGTTGCACTGATAAAGGAATGTAATATAATTGAAAAGATTTGGTTATTATTGTATGAGGAAATGATAAGATCTTGTGCAGAGTGCAGTTTGGTCAAGAAATGCTGTGGGAGATAAATTATATCAGTTCTCTGGGCTTAATATAGGAGAAACATTCAGGACAATGAACTTACATGTCTATCAGACTCTGGAGCATGTACTAGCTCGAACCTTGAAGAGACTGATGTTTTGTGTCCGTTTGCTTTGTCTGATGGCCAAATGTGAGGAAACACTTTCAAGTAAACCCTGAAAAAAGTTCCCTCTCCTCTGGCAGCACAGCTCTGCAGCCACACACCCAGCCTCACCGGTGCTGCCAGAGCTGGCTTCAGCATCCAGCACCGCAAAGCACCACAAAGTCTTCTTCTACCCAGAAGACTTCAATGCAATGCCACCACAAACAGTCCCAGGGACAACCTCAGAAAGTAAATAAAAGGAAGAAGCTGCCTCCTAGCACAAGGTAACGCTCAGGGTCACCTCTGGTGACGTGACCTCAGACAACTCTGGTTTCCATTTGCAGATGTCACTCAAGGGACTGGGCTCCAAAGATCTCTGGCATAGCAACCCTCTGCCAGTTTGGGCTTCACCCTGAGCGACGTTTCGTTTCACGCTTTGCCACATATAACCCAAATATTTTGCAAACATTACTCCAGCAACTCACCAATGAAAGAGAGAAAAAGAACAAAACAAAACAGTTACTAAATCAAACACATGATGTAATGATGATTAATGAAAGAGGTGGTTACTACACCATTGGCCTCCTATGAGTTCGAAACCAGAATGTGCCTGTTGATACACCTTCAAAAATAGATGTAGCAGCAAGAACAGATGTACTCACATTCATGAAAACACAGTTTTGGACAGATGTTAGCTTTTCTGGGTCAGCCACACACGATGATTTGTCAACCACGGCTCTGAAAAATGTTCATAGAGACACATACTTAAACCCATACATCTGTAATAAAGGTGGGACAGCTATTGGATTTGGTTACTGAGAGAGAGCTGCAACGATGACACCTGGAGATATCAAATCCCACTTTTCAGGCAGGATGACAGGACTGGGAGGGGCTTGTGGGATCCCTACAAGCCCTACATCTCCCTGGGTGCTTCTCACAGCCAACTCCAATAGCATAACCTCAGTGGTGGCTAGCCTAAACACCAGTTTAAACTGGCTCAGCCTCCTTGTTCTTCCCATAGCACAGACTTTCCTCACCTCAATCAAAAGCTCACCTCCTTAGGACAAGTCTTCAAGTTGCTTGCAAAAAATGAGAGATGCCATCTAAGATAATGAGCTGTGCTCCTTCTTTGGTCTGTCAAACATCAATAGAAGATCCTTGGGTTCCCCAGGGATATTTGTCTTTCTCCAGGGATGCAGAAGCAGCCCAGGTACTCAGCATAGACCGTTTGACTCTCATTAGGTGTTAGAAGGTCCATAGGAACTCATGGATCCCCATCCAGGCCACCAAGCCATAGTAAGCCTAGTTACAACACTGTCCTGGAGGCCTTGGTAATGAATGTTTCAGCTATTGAGTTTGCTTCAGGGAGGAAAATCACCACACCACTCTTCTCACTGTTAGTGGGCATTTTTTTTAAGGTTTGGTGGCTCAGTGAAACTCCTGGACTTTGAACTGTTGTCTAAAACTTTGTGCCTACTCAAGCTAGAGTGGGTGTCAGGTTTTAGATCCCTTATTTCACCAGGGAACAACTGACAACAACCCAGGGAAACCAGGGGAAATAGTCATCACGTTGTCTAGTGCTTAGTGGTGTTGTAATCTGGGCCAGCATAAAAGCAAGCTTCATCCTTCATCCTAAGCACAGCTACCACTTTTTCTTTCTCCTCCATGTGTCAGTGCCTTTTTAGATGATGAAAATGGAGGGGAAAAAAAGAAAAGGAAAAAAAAACCAACCCAAAAATCAAATCACCAAAAAACCCAGAGGTATATGTAGAGAAACAGGGTTTTCTCAAAGCTTCAGTAGGGTTTTTTTTTTACTTACTTTTACTTGTTCTGAGTTTTGCATACCTGCTCTGGTTCTGCTGGAGTGTACCATGATTGCGTATACATTTGCACAGTAGCAGAGATTTTACACAAAGACCTTGGTGTTTTCCAACATCTTCAAGAAAAGAACAAAGAAAAACTATCTGTTTGTGATTTTTGAAAGTATCCTGCTTTTTGCAAAAGACCAGACCAGGTTTCTGCCAGTGAAAAGTTCAGAAATGGGAGAAGGAAACTTGAAATTGGTAGAACCTAGTAGGAAAATAAATTAAGAAGATTTATTTTAGTCTATGTTTTCATCCCCTAAGTCTTATAATTGAGCGTTATCTGAGTACAGACATAGACACAGGTCATTTTTGCTAAAGCATTTAGCTGTTTATCTTTTCTGCTCTGTATGCCATGGTATTTCTGGCCAGAAGAAGACTATATATCAAATTCATACCTTTCTACTCAATTCTTAATAAAAAAATCAGCTAATTGCATCATCTCCTCTCTCTGCCAAATGGAGACTGTCATTTTATTTGGCCTACTCCAACTTGTTTTCTGTAGAAGTCTTGATATTTCTGGATGTTTCTTTCTCATTTGAGAAAATAAACTTTGTAAGATGGCATAAATCTTCCACAAACACAAGCCGGTTTGGACCTGAAAAATGCTGTGTTCAGACTAGGACAGTTTTACTGAGGCCAGTGGAATTATTATGTAGTGTTTGCCAGTGATACATTAAAATAATTTTTAAAAAAAGACCCAAAAAAGCCTAAATATTTAAATCCTGTCTAAGTCTCCTCAACTTGTGTTACATTGGGCGCCCATGTAGTGCTTCAATACTTGAATCAAATAGTTGTGTCGAGGGAATGGAAACATCTGCTGACTCAGTAGATCTTTTCTTGCAGCCTCACCAAATTAATTGGAGGAACTGCAATCACACTTCAGAACAGAACATGCAAACTTGACTAAAGAGCTTCTAAGATTATACAATTTGTTCACCCCTTCCATGCAGAGTGTGTGAAATATTTTGTGTTATCACTATTACCTTTACCCTTCCAACCATCTAGGTTCCCTTCTGCACCTCAAGGCTTTTGGAGAAACATTCAGTAGAAGATGAAGTACTCTTAGATGGTGAGCTTTTCCTTGTGCTGCCTTATGAATGGCAGCTCACTTACCCCTGAAATGTTGCTGCTTGCAGGAGCACAAAGTGCTGATGAAAGACGAGGTCTTGCACAGACCTCCAGAAACACACACACGTTACCTGCAGCTTCTCCTGGCTTTGCAGATCCTTCAGTCACTACCAGAAGCACAACCATTGCAACCCAGTGATCTATTTCCCTATCAGCAACCACCAACTCTGACAGACACGTCTAGTTTGTTGTGCTTGAACTTTCATGATGTTTTGGGTTTCTTCTTATGGCTAGCTCTGATGCTGACACCTGCCTCACATGAAACATGACAAACACGGGGATTAAAGAGCCTTTAAAAAAACTCTGAGGAGGTGAATGAAGTCAGGTTTGTGTGGAGACATCATGGTTTCTTTAGACCAAGTAAGACCAAGTAGACAAGTGGCAAACTCTAAACTAACACAGCGCTTGACAAACAGCTACCCAGGAATACCCTGCCTTCCTTACACTCTACCTTCTGCCAGCTTTTTGGAGAAGAGTGGGTCTCCTGCAGTGTGTATGCACAGTATCTCCCACCCCCTTTGTGATTAAAGCATCGGTGGCCTTATACATAATGAAACAGTAAATGTAATATTATTTCTCACCAGAATTTAAGGGCTGCTGCACATTTGTATTTGATGAGTATTTATTCTAGGAGGCCTCCCCATGACCTAAGTCTTCTGCAACTTCTATGTGAAACGGTGAGACACGAAATAGCAGCCATACCTCCCCTGCAAGACGCTGAGTGTCTTTATTCAATTACACACAAGTACTTTGAATAATGTGGTCCTGCTTTTTCCTTGGGGAAAGTCTGGCCTGCCCATGTTCAAACAGGAACCCTTTGATGCTCATGGGCTGTAATGGCTTTGAGGCTGCCAAAGCCAACTGTTTAAGTGCAAACAAGAATAGACTCATCCGTCCCACCACAGTGCCTCGTCTGCAGACATTGCCCTCAAAGACACTTTATTTGGGCTATGCTCTGCCCCCCGGTTATGCAGCCTGGAAAAGAAGCTGGGTCACTCAGACAAGGGCTGGGTGGCAGAGGAAGGGTCCCTCTCCTGCTATAGCCCTATACAAACCTTGTTATAATTAAATGGGGTAACTGTGGGGTTAAAGATAACAGCCCATGCTCCAATTAATCCTGTCTGATAGTTTCTCTTATCACCTTCCACTGTACTACCTGCCTGTCCATGCTTGCACCTCACTGAAAGGAGGCAGGGTGAGAAAATCCTCAGCATGGGTCAAGTGAGGCTGCTTTTTCCTTCGATACTACTCTCAGGACCTCCACACAGGCATGAAGGGCTCACACCAGGCACAGAGCTGCAGTCCATGATGATGCATCCTCTCCCTGTCCATCCCTTTGGCTCCCAGCCCTCTTGGCTGTATCCTGCATCCTCTTGAGCAAACCAGAGGCCACCTCATTAACACTTCAACAGTAGGATCTGAGTGTAGGGGCCCTGCTCCCAGGGCAGGCTTCCTTCTGCAGGCAGATAAGAAAGAATAATAACAGTGCAAACTCCACTTGGCACTTCCAGTGGTACTGGAATTACCCACCTTCGGGATAAAACCTTTCCTCTCTAACTCAGAGAGTTTGAAAACGATCTGCTGTGGGAGTTTAACCTGTTTTTTCAAGGAAACAACAAATCAAATATTGCAAAGTCAGTAAAAGTTGGCGCTGGGCTCGTGTGGGTGTTTGGCTGCTTCTGTATCCCCTCCTTCAGCCTCTCTCCAACTCCAATTTCAACTGATTCCAACAATGTGACCTAGGCTATCTGCCCTGGTTGCTCTTCCAAATAGCATTCTGCTTGCAGATCTCCTTAGCTTCAACTCCTACTGATTGGTAGCATCCAAAAACTTATTCTGAGTTGGAGGAGGCAAACACCCCTTCAGCTTAGCACGGTCAGTTCACTTCCACAGGCATCTCCATGACTTCCAGGCAGCAGAGGGTCCCAGCACCCACCTCAGCCCTCACGTTGCAACTTCTTTGTGCTTTGTGCTAGCAAGAGGATTTGGCCCAAACTTTTAAAGCAAAGCAAAACTCTGTGCAGATGCCTGGAGTCAGGAAAAGCACAGATCGTTTGCATTGGCCTGCTGAAACATTGGCCATGCTGTTTAATTCTATCTTTGCACACCACTTTCCAAGGAGAAAAAAAAAAGCAAGCAACTGTGCACATATTATTGCTAAGGTGAAGCTCCTGTCTTCCCAGTCCTGTTTCTCATTCTCTAATCAAATCATTCCTTTCGCTACAACTAGTTCCTAAGAGCCTGTTTTGCCATAAGGTGCTTTAGCCTTAGAATCTTAACTGTTATCTTAACTGAAGGTTTTATTCAGACTTAATCTATAAACTTCTTTGTGTAATCAGCTGACAACTCAAGATCAGCAGCGGGTCCAGGGCTCAGAAATCAGCAGCGCCAAGCCCAGCCCCTCTCAAGGTGATCTTAAACTGGGCTGAATAATCACAGACTCACAGAATCACAGGGGTTGGAAGGGACCTTCAGAGATCATCGGGTTCAACCCCCTGCCAGAGCAGGGTCCCTAGGACAGGTCACACAGGTCGGTGTCCAGGTGGGTCTGGAATCTCTCCAGAGAAGGAGACTCCACACCCCCTGGGCAGCCTGTCCCAGGGCTCCCTCACCTTCACTGGGAAGTTCTTCCCCATATTGGTGCGGAACTTCCTGTGCTCCAAACTGAGGCCATCGCCCCTTGTCCTGTCCCCACAGACCATTGAAAAGAGGCTGGCTATTTCCCCTATAATGCACTCTGGAAGTGCAGAACACCACAGCAGAGTACAGAACATGTAGCGGAAACCATCCTAGCTACAGCAAAACCAGAAAGCCTTTCATGGGATGTAAGGCTAACCTAGAATAAGCCAGGTCTGGGCCACCTCACTTTCAGGCATAAGTTCTCAGACGGTGAAGTGAAGGAGAATCCCACTTGGGAAAAGGGACCAAGTGTCACAGAAATTCTCAGATGGAAATTTCATGTTGCTGGGAGCAATATATGAGGGACACTGAGACGCCATGGTGTCTGGGCATCCTTTTCTGAGAAATGAGCATCACAAGAGCATGCCAAGCCACTGACATGTGTCTCAATGCACCATTTTCCCCTATATATCTCAAGCTATTGGTTTGTTGCACGTGGATTATTTTTTCTGAATTTATTAATAAATTAATTAAAATGCTCATTCTCTCACCAATGCCTTTACAAACTTTCTGTATTTTTTTTAACAATTGCACATTGGTTCCCATACTGAAGAATATTCTACTCAGCATGAAGCACTCAGCATTATGAAAAAGCATGTCTTCATAGTCACAACTTGAACTTAGCATGGCTTTAATTAAAAAAAGTGTGCCCCAAACATGTTTGATGGAAACATTTTGATTTTCAAACTGAGTATCCTAAAAAAACCCAAAAAATACTTGACAAAGCAGAGCTGCTTGTTGAAAGTATTGCTTGTTTTGTATTTCAAAGAGAAAATTGAAAACACTTATGAAGGGTATAGCTATTCACCAGTCAAGAGTGTTCTTATAAACAAAATAATATAAAACATATCCTCTTTGCTGTTTTCTGGTTTAATATCTTCTTGTGTATCAACATGTAGAGAGTAGAAGAGAAACTGGTGTGTACTTCTGAGAAGCCTTGCGATAGATAAAAAGGGGGGGGGAAGGAAAATGGTACAGCAGCAATGTGGTTTAGTTTTTATATGCACAGAAATCATGAGACACGGGAAAGCTGGAGAGAGTCTCTCAGGACATCTACCTGCTATTCCAGTTGGGCACATCAGGAAAACTGAAGAAACTTGAAGGCCAAGAGAAGAGTTGACTTCATCCAGTGGACAAATGCACATAAGAATTCCTTGAACTTCTTCTACAGCCTCTTCACACAAAGTCAGGAAAAGCCTCTTCTCATCTGTTTAAGAAAACAACAACATTAATAAAAACAAAGTGAAGCTCACTGTTAAATTATTGTTATTAAAAATGGTTTCCCATTTTCTTTACAGCCATTACGCTCATCATAATTGCTCTACTTGGACCATTTTAGCCACAAAAAGCCCTGAGGCTATGAAAAATATATTCATGTACAAAGCCTAAAACGCATTACATGCAGATGAGTTCCCAACAGTGAAAGCACGGGGAGGTTATTTGTTCTTTCTGCTGGGGTGGAGAGGCTGTGACACTGCTTAAGAGGCTGCATGCTGAAGAAGTAAAGGAGCTGGTTTGTTTTAAAAAGAGACAGACCCAAATGGCTTTCTATCATTTCACATCTGCAGAACAGCTGAATTTATCCTGTGCTTAATCCAGAAGGTTTTATCAGATTGCTGTTCTTCATAAACCAACCAAGGATCTAGAAATAACATTATAGTAAGTGAAGAGTGATGGATATGCTAATGTTGGTCTCTTGATACACCATATACCTCAGAGGAGCAAGCAATCAGGAGAAATGCCATGCAGAGTTTATTTCTGTTTCCAAGCCTACGTGATTCCCTGGGAGAGGGCAGCTCTGCCTCCATCCACGCAGCCTTTCCGACCATAACATGAAACCACTGTCAGCAATGGCATAATTCATAGCCAAGACTTGCAAGTCCCACCAGGTCCTGCTTTGGCAGGGGGGTTGGACCCAATGATCTCTCGAGGTCCCTTCCAACCCCTATGATTCCATGATTCTATGTTCTGAACCTTAGACAGTGATGAGATTGCTTATGGTCTAACTGCCTCAGCATATAGGGTTGGGTTTAGCATGCATGACATTATGTATCTCACTCCCTTAGCTGCAACAGTGTGTGGGGGTTTTTATGCTTTAAACACACACAGAGAAAATACAAAGCAGGTCCATCAACTGCAGTGAGGTTGTGCCAATTTACACCACCTCAGATACTGCTAATGAGGGTTTACTGTGCCTTGAGACACTGAGTGTCCCATTCAAACCCTGAACAAGTCGTTTACAGTTTCAAGCTCATGGATAACTTACAGGCAAGAACACATTCATTCGGCTAAGCAGTTGAAGAAGGATTACAAATGGTATTTCCCAGATACCTGGGACCAGTTATGCAGATTCTCCAAGACATTAAAACAGATCAAAACACTTATCACACAGCAGAGAAATTGTGCCTAATAAGGACGGGCTTCTATCAAAATCAGAAGTACCTCAATGCAGTAACTGTCAGAGCATAATGCATGAGCTGTCTCCCCTCCTGTCCAAATCCATACTGTGCAATGGCAGAAGTTGGGGTGAACACACCTACAGGACAGGTTGGAGGGGCTTTCTGTAAAGCAGAAGAGCATCACACCATAACTGTCCACCAGCTTCCCTGAGTATGGAACAAGTGTTTCAAGCAATATGTGACTTTATTTAGTATTTAGATTGGGTGTGCTCTCATCTTCCCATGAGAGAACTAACATTTTCCAGAGAAAAAGTCAGCTTCTTGCCTAAAATGCCACAAAATTCAGATGTCGGAAGTTCAACTTTCACACCAAAAAAAAGTTTGGATCGGAAAATGGTCACACCTTAGACCAACATTGCTAAAGCAGGCACCAAAGCTCTCCTAAAGACTTGTGCATCTCAGTTCTGTGCTATGTGGAGAGCTACCACACGCTCTGCTGTCCACGGACACAAACCAAGTTGCTTTCTCAGGGCAAATAATTCACATAGGAGAGCACAGTTACGTTTATCTGCTCTGTGATCAAAAGAGTGTCTTGAGCTAACATGCTTTTTGGAGGTATACCAGGCAATCTTATCTTCATTCCAAAAAATAAAGCCTAGATTGATACCAGTAGACGCTGTGCCAGATAGGACAAGATACAGTTGGCCAAGGCTGATGGAATGAAACGTGCAATATGGACCCGTTTCGTGTTTGTACCCTTTGATGACTACTAATGGGAAGCTTTAGTTGGAAGTCATCCACACAAGGAACTCAAGAGTCCAGCATGGTGGTTTGGGTGTAGTTGCTAGCAGTTGGCTTTCTGAGCAGAAAATACCTATTTGTCTCCTTCCCGGAGCCATGAGTCAGGCTGTACACAGGGATCCAACGTGAGTTAAAGCATGAAGGAAAATCCCTAAGCTTCAAACTGTGGCTGCCTTTCCTGTGTCTTAGGAAACTCTAGTTTCTTTGGCTCAAAAAGCTCATGGTTAAGATTGGTTCCTCTGGGTGAACAAGGACGTGAGCAACTCTTGCTTTTATTGTGATGAGGCACAAACACTGGAAATCCTGACTCAGCCAAATAGGGCTACAAACAATTGAATAACATCTGTGACGCTTTTGGAAAGATGTTTTACATCTGCCTTCCCTGTTTCTGGAAGGGAGTAATTGGCGTCATTAACAGGGAGACAAGCAACCTTTCTTCTTCCCAAACCTCCTGTCCAGAACCCATATCTCACTGATCCAGAGCCATATGGGCTCCTGATGACAGGCAGCACTCAGAGGCTGATTTCACCTCCTGGCCCATTTCCCATGGCACATCATGAAGACCTCCACATGTGTTCTTGATATGGTCAAGAACTGCAGTAACTATATCACATGCTCTTGAGACTTTCTTGCTTTTCTCATATACATCTCCTCAAAACATTTCGTTCCCTCCTATCCTGTCATTACCTACTAAACTTTGCCCCTGGCTCCAGAGCACTAACTCTAAGTCCTGCTATGATGATGAGATGGTGGAAAACTGCCCCAGATGATATGAAGGAGAAGAGCAACTGAACATCTAAGAGGGTACTTCCAGCTGTCAGACCCATCCCAGTCCTGCTCCCTGGAATCAAGACATACTTGGAAAGGTCCTGTCTCACAACACCTTGATTTTGGATTTGAAGCCTTTCCCATCCTGTAACTCCTGTGCCTGCCATAAAACAGGCTAAGACACAAAAATCTTGTGTTGCACCATGCACCAGGGCTGCAGCTTCAGGCATGATGCCATCTCAGCATCTGCTGACTCACAAGGGGATGACATCCAAGCCTCGAACTGCCAGCAGACTAACGGGGCTTAACAACGGGCGATTATGTCCAGGAAGAGGTATTGCCATGCCCAGAGGGGATCATCTGTGCAGGGCACTCCATTCAAATATCGAATGACACAACAGTGTGTGTCACACACACACACACACTCACACACACACACACACACTGCTCCCCATCAGCCCACCAACACTCTGCAGTTATTTTAACAATGGGCCTAGAGGAGACCTCAATAAAATACAGGAGGAAATGAGCAGCTCCCTAAGCAGCTGTTACCAAGCTGCCCCATGTAGATGTGAGTCAGAGCCATGCAGTTTGCAGGCCAGGATTTACGCAGCTGCGGTTCAAGTCTGTGGGCTTCCTATGGCACCTGATTGCCGTGCAATATCCTCCAAAAAAATGGAGAGGCCCATTCATGACCCTTTAATTAGAAAATTCGTTGGTGAGCATGTGTTAGAGGCCCCATTCCACACCCCTGTGGATACCCACAGGACATACTGCCCATACCTTTTTCTTAATACCAGCTGTAACAGCACAGCCATCAACAACCAGAGGCATGGTTTGATGTCATCTCTTACCCTGCATCCTCCATGGTGGAATTCATTCTTCCTGTAAAGACACCCCCATCAACATGCCACCACTCCAGAAAAATCTGCATTTTCCTGACTGGTTTAAAGCCTCTAATTTGTGTAGAACTGGGGTTCATGTGAAAACCCTGAGGAGCCAAACCTGGGGCAGAAATGCAACAATTAGCTCAGTGTTTGGCTGAATATTTCCATAAATGAGATCCTGACAGCCTTTTGCAAGATGTGCTTTTAGAAAAGGGATCTGTGTCTTTGCACCCTGCGATACTTCCCCAGCTCCAGTCTAAACAGATGTTGAAATGTCCAGCAATTTTCAGTTCTCTCATTAAAAATTGATTCTGTGGTTGTTTTTTGTTTCCTCTTCTAATAGTTTTTCTTGCCACCCTGCTCTCCTGGGAAAGAAATTCCCTCATTGTTCATGTTACACTGGTCGCTGAGCACAGACTGTGTGTGCCCCGCTGGCTCTGCTGCCCTCCATGCTCAGCACAGCACTGCCTGCCACAGAAGGATGCAAAAAGAAGGGGGGTTGTGCAAGCCCCCGGGGGTGTCCGGTCTGCTTTTAATTAAAGGCAGAGATCAGAGAAGGGTGGAATGGTCGTCAGGTCGTTAATAAGTAGGTAGAGGAGAGCCCAGCACAAAGCAGAGCTTTGATGAGAAATTCACATCTGCCAAAAGTACCATGCCCAGAGGGCTGGTAGGTAAAAGGTGTTGGTGGGAACAGGATTTCCCTCTGCTTTGCGCATCCCCAGCTGTGGGAATGACTCCTGTAACCCATCTACAAAAACTGAGATGCTCCCATGGATAGGATGCTGCTTATCGAGACACAAAAGCTCTCTGCAACCCCAGCAAGGGAGCAGGCAAGCATGGTTTAAACACACAGGTGTTTAAACCGGGTCTAAAATAGAGTTGCTGACATCCTTTTGTCAGTGATAAAGCAGAAAACTAATAGTATCTGTCATTGGTGTAGCTGCAGAAGTTGGGGTTTGTCCAGGCTTGTAACCCTTGTCTGTTTTCCTGGTTGCGTGTGTCTCAGGTATACCTGACCAGCTAAGTTAGCTGTTCTGCTTCATCTTCTCTGAGGAAGGCCTGCTGGAAAGCAGAGGTAAAAATAATGGCCATGTTGTCTGCCCACCCACCAAGTTGCAAAATCCACTATTAATGACCCAAAAATTCAAACTTTAGCTCAGGACCAGCTAGGCTGCTTGTGGCTGTACTTTCTTTGTGAGAAGTTTCCTTTACATCACGTTTAGCTGAAGTGAAGAGTAGCGCAGTCTGGTGTCTCACAGAAGATGGTTTTCCTAGAAGAAGGCAGAGCTGGTGGTGGTGATCTTCCACATGCTATCAGGGGAAAGGTGAAACATCTCCTCAGCATTTTGGGACAGTTTGAGTACCTTTCAGTATTAACCATCTGATGCAGGCTTAGAAGACACCGATTTATCTCCGGCAGCCCTGAGACTCCCAGGCTAAGGGGAAAGAGAAACCAACTGAGTGTGTATTGGCTGGCATCTCCATGCCAATACGGCTCTCAGCTAGCTAACAAATATTTTCTATGGAGTCACAGTGTGCTTTTTCCCTTTTCATCAAAGCAGATCCAGCCAAATCTGAAGATGACCATACATTCCCCATCCCCAGAAAAGGACCTCCACCTGCACTGCTGCACAGGACCACAAAGCTACCACTGAGAGGTGCAAGACCTTCAACCTAATTAATGAATCAACTGCTCAGAGTGAAAAGCTCCCCCTGAGTCATTGCAAAGCTGGGATTTGGCATAAAGGAGCTGAGGAGCAAGAAGCAAGAAGCAATCTGGGACCACCTAAGTGGCTGCAGGCTCCCCACCGCAGTGCTGGACCAGGCTTGGTGGGATGGGCTGCAGAGGCAGGGCACAGCATCATGAAATTAGGCACTGATGATGAAACTGAGTCTTTCATAACTGGCAGCATAAAACACTTTTCTGTCGGGGAGGAAGAGGGAAATGTGTTTGTGGTGGTTCAAAGCATCAGGATCACCTCACATCCAGACTTCCACTCACCCCTCTGGTTTTTGGGGACTGGCTTTCATTCAACATCTAAGGCAAAAAATGCCCTCAGATTTGACAAATATAAGGCCTTAGATTCCAGTCTGAGTCTTCATCAGAGCCTCTTGCTCCTCATTCAGCTCTCTTCCTCCAGGAAAAGCCTCTCTCCTTCACATTTCTGCCTGGAATCTCTTTTGGTTTTTTATTGGGGTACGGTTTTTTTTTTTCCCCTTCTTCACACTCCTTTTCAATTTCAACCAACAAAATTGCTCCTCCCTTCACCTAGACAACACCTCAGTCTCTACCATGAGCCAGAAAATACCAGTTCTACACCATGGGAAATTCAAAAAAACCCTACCAAAAATCAAATTTAAATTTTCCATTACTGCTTTTCAGTGCCAGAAAACCTTTAGGAAGCTGTACTTTCAAAGATAAAAAGACAAGACTAAAATAATTGCAATTTCATTTTTTAAAACTCTGAGAGCCTTTTAAAATTTTTTTTTTTTTTCATTTTGATCATCAAAACCACTTCTCCCTTAAAACCACCTCACTAAGAAAACCAGAGGTGGTTCTCTCTCCATTTTGCTTCTCAATGCGACACAAAGCGCTTTGGGGGATTGAGTGGTTGCTTAAACTTTGCATAAATGCATTTGGTTTGGGGATGTGGGGTGGTTTGGGTTTTTTTCCAGGGGTCAGTTTGGCAATGAAAAACATTTTTAAAAATCAAAAACACACACACACACACAAAATAACCCCAACCCTTCATTTATCCACAATTTGTAAGTATGGAGTCAATTCGATTCCCCAGGAATGCCCTGCTACTGACCCTCCCGGACAAGGAGTGCTGCTCAACACTGTCCCTGCTTGGATCCCTTCAAGTGGAAACTGTTCCCTCATGAGACTCAGACACCAACTGGTTTCACTGACCCAAGACCTCAGAGCAACTCCAAGCCTGCATCTCAGACGTGAAAGGTTGGCACAGGCAAGGCAGAGGGGGGGAAAAAAAGAGAGAAAAGAACACACAGCCAATTCTGTAATATTGTACATAAAAAAGACCTGCCTTACAGACCCCACTAATATTTCTGTTCCCAATGTATGAATTATTAATATTTAGTATCTGTGACTCACTAACATTTACTTTAGGAAGTATTTTTATAAAGTTTGACTGGTTTTTCTCAACGTAGGAGCTCCTGTTGTTAACGGCCAGGGAGCCCTCCCTGAACAAACTTTTCTGGTCACTGTTTAAACTGGGCTGCTGGGCTCTTTTATGGGCCTGAACCTCTGAACCAGTACTGGGGCTGGCAGGGATATCTGCCGATGGCTCTGCTGAGACGCAGCTAATTTTAAATCTGGATCTCAAGGCAGAGGAAAAACCTCTATTTTTTTTTACTGGCAGACCTGTCACAGTCGAACGCTGTGTTCAGATTACGGGAAAAGGCTGCGAGGGAACACACACACAATCCCTTTTTTGGGTACTTGGCATTGATTTTATCTGAAGTCATGGATTATATAAGAGAAGAGCAGAGACCTCACACGAGTTTCTCCTGCGTCAGTGTAGGAGACCCGGGGACCCCCTCCACCCCGAGCCCTCGTCACCATGTCATGCTGTGAACATGGACAAGGAGCCAGGGCTTGACCATTTTCCCAGTAACTCTCCTCAAAAGAGGATGACAAGCATTTTCTGGAGCTGCATGCTGAGCTGTCCACAACACCAACTCAGCTCAGTGGTTAAAGTCCTTTTCTTGCTCAAAACTAGGGTGTTTTGAGCTCATCAGAGCATTTCCATAATTGCATTGCTCTTGTTAAAATGGTTGGTATCTAAACAGCAAAGCTGAAAGGGTTCTCACGTGTCTTGCAGACTGTCCCTCTTCACACATCTGAGATGACATTTATTTCCTTGGCAAGAGTGTGATGCTTTCGGCTTTTTTATCTCAGTTGGGCTGAGTTACTGCCTTACAGGCTGGTCCCTGTCTTTTCTTACTCCTTGTATCCTCCCTTCCAAGTGCTGCCTTGTTTTTGCAGGCTGTTTCTCCAACTTCTAGATTGATTTTTGCTCTCCAGCCTTACCTTTCAGCACTCTCCCAGTCCTCAGCTCTGTACCATCCATCCCTGTGCAGATTTAATAAGCATAATCTTAATTAATGCTATGAATTAAATCATTAGATTTAAACAGATGAAACAAAGCTGATATTAGCTGTGAGCCACTGAGAATTACTCTCGGGGCAGACACAGCTACTGATCCAGTTTTGGCACCCACTTGCATTGATCTAAACCACATTCTGATTTACAAACATGTCAGGTGAGATGGTACCAAAAAACCCTCCTCCAGTCAACCCCCATCAGGTTTTAGTCTTTTTTTTTCCAGCTCAGGATGCCCAGTAAACTGCAGAGAAGGAAATGAGGCTGCTTTTAAGATCTGTCTGAAAAACTTGTCCTCTGGCCCCTTGGCTCACAGATGGCATTTTCTTCGCTTCCCCAAGCGTAGCAGGCAGACATGCAGGAACAAGCCTTGAAGCAGCTACTGAAATAAAAACCTGAGGATCAGTGTCAGGCACTCCTCAGGACAATGCACGTGTTTGGCAGGTCCCGTTGTGGGGTCACGGTTGCCCACAACCCCAGAGGAGCCCCCAAGGCTGTGAGAAGCAGCACTGACTTGTAAGGCATTCCTAAGCACGGAATTTATTTTCCAAGCTTGTGCACCCCCATCTCCTTCACCTTCCAGCTATAACATTCCACCTGAGCCTCCTGACTTTTAGCCCACTATAAATAGCCTTATATTCAATGTGACACTTAATCACACTGCGATGTGCTGGGCTGTGCAGTGGGTGATGAGGGAACCTGCATATAGCCCCTGCCCGCTCGCATGGTGAGAGGCAAACACGGCAGAGTGCTGCATAAGGGAGACCTTGTCTGTTGATTTAACGCCAGAACCCTATTTTAACCACTGTCAACAAGATATAAGGGTGGTTTCTATTTGCACTGGGGCTTCTTTACACTGCTCTGTCCACACCCTAAAGTGGCAGGAACGTCTCCTAAGTGCCTTAAAGTAGGTCCTTAGTATAAATGGGAACCAACCCTGTCGTTTGTGAAATGACTTTGAAAACATCACCCGAGTGCATCCTATAAATGAATGTGGGTTTTTGGAAGAACACCCACCCCAAGGTATGCCCATGCTATACATAGCCTCTGGTGAGCTCAGCACAGGATGAGGGGCAGGCAGCAGAAGGCAGAGCAACAGGCAACAAGAAATCTCTCCTGAAACAGGGAGCAGGGAGAGCCCTGCAGCATACTGATCCCAGAGGATTACCCAGCAACCTGGGCAAACAGGGTTATTGGATCCTCTCCTTTTGCAGGCTGCTACCCTCGCGCACGTCTGCGTTGGCTTCTCTTTCCTTTCCCCTCTACTTTCATTCCACCTTCCAGCTTTTATGTCCTCTCCACTGAAGCACGAACTTGAACTCCACCCCCATGCAGAAGGAAAAAAAAAAAAGCAGTAAATTTTGCTCTTACCTTTTCATGTCTTGCCCTAAGTCTTCTCTTACCTGATTCATGCAGCCTCTGTACGGAATGATGACACAGCTTTGTCTGCTGCATTGCTTCCACACAGCACGAGGTACCACTGGCTCTTGCTGCCCAGCAAGGAATGAACCATGCAGCTGGAGCAGAAGGCAACAGTTAGCAAAACCAGAGACATGGCAAAGAGATGGAAGCTAGCACCAAGAGTGGGAGTATCTGCCTTAAATTTTGGGTGTTACACTGTTTCCTTCCCTACACCAAGGCAGACACAGGTTTTTCCAATAGCATTTGAGAGCATTTTGGACCACTAGCAAATAGGAAATTAAATTTGCAACCTATAGGATGGTCTCAGCAGACTCCGAGGGACCATGAGAATTGGTTGGAATACCCTTCTCTGCTTCCTTTTAAGCTTTGCTTGTGAAAAAAAATCTTCCCTGGTACTTTCAGTGAGGGAGATGTTCCTGCAGCAGTGAGACTGGGGGAGCAATGAGCAATGACTTGGGCAATGAGCGAGTTTGAATGGGAAGTTTGCAATTCAGAGCATTCAGCAGCCAGTTATCAGCATTATCTGGTCAGTCCTTGGTTCGGGTTCTACAAGTAAATGCCATTCAACCACAAAGGCATCAGGCCTGCCTTGAAGCCACGCAAACAACTGTGTTTGGCGGTGATCTTGAAGGCGCAAAGGAAAACCTAATTCCATGGCCTTCTTGTCAATCAGGACTCCCTCCCATAGGTCAGTCTGCATTTTTGGTCGAAAGCCATATGGTGGGAATCACCTGGAGCCTGAGTTAGAAACCTCCTTGAGATGTTGCTCCTTTAACCAAAATAGTATTGAATTACCAGGGAACAACTTGGTTTGATTTGCGGCACTGTCGCCAAGTAGGAGCTTGGTGAAAATTTCAAGAGGAATTTAATGGGGGGAGGGGGGAACTGTATACTTTTCCCTTTCCAAAACTGAGGGTGCATTTAACAAATAGCCTGCTCAGGTAGGGAGGGGTTAATCTCAGTTGCAGTTTGCAGCACTTCTTCATTAAATGCTTTTCCAACCTGTTAATCTACCTCTTCCCTTAAGTCCCCAGGGACTTACACTGGTTTTTCCCATACTGTCAGGCTGTTGTAGGAAAGGATGTCTCTTATTCTTGATGGGCTAAAGGTTGAATTTTAATGCCTGGGTACTAGGGCATTTTATTTATTTGTGGAACAGACTCTGCACATCCCAATCTCACTCGGGCTCTCCAGAGGATACTCTAGTCCCCGTGAGGGATCCCAAATAGCTCTTCTAAATACAATCCCAGCTCTGTCCGAGTATTAAAGACAAAGGAAGCATTCGTTTTGGGAAGGTTTTATTTCACAAATAATTCATAAATCCAAAGAAAATTGAGGGGAAGGGGGGAGTGGGATATTTTACAATTCTCTATTTAGAAAAAAATCCCATAGTTTATAAACAAACACACGGCCCCTTGAAAAACATGCAAAGGCATACCAAAAATTTACAAGAAACTTTTATACATAGGAAGTAAAATACATCATTTTTCATAGAAAAAAAAAAAAAAAAGCAACTCTATGAACTGGCCCTAAATATTTAGACTGCACAACTGACCACCTGGATGGAGACTCCACAATCAGTTGTTGGCTGAACATCTTAAGATGAAGGAACAAATGGAGCCCATGGACCTGACAGCACATCAGCAGCTAGGGAAGCGTCACACTTCAGCTTTCACTCTGGTTGTGTTTTCCAGAGGTTTGGCAATGCCAAGCCAGACGCTCTGCAATGACAATGTCTGGTTTCATAATATTTTGGGAAAGAACAACCAGGCAGCGTCGGCTTTGCCAGGGTTTTAACCAGATGCTCCAGTAAGGCTGCTCCCGGGTGCTTCATGTTGGCAAGTGCTTACTAATCTGCTGAGCTGGGGTCTAAGGAGGAGCATATCTGGTGATACAAAGATATGCTGCATCTTTAAGCTGCATGGAAATATATTAAGCTGAGAAATGTTTTGGTATCAGAAATAAAATCAGGAAATATTTGGCTAAAAAACTGGTACTGTCCCACCTAGATATGAACAGCTAGCGCACGCGATTGCAAGTAATTGATATATCAAGACCGCCTTGGAGGACCTGATCGCCCCTAATTCTGGTGGAGGTATGTTTAAATTAATAGCACCCAGGACCTCGAATAATATTTGTGTAGTAAAGTCACAATTTCTCTTTTGTACAACAAATATAAAAATAAACAGATACAGACTTAAATTAACATCGGCTTCTAAAAATCCAAACCAGTTGGCTGAAGATAAAAATACACAATTGTAACGTGAATTAAGCATTTTAGGATAGTTCTGTCGGAATAATAATTCTTCCCTCACCCCCTTTTTGTCAGGTAGATACACCCCAAGCCATTTGGATTTTTAAGTGCTCACAATAAATCCCCCAAAACCTTTCTCCAATGAGCCCTTGAGTTTTCTTTCCATCATTTTCCAGCACACGTAATCACTGAGGACAGCATATTAGAGGTGGGATCCTGCGTTAGCGTGGAGGTGATTTATGTGCTCTTGCAGTCCCCGTACCTGATCGCATCTCTAACACTTCCCAATTCACTAAACAGCACTGTGGTTACCCATTTGGCCCATGATGGCCATAGATTCATGCTGCAGTATTTGATGGGCTTGAACCAGACCACGTATAGCATAAGTATTCACAGCGGGCAGAAACAGAGAAGCCTTATCTCACTGCCAAGATCTCAAATGCTTCCAACCAGCAGCTTTTCTAAGATTTGTTCCAGCTGGTTTTAACATCAATTTACCCAGTAAGAAGAAAAAAACCCCACAGTTTGATTTTTTCCTATCTAAAGCGAATACTGTACACCTTGGAAGACGATACTACATAAACAAGGGCGACACACAGTCTCATCTCTCTCTCTCCAGCCCAAAGGTAGGTTTGTTGTGCGGCACTTTTGGAGACCATGCAAAGCAGCTCTGACTTTGTGTTTTACAGAAGGTCTCTCACCAAATTCAGATTTCATAGAGGAAGAAATCCCATCAGTGAGACAACCCAAGCAGTAAGAGTAATTTCCTTGCTGATTTCACGGTGTTTACAGAATTAAAGAAGCGCTTAATCATATCAACATTTTTTGGTCTGTGTTTTGAAACAGCTTGAAGAGATGACTTTTATATCTGTCTAGATTAAACCAAACACAGCCTGAGCACAAGAGCAGCTACGAAATGTCTGCCAAACAGAGGGAAATATCCCATTTGTTGTACAACTTTACGATCTAGTTGCTGAGCAGAAGGACTGTGCATTTACAAGAGCCGAAGAACCAAAGTTTACATTGCCTTCTCATGAGTAATGAAGTTACTGGATGCGTGTGCATCAAGATACAACCAACTTTGTGTTTAGACCAATCCTAAAAAAAATCACTTCCAATATAAAGCAGAGAATACTCTCCTGCTTTAAAGAGCCGGTCATGCTAGGCTCTTCTCATGGCTTTGAAACATGCTTGGATGCATGTTGAGACATAAATATAAAAAAGATATTAAACAACTTCATTACAACACCTACGGGTTTTGCAAAACATTCCAGGCTGAATATTGAATGTTCATGGGTACAGCTTTTGCACTGAAGGTGGGGGGATCTATTAGTATCACAAACTGAACAGGAAAAATTCATCTACCCCAATTTATTCCATATCTTTAAGGTCTCAGAACCACACACACCACAAAGAGCTTCATGGAGGTGAACATGCTTCCTACTCACACGACCATTCCTAGCAGAAATAAGATTAACTTCATCACTACTTAACTACTACAGATAAACCAACCAGCACTGCTGTATAAAACAATACGCTGCATTTTAACTGAAGTTGTATTTGAAATGGCGGGTAGTATAGGATGAGATGTGCCAGCACAGGAGCCCCACTGACTTCTCACAGGTTGCCAGACTTGCCAAATACCTGCACGTGTTTGACCAGCAAACACTAAACCTGCTGTTTTGATTACCTGGTGCCCTCATTTTCTGCAGCGAGGATCTCTGCCACCTTCTCACACCCTACTCCAGTCCCCAAGAAACCTTTAGGTCCAGCCAACAAGAATGTTCTCTCCCCACATGTGACACTATCACAGAACTTAAGCCTAGTGCGATGCCCTGGCAGCCTTACACAGTGGTGCTGATGCATGCCACCTCATTGGGAAAACACCCAATTTCCTCTCTCCTTTTGCACAGGAAATGTCAAACATACACAAAACCACTCTATTAAAGCCCAGACTCTCCCCAAAAGATGCAACTTTTAAACCAGTTTCTCATTTCAAAGAGTCCAGCGCCTGGGCAGCCGCTCACTTCTTCATCTGCTCGGCAGCACACGTCCTCACACCTACTGCAAGAAGATGCTTTACACCCTAAAAACGCTGTTAGGGGCCAGGCTGAGATCCTCACATCTGCTGAACATTGAGCCACCGCCGTTCCGTGTAGCACACCTCTCTTGTAATGTGAAATTTAGAAGAGTTTATCATTGCTGAATGCCCCTAGAGAAACGAAAACACGTAACGAAAGATACAACGCTGAACGGGTGCGATGAGATGCGAACAGCTGAGTCAGAACCTGGTCTTTTTTTGTCTTTTTTTTTTCCTTTCTTTTCTTTTTTTTTTTTTTTCCTTTTCTTTATTTTAATTTCCCTGAAAGAGATTGGCAAGGAGGATATGGTGAGAGCTGATGCCATCAGAGGAGCCTTCCTGTCTCTGGAGATCAACAGAGCGCTCTCCCAAAGAAACCTGCACCTTCCTTGGGAATTTACTGCTTCACAGCAAAAATTCGGAACGCATTTCCATCTGCAGGGTTCTTCAAGCTGGAGAAAAAGGGGAAAAAAAACACATGGAAAAAAGAGTCATGAACCAAATACAGTACCCACCGCATGATAGACCCAAAGGCAGCGCTGAGTTTCTACAGGGTGCCCTGCTTTGGCACCCCGAAGATGGGACCCTGCTGATGGGGCCCTACCAGGAGCAGGAAAAGGATAAAGGACAAAGAAGAGGAAACACAAACCCATGTGTTCACCTTTGTTTTATATTTTCAATCCAAATTTACAATGGTAAAGCCAATAAGAGAAGCTGGGAAGCAGAATCCTCTCTGACCTCTGTGCTCCCCATTCTGGGATTCAGGAAGATGCTTTCCCCAAGCCAGTTGTCAAGCAAGCTGGCAGGTTCCCAGGGCCTGTCTGGCCCGTCTCCCAGTGCTGGCAATGGGAGTCGCCAGACCGGCTCATGTTAAATGACAATAAATAGGGATGTTCATTTTTGGTGCCCCAAACAGCTCCAGCTCCGAGCTGCTAGGGGTGGCTGTGTGCATAGAGGCAAAGGGGGTGTTTCTGTTCCCTGCCCTGCTGGGCTGCAAAAACCTCAGGAAAAAAGGCAAAATTTCATATTCTTCCCAAATACACATTCCAGCAAGGATAAAGACTCCGTATATGTTGCGGACAACCTTTTACCATACCCACTTGGGTATGTCTCTTTACCAGAGGTTATTTCCAGTGTCCTAAAGGGTAAGGCTTTCACCTTGATCTTTGATAAGCTATTTTGGTGTCCAGTGAATCTCACAGCACAACAAGGTGCTCCTTTACCACTGAGTGCAATTAACACTGTCCAAACCTTCATGCTCATCCCTGCTGTGAGAATGTCTTTGGTTTCCCTCACCTTCCAGGTCAGCACCTGGTGCTCATATTGCATGTCATGCTGCCAGCAGTAGAGTTTATTCTTAGCTAGGGCAGAGCTTGCCATCCAAGAAGAAAGTTGTCTGGTAGCATAAGACAGAAGTGGAAGCAAGGCAGAGGTAGAAGAAAACTCATACAAAGAGGAGGTTTGTCACCTATATCCAACCAACAGCACTGCAAATCACATAGATGCAAGATGCTGACTGTGATAGAGCTATACTAGAGAACTCCCTATACTAGAGAACTCCTTATTTAATGTCTGTACCTTCCCTGTATTAGCCTATTTTTATTTTCTGAAATGCTCTACAGCATTCCAGGATGCCCATTATTAGAATAAAAGCAGCAAACTTGTTTTGATCTCATAGGGTAATGATAAAGAGGGATCACACAGAGCAACCAGTAGCGCCCAAAATCCTCCACAATAACGGGAAATTCTATGTTTGCAGAGATGGCTCTGAGAAAGCAGTGTCTGAAAAAATACTTCACAGACAGAAGCAGAAGCTTCCAATTAGAAAGGACCAAATAAGCTATGGCTGCACCATCGCAGCCATGTGGAGGTGCTGGGTTTTGGAAGAGCTGGTTTGTGATTGCACACTGAAACCAGCAAGGCTGGCCCAAAAGAAACTGCAAAGAAACAAATCACAAGTGTGGCAAATCCACCTTCAAAACCTGTTTGATCGCCTCCCAAGAGGTTAATTTACTCATGCTTCTTTCAGAGAGAATGTAGGGAAAGAGTTAACAAATACAAACGCATCTTGCGCCCCAAAACTGAATGTAAATCCCAATTTCAAGCCTTGAAGCATGGCCCAGGTTGAAAGCTGCAGAATAAAGTGCATTAACACGGGCTCATACCATCACAAAATAAACCAAGGCATAACTACACACACACCTTTCACACCAGTCCAAAAGCAGCTACTCACTCGCGGGAGGTAAGAGCAGGACAACACGCTCTACTTGGCTGGGTCTCAAAAATTCACAGTGACACTGTTAAGTCACATATTTCCAACCCACCAGCCTTTCTGGCTGATACCTGCTGACTTTGACATACTGCTGAGTGCACAGTCGAGAAGGAGAAAGCACAAAGAAGAATAAAGAACCCACCTCTCAGACTGGACTCCGTTCTTTAAGGAGCCAACGTAACTTTTCTTCTTTTCTACAGGCATCACGTCCACGAAGCCACCTCTTTCATCTGCAAGGACTCCTGCGTGCACTGCAGCTTTGCAGATACTGGAGCTCTGAAAAAGATTTCCATTATTTTGGGTTAAACACTGTCTGTATACCTGGAGATTTACCATCTCTGTTAAAAACAAGGAAAATGAGGGAATAAAAGAATTAAAATTAAAAACAAAAGGAAAAGTGGAGTGAAAATGCTTTGAAACACTTCTGTCCTTCTTATGGGCAGACTAGGGATAAAAGATGTCATGGCCCAGGTCTTGCAGGTATGTCTGTAAGAAGATCCACCACTGCTGCAGAGAACAAGCAGCATCTCCACCACTCCCTCCCACGGCAGAGCTGCTACTGGGAGATCATCCAGGGCCAAAGCTGAATTGAGGACAGCTTTCCAGCCAGCGCCTCTTGGGTCTGAACCAGAAAAACCGCTGCGGTGAAACTCTTTGCTAGTGACCAGCCACCTCAGCAAAGTTTATTCACCCAGTTGCTTGAGAAGCAGACGCTCTTCTGTAATGAATGTCAACAGCCATGGATTGTCCTTCTTTCTAGGAAAAATGGAAGGACTGCACCCATGGAGCAGCGGTGCAGGTTTTGGACAGGCTTTATCCCATAAGACAACACCAAGTATGGAGGGAGATTGACTTTTCTGAAAAGACTAGGCCTGGAGCATATCCTCTACGAGGAAAAGATGAATGAACTGGGGCTGTTCAGCCTGGAGAAAAGAAGCCTGAGAGTGGATCTGATCAATGGTTATCAATATCTGAAGGGTGGGACACAGGGGGAAATAGCCAGCCACTTCTCAGCGGTCTGTGGGGACAGGACAAGGGGCGATGGCCTCAAGTTGGAGCACAGGGAGTTCCACACCAATCTGGGGAAGAACTTCTTCCTGGTGAGGGTGAGGGAGCCCTGGGACAGGCTGCCCAGGGGGTGTGGAGTCTCCTTCTCTGGAGAGATTCCAGACCCATCTGGACACCGACCTGTGTGCCCTGTCCTAGGGACCCTGCTCTGGCAGGGGGGTTGGACCCGATGATCTCTGAAGATCCCTTCCAACCCCTGCAATTCTGTGATTCTCTATTGCACATCACTCTGTTCTGCTCCCTGAGATGTGCAGAGTCAGAAGAGCTGGAGGAACACGAAACACTCACAAATGATGACTAAGCTGTCCAAGCATCCAGAAAAGAGAATAAAAGCAATGAAGGCTTAGGCATAACGTAAACTAGGCCATCAACTCTCTAGAGGATTTCCACACAGTGAGCTAGAATAGCAAAAACCAAACCACCAGCTCTGCACAGGGACTGGCAACAGGTGAAAATCCCAACCCTGCAAACTCCCTGAAAATCAAAGTACCACAAAACCAGTGCCAAAGACAAATGTTCCCATTGCATACGTACAATACAGACTGTGCTGTTTCCTTCTTGCAGCCATATATGGCAGGTTTGCCTTGTCCCCTATGTATTTATCGCTTTGGATGGCCTATCTCTTGGCAGCTCCCTGACTTTTGAGGGCCAATTTGGTATTTTGCTTCTATATATGGTGAAGGGAAGAAGAGAATGCTGTGTTTGGAAGATATTCTGTGAATTCACCCTAGTATGCAGTGGGAAATCTGTAAATCTAAAATTGGCTCATAAAATTAAACTTTCCTGAATCAATTTGCAACACTCTCCACTGGGAGAGATCCTAAACGATGTTCTTCTCAGAGCGTTCCTGGGTTTTTTCCAGGACTTGCTGTTCCATGACTTACTCAAAGCTTTGACCCACAGGCCTTTTATTGTCCTACCCTAGACTTCCCCGTATCACTCTGTTGGATCACAGCCCTCTTGCATGCCGGGCCAGGCTCTGCTTTGATGAATTGACTGCAGAGCTTTTGGAAGATGAGATGTTCAGAAGTACAGCAGCAGTATGGACTGCGTAAGGGCTTTCCACAGGTTTCCCCCCGAGGATGCTCTGAGAGCATTTCCCGACCAAGGGGACTCTGAGGCAGACACCATAAAATGACAGTACTTTTTACAGCTGGCTATTAGCAATATTCCATGACTATGAGTTTAATCACCCATAATTTCCTCATTAGTGTGTCCAGTTTAGGTTTAACCCTTGTCTCCTGGGAGCTGAGCCACCCAAATTGGTTTGCTCTGGTGATGCTTGCTTCATTATGTGGGTGATCTATCCTCCTCCGACTAATTGGCACACAACCTTATCTCAAAAGCAGAGCCCTTTTCTCCCAGAGCTGGTAGGGCTCCTGAGCAGAGATGGGGATGGGTTTTCCTTTGCAGTCTGATGTCACACTAGGACCCAGGCAGAGTGGCAAATGACAGTGAAACTTAAAAGCTCGTTTACAGCCTTGATAAAGCCCCTCAGGGGGTCACACAGCTCCAGCATCTCCCCAGAGCTGGTCCTGTGCACCTTAGCAAGAGCTGAGTTTTATCTCCCTTGCACAATCATGTGTTCCCCCCTGTATACATGACAGTGTAGAGAACTTTGCTGTAATGTGCCACCAGGGAAAAGAGGCAACAAAGTCTCTGTTCCCCAGCCAGATGCTTCTCACTCCTGATTTCAGCACTGGAAGGATACTGGGTACGTTCCCCCCACGTCCCGTTTCAATCTGCAGACCATGCATGAGGGCAGCAAGGCTGTTCTGACCAAAAAAACCAATGATACTCAGAGAAAAGACCTGGGATTTGGGCATGAACTTACCCCCATGTGTGTTTCCTTGGTTAATTTACCCCAAATGTTAAGGCTTCCTTACGTCCCTCTTCCACAGTCTTACTAATTTCACCAGGAAGGATTTCCTGCACTACTTTTCATAGCAAAGGCTGCTAATATCTCTTTGTGCTTTAAGCCCTCAGGAGATTATCTTACAAACAAACAAACCAAGAAAATTTTATAGTAACAAGTTAAAAAATGTCCCGAACCAAACGTTCAGAACGCATAAAAGTGGATAAAAATCCCTTAACACAGAGGGTGATGCCTCTGCATAACAATCAGGCTTATCTCATAAAAATTGCCAATTCTTCATGTCACAGCTTTGTTCTTCTTGGCAAAACAACTTTCCACATGCCTTTTCCTGGGATCATGTAAATGCGAACACTCTCTCTGTTCAAAAGCACAGTGGATCAGGTCCTTGCATGGACTAGCCAAGTGTTTCTGTCATCACAGCTTGGACTGTCACCTCTTTATCTGCCAGAGCATTTAGCAAACTGACATTTTGGAGAAGATGCTAAAAGGCCAGCAGGCAATCTGCAGGGAGTACAGACTGGGAAGAGGGAAAGATGCTTCTTTTTTTCTTTTGGATAACTTATTTAAGAAGACACAGTCAGAGCACAAGTCCCCCCCAGGGCCATGAAGGTGCCACTCCAGTGAAGCCAAAGAGCCCTCCCAGAAGACTTGTCTCATCCAGCTTATTCCTTGCTTTAATCACTCCTGGGCGGTGGGACTGGGTTTAATTCACAGCATCCCCTCCTGGAGAGCATCTGCACAGCCTGCGCTCCCTGAGAAAAACCCTCTGCCCAAACTCTGGCCACACAGCAAGCGTGTTTCTCCTGCCCGCTGCCCAGCCTGAGCATTCCTCAGCATCAATACCTCTCCCACACAGCATCTTCCCCAGCCACCTCAAGTCCTTTTTCCCAGCTGGCTTCACCTGCTTCACTACCAATCTCACACCTAAATCCTTTCCCTGCTGCACCCACACCACGCCCTTAGGACGGCAGTCCACACAAAGGTTAACCAAACCCTCTAGGAAGCAGCCAAACACTTTATTTAATATTTTTTCCCCCTATTCAATTTTCCTCCAAATCAAAGTCCATGCCCCCGTTTATGAAACGATACCCAGGGGGTAAGAAATGGAGCTTGAGATTCATTACAAGACACTAATCCTTTTGCGTCAGTCCAAATCAGCACACAAAGCCAGCCTGGGATGCTGGTCCTCTCCTAATACCCTTGTAATCACAGTCCTGTTCAGGGGTAATTTGAGGTAGGTTTGTACTCAGCAAAAGAGGGAAAACTATTTCCCATTTCCTGCAGGTCAGAGCACGCACAGAGAAGGTACCATGGGGTGGCAGCTGCCTGATGAATTTGCATGAGAGCTAGTTCAGGCTAACCTGTTTGTGCAGCTCTTGCCTTTAAAAAGAATTGGTCTTGAGTAAAATAAAAAATGGATGTTGGTTTTGGTTTTTTTTTTATATCTATATCTGTATCTGTATCTTCATCTATACCATCTATATCATCTGTATCTATATCATCTATATCTATATCTCTTTTGTAGTTGCTTGCCTCAAATTATTGTATGATTTCTGCAGGCTGTTTTTTCTCAAGAGCCTGCAAAGCTCCACCGTGACCCCAAGCTGGGGGGAGGACTGTTTCTCCCAGGCTTTTGGAAAGCACGTTCCTACATGTTACACAGAAGCCAGTGAGCTGGCATTTCTAAACACAACCTCCAACTGGATGAAAAAAAAAAAAAGAAAGAAAGAGAAAAAAAAAAAGAAAAATAAATTTAAAAAAATAAGAAAAAGAAAAGAAAGAAAAAAGAAAGAAAGAAAAAAAGAGAAAGAAAAGAGGCACCCACAAATGGAAAAAATGTTGAAAACCAGTTTTTGAGTGTCTCCAGTTTTCAGAGGCCTAATATTAAGAGATTTCAAAAAAATTACTCTCTGCCTAGTTTTAGCATCAAGTCTCTGCTTATCCCCACGAGCAGAGTTTAGAAAAACAAACCAATAAAACGAACTTGCATGCTTTCTTTCCACTGCTCTGTGCTACATCCCAAGTGCTCAAAACCACTGTTAGGCTCCCAAAAGAGGACGAGAGGGCAGGGGGAAGAAGGCCTAGTTTTGCCAATTATATAGAATGACTGTTTCTAATAAAAGTCCTTTGGTGCTCATCTGGCTCATCTGTAGATCCCAAAACACTTTGCAAAGGCAGACAAGCAGTACCAGTTTCCATGGCTAGAGCAGTTAAGTGACCTGCCCAAGTCCATAACTAAGTCGGTGTCAGAGAGAAGAATCACAGAATCACAGACCATTAGGAGTTGGAAGGGACCTTTAAAGTACATCGAGTCCAACCCCCTGCCAGAGCAGGATCACCCAGACTAAATCCCACAGGAATGAGTCCAGGCAGGGTTTGAATGTCTCCAGGGAAGGAGATTCCCTAACCTCTCTGGGCAGCCTGGCCCAGGGCTCCAGCACCCTCACAGGAATAAAGTTCCTCCTGACATTCCCATGGAGCTTCCTCTGCTCCAGCTGCACCCGCTGCCCCTTGTCCTGTCGCTGCCATCCCTGAGCAGAGCCTGGCTCCAGCCTCCTGACAATCACCCTTTACATATTTATAGTCATTAATAAGGTCATCCCTCAGTCTCCTCTTCCCCGAGCTAATGAGGCCCAGCTCCCTCAGCCTCTCCTCACAAGGAAGGGGTTCCACTCCCTCCATCACCTCAGTGTCCCTGTGCTGGGCTCTTTCCAGGAGTTCTGTGTCCTTCTTGAGCTGAGGGGCCCAGAACTGGACACACTATTCCAGGTGGGGTCTTAGCACGGCAGAGCAGAGGGTGAGAAGGACCTCTCCTGACCTACTAACCACCTTCCTTCTGATACACCTCAGGATGCCATTGGCCCAGCCCGATACCTCAGCTATTGGTGCTGCTTCTTTCGTCATCCCTGTTTACCCATCCCCACATCACAACGATCACAGGGAGTTTGCCTCTCTTCCCGAAATCGTAGAGGATGAGTCTGGCTCCATGCCACAGACATGTCAACACACAGGCTCATGGGGGAAGTAGCATACTCACATCTGCATAAACGTTTGTGCCAAACACCGGTGCCCAGTACGATGGCTCATCTTTACAGTGGGCTGGACAATAAATCCTAGAAAACAATTTATTCAGATTTATTCTCTATTTCAAGGCCGAACAGGAAAGCAAGCCACATTCCTGGGAGAGTTCAAGTGCCTGCATCTGGTCTGCAGGTGGCAACAGCGAATGTAGTTACTTGCTCCCCTCAGATGACATTCCGTGGCCACTGGAGAACCTGCACGTGGAGGGGCTCAGGCCCATAAAAGAAGGGCTGGTCCTTTATGACACTTTCAAAGGGGAGCACCTGCACTTCTGCACAGCACTGCACACATTTAAGAGCCCCCCTACGCTGCCAGGACCCCCACTTGCACGAAGCAACTCTCTAGAACAAACACCTTGCGTGGTTGCAGGTGGAAAGAACAGCTGCATCCCACCCCAACAAGCACGGGAGGGCACAGTGCAACACGACACTGCACACTCGTGCATCGGGGTGTGCTGCAAAGAGACTGCGCAGCCCCAGACACGCTCCTGAAGCACTTGGCAACACTTGGTGCCAAGAGCGGCACGACGGCAGGAGGAAATGACACCGTCCCCAGCCCCCTTCCCCTCCAGCTCATCTGGTAAAAATCAGCTCTGCTCCCCCTCACCCCCAGGTTTGGGGATCCCGGGCCCATCCCTCCCCGGAGCTGAGCAGGTTTCAACATCGTCGGCTTTGCGTTACCTCGGGCAATGGGTCGCTGGCTTTTTGAACTGGCAGAGCTCAGCCACGGTGGTATAGCAATCCAGGGTCTGTGCTGCAGAAATAAACATGGAAAGGCAAATTACAGGGCCTGATAGCTCAGACAGCTGCAGGAAACACGAATCGCAGTCACGCAATGCAGCTGGGGAGACCCGTGCCCGACCCAGGGCACCAGGAGGAAAGCTGCTGGCTCCTTTACGAGCCACACGCACCCAGGAGAGGCGCTGAGCAGCTCCCAGCAGAAATCCTGTTGCCACACTACAAAGTGATTTGGAAAAGGGCTCGGCTTTCAAAAGAGAAAGGCAGCTGACCCACAAGACAGCGTGTCTTTTTGCTACAGCTCCAGGCACGGAGCACAAACCACCTGGCCCCTCAGCTTCCCCTGGAAGGGGTTCGTGTGGATCTAACCAAAATGATGATTATATGGAGGACGAGTTACTTGAAGACATTCAGAAAGTGGGAATTGTTTAAAAAGTGGAACTCCACGGTAGCTATTTATACTCTTATCATACATATGATGACTCACTGTTACAAACTCATGTCGCGTGCGTGGCATATTTCACTGCACTATCACACCATTACACCAGGTCCTGATTTTTTAGGAGGTTTTGTACAGTGTTCACTGAGACTGAGACTTCCATTAGAGGATGGCTCATCTTCGATCACTTTACTGCCCCAGCTCAGGACACAGCAGCTGATGTTTGGACCTGACAGAGACCCATCACCAGGAGGTACTGCTGGAAATGGCCCATTATCACCTTTTTCTGCCCCGCCCACTTAGATCCCTACAGAAAAATGAGGTGGTGGAATTGCCTAGAGCAGGTGATTGATCATCACTTCAGGGTGTCGTGGTACGGAAGCATTTGACATGCCCACTTAAAATTAAACGGTTCACTGTAAGGGATGATGTTTTCAGGTATCCCATAAAGCTCTAGAAAGAACAGTGTCTTCTCAGCTTTTAAAACTTACTTGTGACTTTGGAAACCATGAATGCGTTGGAAGGCTTGCTTTTCCTGCAGAACAAGCAAACAAAACCTTTCATTAAAAGAAATAAGCAGGCTAGAATTACTCGAGTCACCATGTCTACACAGGAGCAGCAACGACAACTGAACATCTGCTCATATGTAAAGCCCATATAGAAACTCATGAATGAAAATAGCACCTGAAAGACTCCACGCCGTTCCTGGTGGACTTCACAAAAGCTGGTGTCCTCCCCTTCCTGGTGATATCAACCAGCCCTCCTTTATTATCCAGGATGCCATAATGAATTGCAGCACGACATATGCTTGACGACTGTGAGGAGAGTACAAATACAAATAGGATGTGACACAAATCTCATTCACAGAGCAACACTGACCAGCCACAAAAAAAACAACCCAAAGGAGAAATGAAACCACCACCAAAGCGCCAAATGGAAACTATGCTGAGTACGGTCCTTTGGAATCTGGTTGTTAAATCTTACTCTTACACAGCCTTATTCTATTATTATTATTATTTTAAGCACTGCCTGGTTGAATGGCAAGCTTGCTTGTTTCTTTTCTTTCCCCCCAAATAGCTGAACCATACTTTTAGATACAATTTAGAAGAAAAGCGGCGCTGGAAATCAGTGACTGGTATGAAATATTTCTAGTGCTCAACAAACTAACTCAAACCCCAAATAATTCTGCTGAAGCCATTTGGAGGAGGTGGCTGCCTGCTGTCACAGAATGGCAGGGCAAAGCGTATCATGGGCGGTGCAGTCACAAACATGGGTGCACACAAAACCCCTTTCATCATCAACTTTTCTTCACCCCAAAAGCAGCTGAGATGGGAAAGCAGCGCCACACTGTATTTAAAAGCTATCTTGCTAATCCAAAATCCAGAAAAATCAGCCCCCAAATTTATTTAGTTACAACATTTAAGAGTGGTTTTCATATAAAGTTTCTGTTCAGCATGACAGCTGCCCACATTGGAGAAAAGATCTTTGTAAGAACTGTCTGTTGGTCCCCATCCCTCCCTTTCCAAGGGTTTCGTTGCACATTAAGAGCTTTCATGACAAAATCAAGTCTGGAATCACTTTGCCTTTCCAGACTGCTTTTTTTTTCATCAGGAAGATGAGGAAAATACAGATAATCTTTATTAGCACCGTTTTACAGCACCACAACTGGAGAATATGTAAAAGCCAAATTGCACTAGAGACGTTGGCTCTTCCCATTTCTGTTATTACCGCTAACTCCCCACAAATTACATCTATAAGCTATTAAAAGGTACTTACACTCTCATAATAAAATGTTCCAAAGATCTTTCCCTTACTGTACAAGCAGCCAGCTGGGCACAAATACCTAGTAAAGATATATATCATTGAGGGTGGCAAAAAAACAATTCAAGAAAAACAGACTTTGACTCCGTTTCGTTTAATAGTCATTCCATTCATTTCACGTAACTCTTCCATTTAAAAACAAGATTGCAAAATAGCTACTTTTAAAAATGGTTTCTCCACCCTCCTTAAAAGCCTGACCAATATTTAGATTCCGTGGATTTGGGTTTTCTCCAAGTGATAAACTGTCCCGTTCTTTGCAGAAACCTTAACCAGAAGTTCTTGACTGGCTGGGAGGGGACAAGCTATGAATTATTGGTCTGGCTTGGACAGTGGTGGAATGCATGAAAAAGGCTCAGAAATTTCCTCTGCCAAAATGTATTGGAATGATTTTGGACACCTGAAGCTGTGGGTCATCACGGCTGGATGAAATAAACTGAGTCACCTTAATGCTGGGCTTGGCTGAAGGCTTTGTATTAAGAGAAATTAAGGCATTGGGTTTTTTTTAAAAAGAGATGTACCTAGATAGACACAAAAATACATAATGCAGCCTATCCTACTTTTGCAAGAACTGGACAATTTTTAGGCCACTTTTTCCCCTCAGTGCTCCAAGAGGTAGCAATAAAACACTACCTGTTGCATGTTGAGCCTCTGCATTTGTCTCTCATCTTGGTTTCACAGGTAATGACTTGTGCTGGGGTGAAGGAAAAAAAAAGAAAAAATTAAAAACAATAAATATTTGAAAAATGAAAGAGGCTGCCACAGCCTGCTCTCGAACTACAGAGATCAGCAACCACCAAAGCATCTTTCCTGGAGGTCTTTGGGGCAGCAGGATAAAAATCTTATTGCAGGCAAACCCAGCCTGGAGAAGTTTGTGTCTCTTTAGCCCTTCACCTGAGACAGGTGCCTTTGGAAATATTAGCCAGGAAGAAACATCTGACAGCTGGAAAGCTTTGATTTACAGCCTGAGGTCTGCAGCCAGTGCTCTCATTCTCCATTTAATTACAGACTCTGGAGATGCTGGTAGATAAACTTGAAAAGGATGTGCTGGCTTGCCTCACCTTGCTTTCACAGTAAGTCTCTTTTAATTAACGACAATTAGGAAACAACCAAGGAAGTACTACTGGCTCCACAAATAACTCCAGAAATCTTTCCAAGCAAGGAAAAAATCAAAAGGAAACAAATGAAAAATTGCAGAAAAGCTGCAGAGGGGGTAATGGCTGGGCGTGGAGCTTTTAAAATGGGAAATAAACCCAGTATTTCTTAAATTGATTGTCACTTGGGGGCTGTTTGGTTCCTTGCTCCTTCCTTGAGATGGCTTAAAAGAACAAATAACTATTGCAGATTGATGGCTAGAAGGCACGAGTGGCCCTTGAAAGCTTTTTCTCTCTGCTTCTGGCAGGCTTCTGCCCTGATTATCAGGAAATTTTCACACAGATTGCCTCCCCCTCCACTCAAACATCCCCCCAGTGTTTTTTTCACTGAGCATCCCCATAATTTTCTCCACCTTTCCCCATAAAGGTAATTTAAATCCTATAGGAACTGAAAAAGAAAGAGGCTGCCTTACTCATGTAGGTTTCTGGGATGGTTTTCTTGGGCTTGTTGGGTTTGTTGGGCTTGCTCTCTGGAGGGTAGAACCGCACTGGATTTTGCTCCACAACCTGTGGAATCTCCACTTCGTTGGCCTCATCTGTCTCAGAGATGATGGGATCTTCGTAACGGTAATCTGGGTAGGAGAAGGGATTAAAAATAATTACAGCCTGTTGGTGCAGACAGGGGAAGTCAGCCAGGTTCATGTTTTTGAGGGAGATGGTTTAGTTTGATGAGGATCTGTTTTTAAACATTTGGAAACTCACACCTGCCAGCTAAAGGCAGCACAGGGCTATTGCCAGGGCAGGTACAGCACCAGAGGGGACTCCTGCTCCTCTCCCAGCTCCTCTGCACACAGAGTGGCATTTAGAACATCTCAGAATAAAGGCTTAAAATGAGCCTCGCTAATTAGCTAAAAAGCACTAATGTTTCTTCTTCTGATTCCCAGACAGCTCTTTCTCTCTGGAGGAAAACACAAATTTGCTGGAAGTTGGGAGAAAAGAACATCCTTGTGTTTTCCCACCTGGCTTGCTCCTTCTAACCACCCCATGAGCATGGTTTCAGCCCATCCTCTGGGAAAGCATGGGCCCTGCTGCAGTGTGATCCTGGCTTTAGTGCCTGTGGCAGGTTTGTTCCTCCCTTTGCCTCCACTGGAGAGCAAGGATCCTGTCACTGCAGGCGGACAAAGGGATTTGGGAAGTGGTGCCAAGGAAATTCATTCTGCTTGGCCGACCCTACCCAAAAGCCTGTGCTGCTCTCATCCTCGGCAATGAGGATGCAAACAAAGGGATGATGGATGGTGGCTCTGAGAGAGCTTCCTGCTACTGGGACGTCCCCTCCCCTCTCCCTGCTGCATCCTGTCTGCGCCCCCGGGGTCCTTCCCGCAAACTAAAATGATAAATGCAACATTGCAGCAAAATAAGCCTCTGCTTTGGGCAGGTCTCCAGGGAAGCTGCCTGTCTCTAAGAGCCCAGCTCTCCGTGAAGCAAAACACATGGGAAGGGAAAAACGCCCTCAATGCATCACCCCAGGAAACCCTGCATGCCATGGGCACAGTGCAGTTTCTCCGGGGATTTCAGCATGAAGAATACTTTTTATGTATTATTTTCAGTCCCTTCAAGGGACTCAAATCTCTATATTCATTTTACAGAGTGAAAAACAAGGTAGGGAGAGAGGGAAACGCTCCATCCCCAGTCCCTGAAAGAGCAGGGAGAGGGGGCCAAGCTTTGCCCACCCACATTGCCTCCGGTAAGCGCTGGAGAACATTCCCTTCCCGAACAAACCCCACGAGTCCGGGATTGCTCCTGCCAGCGCTTAAAATCCCTCTGGAGCTCCCGAGCCAAACCCACGGAAGCTCAGAGCAGCTTCCCCTCCATCCCAGCTCCAGACTTCGAGCTGCTTCGGTTTCAGCAGCAGCCACCAATTTACCACGTGTCACGATGTTGAAATATTAAGGATGGCCAATTAATAGGTGCATAAAGCTGCAGCTGCTTCTTAATTCAAAGCTTGGAGGTGTTAAGTTTGCTCCAGCCTTTTCTCCCAGGCAGGAGGGTGCCTTGAGCCCCCCACTACATACCTTTGTAGCAGAGGTTGTTCTGGCAGCCCCCTCCATAGCTCGGTGGGCACTCAGAGCAGGGCCGGCCGGTCCTGTATGGGGCTTCTCCGATCCAGTTGCCCCTGCAAGCACAGGAACAATGCACACCTGTCAGACACCCCGATACCCATCCAAGCCCCCGAGATAACCTGGCATTACAGGAGTGGGGGAAATGGGTGTTTCTGCTGTGCCCACCCTTGGATAGGGGCTGTAAATCAGGAAGAGATAGCCTGCCCCCACTCTTTCCACCCCCGTGGTGCCTGCGAAGCGGCTGCCTCCCTTTGCCTGACATTTGCCTTCTCCTCTCTTGTCCATCAGAACCACAAATCTCCCACCTTTTTTTTCCTGGTATGCCCCCAGGCAGCTGCACGGGAGCACAGCTCCTGCCATTTAAAAGCTGCTCTGTTTTCCATCTGGAATCATTTCCAAACAGAAGTACACGGACCCTTGCACCAGAGCATCTGGGAATGGGAGCAGCACTTTGCACTCTCTCCTCACCCAACAAGGCCTCCTCAAATCCTCAGTTTTGCCTCTGAGGCTGCAGAAACGTCGTCCTGGCCCAGAGCAACTAAGCAAAGACTAAACAACCAGCCTAGGAAAGCTCCTCATTTCACCTCCCAGATGACATTTTTAGGGTTTTACTTAAATAAATGGCGTGCAATATCGCTTTTACATTAAACTCCAGTATAAATACTCTGATCTTATGTAAACAGAAGCAAATCAATGGATTACTGAACTTTCCTCAAGAAACTACCCAGAAACAAAAGCCCTTCTTGGCACTCAGTCCTGTGGACTTCAGGGGCTGAGGAGAGTGAAGGAGCCGGAGTTCAGCTCATGGCTATGAACCCTTCAGTTATTGCTCTTTCAGCTGTCTCCAGCTATAAGGCGAGATGAGGACAAAGCGTGCTGATGCCAGAGAGAAAAGATTAAGCAGAAGCTGCAGAAATAAAGAGTATTTTTCCATCCATCAGCCCCGGATGGATGATGTACAAATAGCCCAGGCTGCTACAAGAGCTCCATGGGAGACAGCACGATCCCATACAAGGGCTGGGGTACTGGGTTCCACCAACCCACATGTGCTCGGCACACGATGTGGGGAGACAGCACACCCACAGCAATGGTGCTGTGAGGTGCCAGCGCCGTGCCTACATGTCGTGTTTCTCTGTGATGCTCCGCCTTATGATCTCCAGAAGCCAGATGCTCTACATTTGTATACGGACGTTTCCCTACTTTGTTTGGTTGCTAAGATTTAAATTGCTGAGGACTTGGAGTGGGAATGTTTCTGCTATTAGCCATCAGAGCTGACTATTAATTGCCACTGTCAGGGAAGAAACTTCTTCTGGACAGATTAGTCAAGAAACATGGCTTTCACTTTGAAAACTAATCAAACCATTGAGTTAACAGCATCGGTCAAGACTCATCTATTTCACTCTTCTATTTTCCTTGTTTTTGTTTTTAAGCCATGGGCAGCTCACTGACTCCAGCATTTATCTCATCACAGCTCCTTGCAGTGGGCCCCAGCTCGCTCTGCTTCCCCCAGTGACCACGGCAGGGCTGGCTTGGTGCTAAGCAGCAGTGTGTTTAAACCAGAGGATTTGCACAGGGAGAGGCGATGAAAACGCGTCACGATACCACAGCCTACCTGGCTGGGTATGGAGGCTGCTGCTGGAGCCACACTGAGCTGTGTTAAATCACCACCCCATCCCCTCCCAGCAGCAGAGAGAGAGAGCGCAAGCCTGGCTTGGCAGCACACAGGCAGCTCCATCCTGGCCATCTCCTGCTCCTCCTTCCCATGGCAGGAACATCAAAGCTCCGGCCTGGCCCCAGCCCCTCATTCAGTTTTCCAGGCGATGCTCAGAAATCTTGAGCCCAGCTCTGTGCTGCCGTCTAAAGAGAAAATTTAAAGCCACAACCACCAGTCTAGACTGCCTGAAATCTCTTCCCCAGATCCCAGGCTACTTAAGCAACCCGCCAGTTTTAGGAAAGCTGGAGAGAACCCAGCCCATCCTCCTTACTTCGGCGAGTAGTTGCACACCAGGTAGACAGCGTTCTCCCAGATTTCTCCCCAGACATTCATCTGCTTGCAGACATTCACAGCACAGCCAATCTTGTTCGTCGTGGCCCAGACTATCTGCAAGGGCAACATGGTTGTGGAAATCAGGCGAGTTACCCCACGGTGGGCACATGGGGCAGTGACAATTGGGATATGGGGAGGTGCACAGAGTTACAGCTACAAAAGCAGGCTGAGGCCTTTACCTGGGTGTAATGCGTGCACATAGAGCCGGTGCATTTGTCTGGGCACCACGGGTTGCACTCGTGAGGATACGGGTACGTGTAATCCTTAACTTCATCATACCAAGACTGGACGTGGAAAGCTGGAGACCGATACCTGCCCAAGTAAAGACAGTTTCAATCACAAAGTTCTGGGAGATGTTTTCATACAATACCTGCATTCTCCTGCCATGTTGGCAGCTCGGGGGTTTTAATACAAGTTTTGCTAATTTTTACACAAAAGCTTCTTCAGGCAAGGTCCATTTGGGGGGAAGGTTTTGATTAAAGAACCCAGTAGCATGGTCTAATGAATAGGAAAAAAAAATAAATCTCATGGAATATGTTAAAGATTATTTCCCCCCTCTAAGATTCACAGCCCTGCTCTGACTCTGCGTACCATTGATAGGTTTGACACATTCTCCGAGCCCCACTGACCTGAAATGTCCTCCTGACTTTTCCATGCAACAACAAAAAACTTCTAGTTTGGCAGAAAGTTGTATTTTGAAAGTAAACAGAAGCCAAGGTTTGCCAAACATATTAAACCATCGAGTACTGCTGTTACCACCAGGCAGTTTGCTGAATCTGGGAGCACACTAGCAGCTAATGCTATAAGTCCTTTGGAAGCAAGTGGGCTTCCAGTCACACCACACCGAGAGTTAGTAGCTAGGGAAGAATGGTTGGTGCACCTCAACCTGCCCCATCTTGTGCAAACTTTGTATAAGGTACCACAGTCTGGTGCAGCACTGATGTAACTTGTGGGCACAGATGGGGTTAAAACCACCTATAGAAACCCATATGTGTTTTGCATGCTACATACACAGAGCAAGCGAGCAGAGCAAACTCCATATTGAAGCAGAGCAGCACTTCAAACCCACTACTTCTTATTGCTTTCAACAGCTCACATGAAGCAAGAGGCCAGAAACACAAATGATATCATTACCAACTGGAGTTTGGTCTTTCAGCCAACGCTTCATTAAAAATCATTCATTAGAAGTATTTTAATAAGGTTAATCTCATGATGTCATTTAGAGAATTCTTTCCGAATCCTATTTTACAGGAGAGGAAATTGAGGCAATCAAGTTATGGCCTGTTCCTGAAAAAACTCAGATTAACCTGATTTCTTTTTCCTCTCGGTGACTGCAAAGGAAGGCAGATTGGATCTACCTCCATCAGTAACCCATGGCCATCTTGAATGCTTGTAGGAGAGCCAAGAACAGCCCAATCTTTTGACTTTGTTTCCAATGGATTAACCACTCTACTTTCCAATCATTATTCAATTCTGCCAACAAAAATGGGCCTGATTTTTATATCGGGCCAATTTCATACCAGCAATTTTCCATTGCTCTCAACCAAGTTCTACCTGATTTACAAGCAGCATAACTGCATTTCCACTCATTAGGGCTCCTGAGCATGAACAAAATGTTTGCCATACAGCACAAGGTTAACCTCTGCCAGGCTTAATGATAGGGGCTTAACAATAAACAAATTTCACTATGAGATGGAGAGGTAAATCCGTTTCGAAGTCCTAATGTCAGCTTTCCTTACTGGGTTAAGACCACTGGGTTAAAAACCTTCCCCATGAAATAAATAAATTAATTAATAAATAAAGATACCTTGCAAAGTGGTTTTAGTAAAGAGAAATTAGGAGCTGGGGAAATATTTAGGGGACATACAGCATGGGACAATTAAAAGATTTACAGAAATGAGTTCTGAGCAGCTGAGTTCAGACTGTTCCTGAGAAACTCCAGCCTGTTCTCAGCATGGTGCCAGAAACTCCTCAGAAACAGCAGATTTAGGAGCAAGGGTTATGGCTGCTGTTGCTGTTCTCCTTAAGTAAGAGCATCCTCAGGCACATTGCAGCTGCAGTACCTGGAGGTATGGACAAATGGAGTAATTCCCATCAATGCTGACGTGCTGGGAACAGCCAGGAGAAAGTGGCTGCAGATGTTGTCGCTGTCACCAGTATCAATTATCCATCCTCACCTTCCCTCCCAGCTCCCCAGTGCTCTAAGTATCAACTGGCTCTGAAGGAGGATCCATATCTTGCTCTTTGCAATGAGCTTGTAGCACCCCAACTCTTACCTGCCCCAATGAACAGCCAAGTTCTGCCCAATGGACCTGATGAGGGTACTCGGCCCATGGTCCCAGATGCACTGCTGAGCCCAGGCATGGGCTGATCTTTCCAGCTCGTCATCCCAGGTCTGCAGGGGGGTAGGGAGAGAAAAGAACAGGTCCATTTATGACCTTAACCTTATTAGATCAAGAGTCTCAAACACTGGCAATTAGAAGAGAAAGAGAGACTGAATTACAGCTCACCTTTGGTGCCTGTCCTGTCCTTGTGAAGCCAGCACATCTCAGTGATGTGCCCTGACCTAAAAGCAGGTCTCTCAAGATGTGCCTCTGCCACAGAAATGCAGGGCACTAAAGAGTCTATGACTTCTGCTTGACATGATGCTGCTGAGGAGATGCTTCACATGGGTCAGCAGAAAACAAGCCCAGTAAGACCTCAACAACCCATCTAGATTATCCACCCTGAAGCACAGCAAGACATTCTTGGTGGGTGTTTTTCTAATCTATTTTTTAAACCAACCCAAGCCATCATGGACAGAGATCCCAGCACTTCTTCATGACACCTGTTCCTGAGATGCACAAGACTTCTAACACAGTCAGTTCTCTGGTGTAGCTGCAGCACAATTTTCTATCTATTGACCTTCCTACCAGGACACTTCCCAGCTTTACCATCAAGAGGAACTGCATGGTGGATGTGCTCCTGCCCTTCACTATTGATACTGGTGGACATTTCTGGCCCAAACTCTTGAGCAAGAGGTGTGGGTCTGAGCCTCCCAGTCCCATCTCTCCTCCTCCTTCCAGAAAAACCACTGATGAATCCACCAATGGGTCCAGTCAAATTTAAGAGAGGTGGCAAAGTCCCAGAGCTGTTAAGCTAACATCACTGAAAGAGGCATCAGGTTAGAAGTGACAAATCCCACTGAGGGAACGACACTGGTGTGAGATCAGGCCTCACTGAGCATCACCCAGCTGTAAGACAAACCAGAGATCAACCACAGTACAGACTCAAATAGGAAAGCAGCTTCACAGGCTCTGTCACCTGGGAGTGTGCTTGTTTTCAAGGCCAGCCTTGCTGGTCCCATCAGGCAGTGCCCTGAATCTGTTGTGTGACTACAGACAGACAGTGGGTTCGGCACAGCCCTTAGAGGCTAATTTGTTGGGATTCAAATATTGCCTACAAATAAAGCCAAAGAAAAGGGAGGTCTTGTGATTTGTCTCCAGCCCATTCACGTGCCAGCACAAAATCATGTCCTCTTTGGACATCACAACCAAATACTCTCGTTTCCAGAAGAAAGGCAACTCCTGATCTCAAACATATCAAAGGGCCCAGAAGAGCCTGTTTGGAGGACTGGAGGGCATTTAGGCTCTCAAAAACATTTCAAAAACATCAAGTGCTCATTTCAAGTAAGCATCTGAACATAGTCTCAGGCAGTTATAACTGGGATGGGGAGGGGCCGCCTGTCCCTGGCCAAGACGACAGGAAAACACAGTGTCTCCTGGAACTTAATGCGTCTACACTATCTTCGTAAGGCAAACATGAGCTCATCTAACTGAGCTAACAGCCCAGGCCTCTGAGAACAGCTTATCATTAAGCATGTTCAGCAACCCAAATTCCTACAGCATCCCAGAGCTGCTCTGAGCTCATCAGCTTGGCTTCAGACTGACCAGAGGCCAAGCAAATTCATCTCAGCCTGCAACACCCCACGTGGACACAGTTCTGGCAGAGCGAACGAAGACGTTTTCCACCTCAGCCCTCCAGCCCCTCGAAGGTGTGTGGGACCTGACCCTCCACGCACACATTTTAATAAAAGGTTTAATAAAAGGAAGCATAGTGTCTTGCACCTGGGAAGGAATAACTGTTTGAATCAGTACAGGCTGGGGGTGACCTGCTGGAAAGGAGCTCTGTAGAGAAGGACCTGGGGGTCCTGGTTGATGACAGGTTGGCCATGAGATAGCAGTGTGCCCTGGGGGCTGAGAGAGACAATGGGATCCTGGGGGGCATCAGGAGGAGTGTGGCCAGCAGGTCAAAGGAGGTGATCCTCCCCCTCTGTTCTGCCCTGGTCAGGCCCCACCTGGAGTGTTGTGTCCAGTTCTGGTCTCCCTGGGATAAAAAAGACAGGGATGTCCTGGAGAGAGTCCAGAGGAGGCTACGGAGATGATTAAAGCACTGGAGCTTCTCTACAAGGAAAAGCTGAAAGAGCTGGGGCTGTTCAGCCTCGAGAAAAGAAGGCTAAGAGGGTATCTTATTAATGTTTAAATATCTGAAGGGTGGGACACAGCAGGAAATGGCCAGCCTCTTCTCAGTGTCTGTGGGGACAGGACAAGGGGAGATGGCCTCAAGTTGGAGCACAGGAGGTTCCACACCGACATGCGGAAGAACTTCTTCCCAGTGAAGGTGAGGGAGCCCTGGGACAGGCTGCCCTGGGGGGGGTGGGGTGGAGTCTCCTTCTCTGGAAATATTCAAGACCTGTCTGGATGCCAACCTGTGTGACCTGTCGTAGGGACCCTGCTTTGGCAGGGGGGTTGGACCCAATGATGTCTGGAGGTCCCTTCCAACCCCTGTGATTCTGTGAGTCTGTGATTCTGTTTCCAAACCTCTGTCCAAGCAGACTACTGCAGTTGTGCCTAGACACACACTTTCTACACCAGGCATTGACCAGCCGCAATCTGCCTTCCCATCCAACACATAAGCCACAGAAACTCTCCCAAGACATTACACACTGCTAGTGCCTCAGACTTTCTAGCAGACCATCATTCCCCCAGCCTCAGAGTCGCTCCAACTCTCCTAATTTAATGCAGAGACATCATGAGCAACAGGCCATTGAATGGAAATTGAGGGGAATGGATGCATTACATCTTCCTTTGATGCCTATGGATAAAGTAAATGAACTCAGACAAAAGTTATTCAACAGGCAATTGGGAAGGAGCTACATCATGGCATGGCTTTGTCCTCCATAAGTAGGGAAGCTGCGGGCATCAGATTACAGAGCCATCCCATTTAAATTAGAGCAGTTACTCGCCTCTTGCTTCTCAGATGTGAATGTGGTCAGGAGGCTGGAATTATTTCAGAGCAATAAACTTATGAAGAAAGAAAAAAAATATAGCTTTCAGGCTTTCCCAGCTGCACTGGCGAGAATGTTTTATGCCACTACTCAAAGCAGTATCTAGGAAGACTACTGAAGCCAGAGGGGCTGCATACATCTACGCTCAGTTTCCTTCTTAAGCAGAGGATGAGATGCCTCAGGGTACATGTGATTCTGAGTGATTTAGTAAAGGGGCTCTCTTTTCTCACTCCTGCAATCAGTAACGTCCTTCCAAAGTACAGTATACACCGTGTGTGTGAAACATGCCTGGCATACACACACTGTACTGCAATTTGTAGGTTCGGATTTACTAAGAATATACCCCCTAAGGAGTCTACTTACTCAGGCTTTACTAGCCCATAAAGCTAACCCTAGGCACCGTACTGGTCAGGTTACTCCCATTTTTCTCCCCAGTTCAGACTTCTTGCTATGCTGGCAATTGGCTTTCGGGAGTGGCACGAGAGTCCAGGACTGACATGTACTGGCAGAAGCTTGGACATGCCTTGTGAACCCAAACAGAAATGCTATCCCATCCTGACAAGAAAAGACACCACCCTAGAGCTCAGAGGAAGAATGGATACCTTATGCGGGAAAACAATTTCCCTCCCAGCAATCTGCACTGAGAACAGTTTCATTTTATCCAGCTGCCTTTGAGGCCTGGGCAAGAGGAAAGATTTCTGCCTTTCATCACAGCTGAAAGCTGTCTGACTAAGCCATCTTAAAAGGTCAAGACGTCTTAGGAACTATTATGTCCTTTTACTCTGGGTTCGTTAACAAGGAGTTTGTTTTGGTCTTGGCGCCCATCCGCTGCCACCACTGCTGTTCTGAAGTCCAAGCACAGAGCAGAAAGGCCACTTTTAAAGCTCTTTACAGAGTTAAGGCAATCCTGGACTTGATCAGCTTTGTCGGGAAGGAAGATACACGGCGCTCTCTCAGTCCTCATTAGCATGAGTAACTGTGCTAGCTTTCAATTAATCACAGAAAACCAGCAGCAAAACTCTCTCTTCATTTCTCTCCCTCCACTTTACCTTTATCCTGAATCCTTCTGATCGCCAGGTAAGTCATGGGACTCTGTTATTGCTTGGACTTGGCAGTGCTAGTTTAACGGTTGGACTTGATGATCTTAAAGGTCTTTTCCAACCTAAGCGATTCTCTGCTTTCTTATTAACAGCCTCCACCGACTAAAGTTCATCCCAGAGTAGATAAATATGTCCCTTTCCTGGAATACATTAGCTCCCCTTGCCACTTCAGATCACCTAAATACGTCAGATAGGGAGCTGGGAGGAGGGACTTGCTGGATGGGCAAGAACAAGTTCTACCTACTTGTCCACAAATTAGCACCACACATCGCCTGTGACGCCCCACATCGACACCAAAGGAAAAGAGAGAAGTTTATCTATGGTACTAAAACCAGACAGTCCCTCTCAAACAAGCCCAGATGAGAAGTGTCCTACGCAAAACAAAGGATTAAAGTAAAATTCACGTTCAGAATACACACGGCATTTCCAAGTAGTGTTGGATAAACACGGATACATGAAAGGCTGATTATGGCCTTTCCAAGTAGCACCAGCTTCTGCTCAGCCTCTTTCTCCACAGCATATAAGGCCCTTTCATTTACCCTCCATCGCCCATAAAAACCACTAGAAAAGCACCCCGAGCGAAGGCAAACATGGCAACACAACCACGCTGCAAGCGCAAACAGCAGTCGGCCAGCGGGCTGTCCGCAAGGGCAGCCCTCAGATCCTCCGTGCCAACCAAAACACGTTTGGGCTTTCTCAGGCTTTGCGTTTACTTTCTGGAAATTAATGGGGTCACCTCTTCTCTCAGGCAGCCGGCGGGGAGACACGAGAGCCCACCGAGAGGGAGAGATTGAATGCCCCAGTTCCTGTGGGAATTCTGTCAAAAGTGGGATGAAAGACCAGCATTGCAAGTGATGATGAGGATGGACCAATGGACAGTTGTCCTCCCTTACTATCCTCCTCTCTACCTCCTCTTTTTATTTCTCCCTGCAGCCACAAAAGGTGGGGTTCTTTCCCTTTGTAGCCCCCACTTCAGCACAGCTGGCAAACATTTTATACACATTTAGCCTGCTGCACCTTTTACCCTTTCAAACACAGCCCTAACAGATCATTAACCCTCTAATCTGTCAGCAGGAGCGTGCCAATTGAAGTCAGGCCAGGTTCAGATGCAGCTGCACCCCCCCAAAAATTAAATAATTATTTGCCTACATCATTTCCTGGCCCCACAGTATTTTGATGGCATGTCAAAAACAGCTCAAAGTCTTTGGCATCAGGTGAAGGAAATCTATCCACCTGAACTGCTGATGGTTGACTGCATGTTTCACACTTTTAAGTTCTCCCTGTGACGTGGGAGAATTCACTGACCGAACTTGCATTTTGGTTTCTTGAACTGCAAAAAAGTTAATAGCACTTTTGATGGCACTGACCCATCCATCCATGAGCTCCTAGATTTTTTGCAACTGACTCCAGGGATTGAACTTCTCTGCAGATGGAGCCACATCCCTCGAGCTTTCTTTCCCTAAGGTGCTGAGCAGACTCCCAGGAGCATCACCACATCATTTCTGTCCTAAGAAACCTGCTTCTGTCCTAAGGAACCTGCTTTGGCAGGGGGGTTGGACTCGATGATCTCTTGAGGTCCCTTCCAACCCCTACAATTCTGTGATGCTGTGATCAGAGATGCTCTGCTGAAATTTATAATCTCTGGCAATTAGTGCATGACAAAACGGAAGATGCTGCCTCCAGAGTTGGGCAGTACCAAAAGACTATCAAGGGAGGAAGGACTTTGGCAGCAACCCAAAGACCATTGAGAGGTTTCTCTGAGCATGCTGCACCATCCAGAAACGCTGGTCTGAAAGCTTTCACAGGGAGAATGCGGGTTAAATACTGGGGAAAAAATGATGCTTTTATGACATTAAGGTAATGGAAGAACCTGCTGAGGCAGGCTGTGGAATTGCCATCACTGGAGATGCATCCAGGGCTGGGCCAGACGCTAGTTTATGAATAATGGAACCAGTCCTGAAACTATGCAGCGGATGGACTTGATGACCCGTTTGTGGCCCTTTCCAACCAAAACAGTCCATGATCTAAAGCATCGTTCACTCCGGAATGAAACCGCTCCAGGAAACCTCTCAAGAAAAAAACCCTGACTTTAAGGGAAATTTGCTGCAGCTCTTGCACCACAATGAGGAAAATTAAAACAAAGTTTAAAGAAAAAGTAATAATAAAGTTAGGTATCAGGAGCTAGACTCACCATGTATTCCATGTTGGAGGCTGCCGGGTACACCTGGCCTCTCAGTTTGTTGTGGAGCATCAGTATCTCCTGTCTGTCTGAGAATAAGATGGCTCTCTTGGATCTGGAGTGAGTTTCCCCATCCTGGTATTTACTCAAAATGCTCTCCAGGTGACTCGAGTTGGGCAAGATAAAGCATTCGGCTGCCTTGGTCAGGAGGAGTACACATCCAAGAGGAAGGATCCAGGGCCAGGTGGGATTCATGCCTCCTCTGCAGCCAGCAGAAGCGGAGATGAAGACGGGGACAGATCTCCTCACAGGGATTCCTGTGGCTCAGCACGGGTCTGAATTTTGAGGAGAAACAGGCAGTCAGAGCAGTGCCAGAGGGTGTCTCAGTGTGTACGAGCCCCACCGAGGAAGCCACACAACCCAGGTTTTTGCTTGAAAAAGAGCCATGCCTACAGCCTAAGCAGCTACCACCCACCACACTGACAGGAAGACCTGAACACCACCCAGCAGTGATGGGAACTCAGTTTATTACACTGGGGAAATCCAGCGACCTCATGCTGGGAGCAAGCACTAGCCAGGGAGCACCCAGGCATAGCAGCAGATGCCTTCTCCATCACCAATGCCAGGGGCGCAGGTGTCACCCAGTGATGCCCAGCAGCTCCAAATAATCCCAGCTCCATCCCTTCCCAGGCAGAATGGGAAGGTGTTTGAAGCCATTCGCCCAAGGAGCAGCTGGTAAAGCGGGGAATGGATACGAATTAAAGGGGAAGTAGAATTCCCAGCAAGCCAGAGCCCAGAGGTCAGACACCAGCAAAAGCTATTTTGGAGAGACCCTGCTCTGCCAACAGACTCCAGCAGAGCAGCTGCCAGACTCCCTGAAAGCGGCTGTTGATGTGAAATGTCCCTGTAACGTTGAACAACCGAAATCCCCGCTGGCGAATGACGCACTGGGGAGTTCTCACTGAGGCTGACGCATCATTTCATGGCGGGGGAGGGAGGGGGAAGCACAGCCAGCCATGTGAATTATGGCAGGTTCGGAGAGAAGCCGGAGCACCCGTCCTCCCCTGGCCAGGAGATTGGATGTTCCCAAGCCCTGAGCACCAAGGGCTGGGAGAAACAGTCTTGGTTTGGTCACTGCCGTGTTTCGATGATACCATTGAATCCCCATCCCCTCCCTTGCTCCATGGTGCTCCTGCTCCACCTGCCATTTCCAGACTCTTTGTCCCTTCCCCTCCCCGCCCCCATTTCTCCATCTAACGAGCCTCGTGCGTCTCGGGTGGTTTTATTTAGATCATGAGCTATTCAGGGAAGGAAATATGTGCTGCCACATGGCTCTGCAGCACCTAGTGCTCTTTAGGTGGGATCTGCGAGCCACCGGAGCAGAACCAAGCCATGGATGCTGTGCAGGCACAGCATCTCTCTCCTCTGGATAAATTTTGGAGGAGTTTCCCCATTACTTTAACACTGGATGAGGGTCTGGTTTTGACAGCACTGCAAAAAGACACATGGAAAGCATTCCTACAGAGCATCAGGAAAGAAACCCCAGGCTAGCAGGAATTATTTGAGAAGATTCATCCCAGTGACACGGGATTTGGACACGCTGAGGCAAGGCGAGTTGGACACCACCCAAGGCAGGGAAGCACCTTCCAGCTCCCAGCTGGAAAAAGCTACGCTCGAGCACAAAGTCCCAAACTTCTGTCCCCCAGAAGTACAACAGTCCCCATGGAGAACAAGCAGTGGGGACAGAGGGGCTACACGCAGGTGGGAACCCCCCACATAAAACCTTCTAAGGCTATTGAAAACCCCTCAAAACTCATTGTCTGTCTACACAAAATAGATTAATTCCCTTTCTGAGGCTTCTCCCTTGCAGCAGATGAAAACCAGCTGCCCTCAGTCCCTCCCTGGGCAGAGCACGAAGCCTTTGCCTGTGTAGAACAATGCAGGGATGTCATTTGCTGGGTTTAGGTAACGGCTTTGCATTATTTCCTGCTCTGTAGAGCAAGTCGAACACAACATGCCTTGTCCCCAGCTCCAGGCACACCTGAAAGACAGGACGTTCGGTGGCGTCGGGGCAAATATTGCTTTAACCTCAGCCCTGTTTGTTGGCATTTGCTTCACCCCCATCCCACCCCTCCCTGAGCAGGAGCCCAGCTTTCTAACCCGGGTACAGAGGGGTAGGGGAGGCAAAACGCGCTGTTGCTTTTGTAGACTGTCTGACCCAAATTCAGGGAACAATTCCTACTTTGAGGCACTTCCCTGAGAGTTTAAAAATAGATGCTCTGCCACAGCCATTTACAATGCAGCCATTTAATGCAAGGGATTTTAACTGCAGACTGCCCTGTAGGTAGAGCAAGCAGGAACAGACGGCTAATATACACTGCTGCTGCACCCCCTCATTTGGCTGGGTGCCCTCGGCTAAATAGGAGCCCATATCCACCACCCATTTAAGGCAAACACTGAATTTACAGAAAGGGCAGCCTGGAAAAAATTAAATTAAATTAAAATATAAGATAAATGAAAATATAAAATAAATAAAATAAATTAAATATAAAATATAAAATTATAAAAAATATAAATATAAATGAAAAATTAAATAAAATATAAAATGAAATAAAATATAAAATCAAATCAGCTGCAACATCTGAAAGGCTGGGCAGCTGCCCTGCTCCTCATGGCTATGCACTGAAGCCGACGCACCCAGTTTTGTGACCCAGCCAAAAAGCCTGCAACAAGCAGTGTGTTATTCCTTGGGATGTTCTTCCCCATGTCTTGTCTGCAAGCGAAGGAGTACTAGTGTTTCTCTTAAATTAGGTCACTTTGGCACTACCTTCCTTTTCGCTTGGGGTGTGTGGGTCCCTTCCTCTGCTTTGGCTCAAGGTGGGGAGCGCTGAGCATCCAAAGGGAGGATGAAGCGATCAGAGAGGGACAGGGAGCAAAGGGCTCACTGGCTGGGTTAATTGAAAGCAGCAGCAAGATGCTCGCGTCTCAGCAAGCTCCCATTGATGTCAGGTGTCTGTCCTTTTGCCTCTATTAATATCCTCACCCCCAATGAAACACCGAAGTGCATGTTAAAGCTCAGCCTGCCCAAGCGCTCTGCAGAGCTGGGGTGATGCCTCCCAGCTGCACCAGGAACTCCTCCTCGGGGAAGGTAGAAATCATACTGCCTTTTGAGTTGGGATTTGACATGATTTGCTCCAAATCATCAGCTGAGAGTCAGCTGAGGAAGTCTCTGTTGTTGTTTTCAAGGGTTCAAGGGAAGCATTCGCACAGCCTCCCTCTAGACACATCAGGCCCTTGATACTGCTGCCAGGTAAACATCTGGGAGCCATCAGAAACCAGTGAGTCAGCACAAACTGACTCCTTAATATGCTGTAAAGCCTGTCCAAACTGGGGACAAAGGGGAGGCCTTCTTCGGGGGTCTGATGAAGTCAAAAAGCAGCACCGGACTTTGGAAAAGCTTATTTTTAGAAAGCTATTTCCCCAGCTAATGGATAGCGTCTGCGTTTCACAGAAAGCAGAGGAGCTGGTAGTGTTCAGAGCCTGGCGTGCAGCGCTGCCTACTAAAGCCACATGCAGGCTGACTTCTGCACCTCGTTATGTCCTCGCTTCACCTTATTCCTTACAGCTCCTGATCTTTAACTGCCTCACTGGTACATGAGTGGCTCTCTACTCCTTGGTTAGCGATGACATTTGCAGTCAAAATGTCCCCGGGACCTGCGGAGTTATAGGTGGGATGAGCTGACAAGGCAGGGAAATAGGAGAGTTAGCAAGGACACCAGCAAAAAGCATCTAAACCAGCAAAAAGCATCTAAAGCAGCAAAGCAGACAGGAGCTAGCCTGGGATCAGCTTCTAACCTGTGCAAAGAAACCCAGCAATAGAAGTCTCAACACATGTAACACATTAAACCCCAGGTCATCTCTTGACCCGAGATCCATTCATGTTAAGCTTTGAAGACTTGAGTTGGCTTCAAAAGGAAAAGAGGGGATGACAAGTTCCTTGACAGGGGACGTAATGCTGCCTTGCACAGAACACAGCATTCAGCATCCTCAAGGCCACGGGCCAAGGCATCTGGATCTCCCATTACAACCCACTCCCACAGACCTGAAGTGGGTGAGTTTCTATGCAAAACCACACAGAAAACCCACTGGGAACAGACACAACATGTGGCAGCACTGTGAAATTCCTTCTAGACGGGACTTTAGGGCAGAGTTGCACAAACACAGGCTTCCTGGAGCAGACTAGATGTGCCTGTAGGTACTCAGCTTGGAGAGGCTGCGACAGCATCCCTTAGGTATTTTCCATTTGTGCAGAAATCCACTCCTGCACTTCCAAACTCCTCCCATTCATTCAAGGTTGACATTTATTACCTCTGCAAGGCACATACAAGGGAAGCTCTCTCTTTTATACCATCCAGGCAACTTTTTGGAGAAGTTACTAAAATTGTGCCTCAACAGAGACATTTCTTGCACACCCCCACACCCCCCCCCCAAAAAAAAACCCCACATTTCAGAAGCAGGGGACCAAAGCTTACACTTACCTTGAGTACTTCCCAAGTGCCCAGGAAATTGTAGCTCCTCCAAACCTGCTTGTGGAAAATAAATTATAGATCTGAACTATTTAAACTAGGAGGGGGGGGGGAGGCGGGTGTGGAGGGGGGGGAAGGATGAAATAAGCCTTAGGAGGTGCGAGGGACGCGAGGTCTCGGGCTCAGCAGCTCACACCAACTGCCGTCTCACAGAGCTCCCCAGTGGTATTTATGCTCTCCAGGCAAAGAGGACAACCCTGGATCACTCCGTTTGGCGNAGGAGTGCAGTCAGCCGGTCATATAAAAGGGGTTTCTGTCCTCTCCCCCCGCCTACCCCCCCGCCCCCCCAGCCAGGCAGCTTTCAGGCAGAGCTCGCAGCCCGTGGGCTCCCGGGGACACCGGAGCATCCTCCCCGCTGCCGGAGGGGGAAGGAAGTCGGGGGGAGAGATGAGGGAGGGGGAAAGGGGGAATTCAAGCAAGGGATTTGTCTGCGAGGGAGCGAAGCCGCTGCCAGGGCCGGCCGTTCCCGCTCCCACGGGAAAACCCCACCGCGGGTCCCGCTGCTGCGAGGATGAGCCAGCTCCGCCGGACCCCACGGGGGAGCGAGGTCCCCGGGTCTGTCGGCGGGGCTGAGCTGAGCTGGGCTGGGCTGGGCTGGGCTGGCCTCTCCTCCCGGCAACCCCCCGTTTCCCAGAGCTGGCCGGCTGCTCGGAACCCATTCCCAAAGCCGCCCAGCGCTGGCACTCCCCCCGCCCCGCAGCCCAAAGGCCGAGTCCCGCTGCTCCGGAGCTACGGGGGATGCGGGAAAGAGAAGTTAGGGAACAGCAGGCGAGGGTCACCTTCATCCACCGTGCAGCTGATGCCCAAAAGAAGCCCTAGGGCTACTCTGACACCGAGCCCCGTGCCCGTGCGGGCAGTTCTACGTGTGCTGTTGAAGCTCGATTTTTATTCCCTATGAAAGGAAGCGATTGAGCAAAAGGCAAGCGGCAAGTTCCTACTTTAATTCTTTAAGTAAACAGGAAAAAAGACTAAAAATCAACCGGTATCGTAACACCGTGACTGTATTACAGCACTTCTGCCAGCCTGCAGTGGGATGCTGTGGTGCTGAGTGCCCAGGCAGGGCCAGGCACCCCCAGCCACAGGCATCCCTCGGGGTCCCTATCTGACAGCACTGTGGGGTCCGCGCATCTCCTGGCACATAGGTGGGGTCACTCAGCTCCAGCTGTTCCCCTGAGGAGGGGGCACCAGCACAGAGGTGAGAAGCACCCATCTCCCACCTTTGGCATATCTAAGGGAAGCAGCTATGATTTTTCCAAGCCCCACTGTCTAGTCCTCTCCCCAAAGTTCTTGTGAGTGGAAAAAAAATCCTCCCATTCTTCCAAACAGTTAATATTGATTTCTTTGAGCAAAACCCCAACCAATTCAATCTACTGTTTACAAGCAGGAAGCCTGTAAGATACTCAGCCCCTTGTTTAAATCCCGGAGCTGCTCAAAAAGCAGAATGACATTTATCAAAGTTCATCAGCCCGTGAGCAAGGCAGCAAGTGTTGGCAGCCCAGAGCGGGACTCAGCCAAGCAAACCAACCACCCCCCCAGACCAGCTTCAAGATGTATCTGCTGATTTAATCTCTCACACTGTTTACCTGGGAATTTTTGAGAAGCAGCACATTCTTATCGCTTGGGGTGTATCTTCAGCATCGTTCCTGGTGTATTTTAAACCAGGTCACTGCTGGGACATGGTGGGGGAGCCGGTCCTACCCACTCAGTCCCAGTCCTGCAGCCTGGTAAGGCCACGACACCCTTTCTGGCTGCTCTTCCTCAGCAGCCACATTCTCCCAGCTGTATTTACAAAGAGTTTCTATTTACTTCAAAACAAACTGTGTATGTGAACCGACAACATATGGTCCATCATTTGGACCTGGCACTTCTACCCTGGGGAGCTCACTCCTAAAAAGGCTCAGAGACCACACAGATCTGGGTTCCCCTTAAAAGTCCCTCTATCCTCCTTTCTTTTTCTCTTGCTCCTCTGATCCACTCTGGATCAATGGGTTTGCTGTATTTGCAGAAGGCTTATTTCATCAGCCCAAAGACGTTGCAGACCCCAGTTCCCTAATTTCCCCAAATAACGAGGGCCAACAGTGGTGAACCGTCGTGCCCCCATCCCAAAACCACGCGGCTCCACAGCCCTGACTCACGGCCCGCAGAAGGTGCTATTCACTCCAGTTACCAGAAAGCTGAATTAACTCATTTTAAATCTCACGTACCAATGCACAAATGATTTCCAGATCCCAGAGAAATCCAGTATTTTGTAACCTCCACAAATGTTCCTATAGGAAATTAATCCTCTGTGGGGCGGTCGGGGTGGTCTGAGGATGCTGTTCCCCCAAACACAAGCTGCTCAACCCTGCTGCTTTACAAAGATTTGAATTTTTTAACCTATTTTTCAATCTGCCCCAGCATGGCCTCACTGTGCAAGTCAGACATGGTGCATGGTTGCGCTTAGGGATGAACGCAGCCCGGAATGAGACATTTTAATCCACCTCATTTTGTCACAAGTCAGCAGTTTCAGGTCACACATTTGATCAAAGCCAAAACAATCAGAAGTTACTTTTAATCATTGAGCGTTATTACCGCCTTGATTATAACGTCTCCATTTCGTGTGTGGTAAAAGCCACATAAAGCAGGCTGCATATGTAAGTATATATTAGGAGAGGAGGCTTTTGGTGTAATAGCCAATGAATAGGAGGAAACCAATTTCACTGTGCCCTCCTAATTGGACATGCAGACAGCATGTCTTGATTTTTAACTTCAACTAAATTCCCCTTTATTTCCCAGTTTAAGAGTGGCCCAGTAATAACAGCACCAAACACGAGCTGGGGGAGAGGCAGGGAGGGGAAGAGGCTCAGAGCTGCAGCGTTCGCTTCTGTGACCATCTGCTTTTGACTCCTGCTCTGAACAGAGGGAGCACAAGGGCAATAACGGGGATGAAGGAAAGCTGGTGCCAATGGGAATCATAGAGGAACTTGGCTGTGATCACATACAAGAACCTAATGGAGAAGACCAGCAGCCCAGGAGATGCTCCCAACAGGCACCAGGCAGGAAGTGGCATGGCTGTATTCATGTTTGGGGAAACAGCATCCTCAACTTTGCTGCCTACTGCTGTATTTCCCCTCCTGCCTGGGCTCAGTCTCTAGCTGGAGGATGATGCAGTGGGGGAGAGGTGGCCAAAAACCCTGCTATGCCCATCCTGACCCCACCCAGGGGATGAGAAAAAGATGCTCCAGACTCTTGACCCTACGGCACAATGCTGACTTGGCATTATAGGGATGCTGCTCCAGCAGATCAGTTAACAGCATGAGCATCCTGAATCACTGCAGCAAAAGCCAGGTGTTTGTAAGATTCACTCCCAAATACAACTAGTACTTGGCACTGCGAACCCTTACTTATTCTCTCTCACTGCTCTCCTGTTTCAGGGCAGCCTGGACTGTGACCACCGAGGTTTATCTGTGACTTTTCTTCCTCCTCACAATAAAGAGTATTTCCCTGTGTGTTCAATCTGCTGATGACATGCAAGGAAATAAAACCTCTCCCACAAACCTTCCCAATGACTCTGCTGGTTTGTCAGTGCTCAGGTACAAAATTCAGTCAGTAAGACAAGGAGATGAGCAGCAATTTCAGAAATCAATTGCTGAATTCTGGGAACACTGCTGACCACTCTGGGCAGAGGCGAAACATGAACTAAACATGACTAACCCCCTCCCCCTTGTTGCAGGTCCTCAGGTTTCACTGCAGATGTAAGCAGGAGAGATGTGGAAACACACAAGTAGAGACCTGCAGACTGAGAGGGCTCGGAGACATTAACCCCACACACTCATCTTTGGAGATTTCAGCCCGAAATGGAGGAGGTGAATTGCAGTCACAACACCCGCAGCCACTATGCCTGGTGATTTGCCAATCCAAATTCCTTCAGGAGTTCTTCAGGTCATCAGGAATAACTGGAATAAACCCCCACAGTCCCAAATCCAGAACAGCACATTGAAGGTGTGCTCTTCACTCCTGTCCGAAACAGGAGAGATTTCTAGCAGGTTTATGAAGATAAACCCCATTGCTGACAGCCCAGGAGCTCCCTGAAGTCCAGGCAGAGATTTTGGCAGCAGCGTTTTGGCAGCAGCTGGAGCTGCACCACCAGAAAGGCAGATGTGCCACCACTGCCCTCTGCTGCAGTGGCCCCGGGCTGTCTCACCTCTCCTGGAGGGACACGGTGTAAGATACTACAGATTCTTAATTACAAAAACATTCTATACCACCTGCCCTGACACCCAAATACCTCATACTCTTTATTATCTTTTCCCCCCACTCCATCAAATGACCCCTCCTCCCCCCCGCAGACCTGGCTTAGAGTGTAAAGTTTTTTTGTATCCTCACATATCCAAAGTTTCTAGTTTGGAAAACTTTAAGTCTTAAGGTGCATTTAAAAAAAAGCCAAAACCCAACCCCAAAACATGCTTAAAACCTGGTTTAAACATCAGTAAACAGCGACCTGATTTATGGTGTAATGGAGGGGAGGATTTTTCCTTCACATAATCCCTCACAGACAAAGCAAACGATCAAAAAGGCTGCAAAAAATCCTTGTTTTGCAACAGTGGGAGGAGTTTAATACAGAAAATAAAAATTGTGGTCATGCCTTCGCATCAGCAGCCTGTTGCCACATACTTCTTACTCCTTTTTCCTTTGAGTAATACACTGCAGATGACAGATTTTAGCAACAAGTGCATTCGTAATATCCTTAGTGAAAAATACAATTAATACCATCTGAAGAAGTTCCATTTCGTGCTGCTAGGAGATCATTTCGACACTTATTCTGTCAATCAGGCTATTACTCACTGCAGTTTCTTCAAAATAATTAGTAACACTTGTAACCTGCCTCATCAAGTGAAATGCAGGACTGAATGTACATCTTGCTCCTCTTCTCCAATCCTGGCAACTGTCACTGTGTCTGTACAGGTCTTTTGTGACCAGGAAAGGTCTAGGCTGCATACCAGAACCTGACCTGCAATAAAAAGTCCTTCTCTAGTCTTTCACCCCTGAGGACAACGCACAGGACATGGGAAAAGCCCTCAGAGCTCCCATAGCTGCAAAGCAATGCAGAACCATCAGTCTCGACACCAAGAACCTCCTGAATGGCACAAAAGTACCAAATAGGATGTTCTTAGGACCACGCTTGTATCAGCTAAAACTGTTTTAGGTGACTGGAGTGTCACTGGAATACTCTTTAATGTTCATCCATCACATACGCAGCAACGCTAAGCAAACCCCAGGAGAAGCACAAGCACACCAAATGAAGTAACACCTTGTCAATCGCACACCAGATCTCTCTCCCTTCCTTCTCCCCCACCTCCCCTATTCTTTCTTCACTTTACTCTTTTTAAGCAGCTCCTGCTGTGCTGGAGTCCCCTGGAAACTGCTCAGCACCAAGAGGCCAACCTGCTGCTTCCGAAGTTGATGGGTTACCTCTAGTGAGACGACTCGTTCCCTTATTCGCAGCGAGATGGAGACTCAGACATGGTTTCCTTTCCCAAGGAGAGCAGAGGAGAAGACTTTCAGACAGCAAAAAAGTTGAACTTTATTTGATTGCACACTCCCAAGTCCCTGGAAATGCTTGCGGGGCGGCTTGCAAGCAGCGAGCATCCCCCAAAATAAAAGGTCGAGACATTAGATCAGACACCTGTACTGTTAACATACCTGTTTTAAGGTGTCTTCAGGTAGTAAAAGCTTTCTGGAAGAAAATCCTTTGCTGTTGAGTGCACTGTCAGTGAAGGAGATGACAAACAACATGGGGCCAACTTGGTTCTTTCTACTCAACACACCTGAGGTCCTCCCTGCAAACACAACCCCCTAACTTCTGAGTAACAAGGGATAAACTCACCCACCATCTCCTCTGTTCAAAACCAAAGTTAATTGCAAGAGACTTGATAGCAGGTAGTATGCTACTCATTCATCACCTGCTGCTTGATCTGGAGTATTCTGGTGAGGCTGTGCTATCAGGAACACACCTTTTCCCAACCTGCTGGGCAGACAGGTAACCACTCAATACAGACATAAAGAAAAAAAAAAAGAAGAAAAAGGATTTCTGCAGCATGGAAACTGCTCAAACCAGACCCCCCCAGACACAGGACGTGAATAACCACCACCACCACCACGGAACAGTAATTTCAAAATTTGGGGGTTTTCTTATTTGGAACAAGCCCTGCTCCCCCCGATTCCAAACTCAAAGCAGAACCAGTGTCTCACATGGGGAATTCCCAGCAGGGCGGCCCTGCACTAGGAAGCCCTGGCAGCCCCAGCCCCTCGGCAGCCCCAGCTTCGGGGCACGCTGCCCAGCGAGCAGCCAGGAGCTGAGGTTTTCCCCTGCAACTGGCCAGAATCAAAACAAGCTTTGGACAGAAAACTGTTTCAGTGGTGGTGGCATGTCACCAAAAATCTGGAAGTGTCTCAGCCACCACTTTCTGAGCAGAAAATACTAATAATTTACTCATCAACAACAACAAAAAAAAAAACCCTCTATGTTTGGATACCCGAAACTTCGGTATTTGTCGGGCTTTCTCAGTATCAGGACTGCAGTAATGAGATAATGTCACCTAATAACTCAAGACAGAAGATCACCCATTAGAGTATCACTCAAGGCTGAGCAGGGAGCTCAGGACCAGCCCAAGCACTCACCCCAGCCCCAGGCTGGTCTCCCAGGGCAGCACACTCATTCCTGATGGGAACAGCAAACACAATTAAAAACCCAATTTTTTCCCCCAAATGTCACCATAGAAAAAGAGCAGAGTGTTTAGTCAGATTACACACAGTTTCACCTCACACTGATGGTCTGTGCTAAAGTCAGCCCAGTTTCACTGGCAGCAATTACAAGCACTTCTCCAATGATGCAGTAAGCACACACCACCCCTGTCATCAAATTAAACAACGTATAGGCGTTTTGATCATCATCAACAGCAGGGAAGGCAAAAGGAAGCTTGAGCAAGGAAGTATTTTCACCAAACCTTTCAATACAAATACCACCTGGCTAAAGAAGGACTACTTCAGCCACAGGCAAATAAAGTATCTCCCTCAAAAGCAACCGTGCAGGGCTTCCAGGCAGGATACCAAAGGGATTCAGTTCCCCATGGGGCTGATGGGCGCTCAGCCCTGGGAGCATCACATCTCCAGGAGCACAAGCAGGCCCTGCGCTTGTGGCGTAGATGTTCTGGGCTGACCAACCTCCTCTCCCTCTCCTCACAAAGTCCAGTTCTGTCTCCATGCTGGATGGGAACATTTCTTAAGTTTCAAGAAGGTGTAAAGAGAAAATCATCTGCCCTTCACCCAGGGAACGCTTACCTATGCCTTGGAAGAGCTCTACGTGGCAGTTTAAGTTTGCGAGGGCAGAATTTACAGTGGAGGAAAAACAAAACCCACACACACACCTTAAACCAACTTTGTGACTTTTATTGATGGGCGACAACTTTATACTTCTAGATATCACTAAACTGTGTACAATTAGGAACTCAACATTATAGGAGAGCAGACAGCAAAATTAAACAAAGCAGACTTAAAGAAATATCAATCTTAATTATTTTGCCCATTTTTTTTTTAAATTTCATGTACACAGAAGCATAAATGCAGTTTGAAATTTCTTAATAGCAATAAAGTTACAATCACCCATCTATATAGACTAACATCTTAACTCCAAATATTTGATCTGCAATGTGTACTTAAGCAGTTTCTCATCGCACAATTATTAAAATGTGTCCTCCCATTAAGAACCAGCAACTCTTGCCTTTTT
>VZTU01029628.1:0-35523 GCA_013400835.1 Zapornia atra
CTGGCCATACTTCACCTATAAATAAGAAAAGGAGGTAAGAATAGATCTGGACCAGAGAGCAGCTGACCTTCCAAGAGATCTCTCTTCCAAAATAAACTCTTTTATACCAAATATTTTTATGATATAGGCAGAAGCACTTAAAGAAATTAAGGTGTCATCTCTGATGGCAACCCTGCTTTCCTTGTAAAGAAATCTCCATGTTTAATAAAAGAGTGGTGGAATCACCTGCTGTATGAAGGAAAACAACATAAAAGCTGGAACAGAAGCAATAAGAACAGGAAAAAATATTCTACACACTCACGTAGTCATATAAAGTTGTAATAAAAGCTGTCAATAACTTGTGAAACAGAAAACCCTCTTCATCATGAGTTCTTCCACTATATCACATTTGCTCTGTTTGTGATGTGGGAAACCCTGTTTTCAGAAAAATCTGCAAATTCTTTGGTATTACTGCAAATATTTTGCATTTCAAAAAAATTTCCATACAGATAGTTTCATCCAAGACTAATGCAGCATTTCAAGCATACTATACTTACTCCTTCATGATTCACTCCTCTCGAGTGTCAAATTTGTTTTAGAAGTAGCATGCAATGCCTCATCCTACCATAAAATCCAGATGAAGGATTATATATTTTTTTTTCAGGCCTGTGTTAATTTGGAATAATTGTAATTACTTGGAATATGCAGCTAGGCATGAAAAACATCCCCTTATACACGTCCAGTAAGCAGGACACTAAAAAATATAGGGAATATGTAACTGCTTATTTTGGATGACATAACGATGCTCAGAATTTTACTGATATTTTACCTCTTCTTTTCAAATTCTAGTCTGAAAAAAATAGCTAACATACAGGAAACTGCATGCAAACAAAAAATATATGTGGCAAATATATTTTATTAAATAAAAAGCCTCAGTCATGAAGCTTCATAATAAAGCCTAGTGTATTATTCAGCACTGAAATTTCCAAAATTACAATAGGGTGGTTCATGAACATTCTCATTATGTTAATCCAGATTCTTTCAGGAACATCCAAGATAAAAGCTGAATCTGACAGAAACCATTTGTGGCTAAGCAACAGTTTCTGCAATCACATATCTGAAATGTATGTTAGTTCTACAAAAATCCTTTGTTCCTAATCTTTTGAGCTGCTCTTCATTAGACATGCAAATCTCACTCTTGAATAATTTGACTGAGTTAAACAGGAAAACCAAAAGAAGTTTACATCCTACACAACTGTAACAGGAAATATGTAACTGAAATTCTATTCAGATGGCCAAGCAAGTGAAGCAATCATTTGTTCCTTTTTGCAAAAATTTGGATAGCTTTAAATGCACTGTGGTAAGCATATAATGATTAAACCATTGGCAACAGCAACTTTATTTTGTTACTTCAGGTATTATTTCTTAAACTAAGTCAACAAACACACATTTTTTCATCCAAAGAAATGTGTTTTACTTCTGCAGAAATTTGAAGACATCTCTTTTTCTGATTTTCAAAGGGAAAACACTGATATTTATTTTGTAGCATATGTTGTACTAATTATTCAAATACTGAACAAAGAGTTTAAAGAATAATTCTAGCATTACAAAAATTTTCCTTCTTATTGAAACTTCATAGTCCCTAGTCTTGCAGCATGATTTGGAAACCTTAGTTAAAGTTTGCATTAAAAATGCCTCTTGTAAGCTGGAAGTGGAGTCTTCCCTTGTACAGTTAGCAACATCCCAACTTACATACACAAATATTTCTCCCCACTAGAAATATAGTCCCTTTGTGCTTAGCAAATCAATATTGTAATGAAGAGGTTTTTATGAAGAAAGCAGTTAGAAAAATAGTAAAGGTATGCAAAGCAATGCTGACCTCTCCACTACTATTTTTATTTCAGCTACAGTAATTTCCATTAAAATAATTCTAAACATGTCAACAGTTACAAGTCTGAAAATGTTTTGCAATTAATAAGTTTACATGGAAGGAATTACCTATCTTCATTGCTTAGTATTTGAAATATTAATATGAATATGGAATTCTTCATGCATGAAAGCACTTCAAAATGTTTATTACAATTTATTTTAAATTAGTCAGTGTCTTGGGTCTATAATTATAAGATAATTCAGTACTTTTTCAAAAATTGAGAAATATATGTATGTGCATATTATATGCCATCACCTTTATTTTAAAAGGCATTAACATGTTTTGTTAGGCCACCTAAGTGATAGAAATGAGTTCTGTATGTCTAGGTACTAAAATTATGCAAAATATATTGTAGCTTTATGACCTAAATAATCTAGACCAAATTTTAAATAGTCTGTGGGTTTAAATTCAATAAACATATTTCCTGATAAAGATGTAGGTATCTTTCTCATCAATAGATTAGGATCTTATGCTAAAAGATGCTGGGAGAAGATGCCAGAGAATGGATGGAAGCAAAGAAGGCAGCTCTTTTCCTGAGAAGGTGCTGAAGACAGCACAGTCACAAATGAAAAACACTTTTCAGGATCTGATCCTTTACTTAGGCTGGGCTAAAGAATGCAGCTGGGCAAAAATGCTGGACTTTCTGTTGCTCCAATGAAGAAGAAAGTTCTTCAGGACTTCTACTTAAACCATTCATGCCATACAGAGAGTAAGGAGAAAGAAAACTAGCGTGGAATGGTAGTAAGTACTGAAGTGAATGTAAAGCTGTTGGACTTTCTGTTATAACTAACAGCCATGTTACCATCCCTAATTTTCTTACATCTTACTTTTTCAAGCACTAGCAGTTCAGAAATTAGGCAATTCTCATATCTTTTACAAGTACATAAACAAAACAGGGACAGTATGAGGTAGGATGAATGCCTGGCTATAAAATTATTTTGGGAATATGTAATTCATAGCTTAGTGACATGATCTTCTGTCATCACCTGGCTCAAGCTCTACATATCTAGAGTTTTCTTGCTCTCACCAAACACAGTTCTGCAAACCTGTATTTATTTTTCTGTGCCTCACTTCCTTTGTGTTCAGCTATCACAGTAATATGTCATCTAAAATATGAAGAGCTTTAAGAGTACCCCCAGGCATTTATAAACTTAGCCTCATAGTGCCTAAGGAAAGCTAAGTATCAGTATTCCCATCAGTAGAAGCATACCTGAAGACAAGGTTGAAGATCAAAAGCAACTAAGTGAAGTAAAAGATGTTATATATATACAAATATATAGGTAAATCTGAAAAATCAGGATCACTGATTGACATGTGAAGAACCTTCTGGTGTTCTTTAAGAGTGCCTGACAGAAGTACATCTCTCAAAGCTACTGCACGTAAGTGATGGGCCACAGCAGTAAAAATACCAAAATGCCAAATCTGAAATTGGGAATTGGCCAATCTGTTAAATCTCTCAAACCAGTCTTGCCTTCTGACCATTACACACTTGGGGGAGGAAGGGATGGGGTGGGTCTACCCACACGGATTATCATTACTTGTCTTACCCTAAAGTTGGAACCCTGCAACAGTACTCATCACCGCATCATGGATTACAGTCAGGCTTAAAAGCAAACCTCCTTGCAGCAATGTACTTAACTGTGGCTACCTGTTTAGTGTGGATTTAACAGTAAATGTTGTAGAAGTTCCAGTACAGAAACAGTACAGTATGCAGCATCTTATCTTCTAGACAACAGGAGACATCAAGAATGCCCCATTTTGCCATTTCCTGTGTCATACAAACTGCCTGTTTAGCCCTCAAGTGCTATTCTCCAAAACATGATATAGTAAAAAGAATTCATAAACACAATTTCAGAAACATTTGTTCTTATCAACAGCTGCTCAGAGATTATGTAAAAAAAATATATGGAAAACCATCAAAGACCAACATTTACTTTTGCAACTTACAGACACAAAGAAGAATGCTGTCTAAAGATTAAGAGTATTGTTTTAGAATCCTGGTAGTATTTGGGTGACATTCACACCTGAGAGCTTACAGAGAAGAGCTGCCCAACATAGCTGTGCTGGAAAGGAGCACATAACATGTCTTATCCTTTTCCACAAAAGAACATTTCTGGATCAAGGTAGACATAAATCTGTATTATTCATGCCAATCCTTACACATTTAGATGAGTCACCAGTGAGGGATCTAAAACTTAAGTGTAGAAGCTATTATGACATAAAGCACTTGAACATAGGCATACTTTTGCATTGAATAGCAAATTTTTCAAATGTCAACAAGCTTCTCTTCCTGGAATACAGTTGAATGAGTGATCTATAGAATTAGGTATAATAAATAGTAACTTAAAATTCAAGAAAATGTATGAGTTCTTCTCCTTGGATTCCTCCAACAGAGAGTTTGCTTTATCTTGTGTTACCCATGATTGCTTGGTTTTATTTGCATCCACTGGCCAGCTCACTTTGTGTGAGCCAACGCTACTATCCCAGACAATTTAATCAAATCCATTCAGTAAGTTCTTTAGTATATCGCTGCAGGCTTTAAAAACAGCAATTTGTTGTGGCATTTGCAATAGTCTGAAGTTACCAACAATTCACAGTCACAAAGGCTGACAGTGCTACTAATTGTAACACAGGTTTTTAGTGAAAAATTTCACTTGCTAATTTATGTGGTCAACTAATTGTTTTGAACAGTAAAAAAAATTCTATCTTTGTTATAAACATGATTTACAGTAATGGGATGGATAATTCCAAGTAAAGAATGGATGACTACACTTCAAACAACTGTAAAAAACTGCACAGGTAGATCTTCAGCCATTGTGATTATTTTTTGAACCAGTCTTAGAACCAAATTTAATATTAAATCTAGTTCATAGCTCTTGAGCATATGGAAGATTAAGACTGTCACACAAGCTAGCAGTCCTTATTTTTAAATTGCAGTAACAATATATCATGGCACCTTTAAGTGTGAGTCTTCACATCCTTTGTATTTCAATAGGGGGGGTTCAAAAGTGAGCATGGTGGGACAGTAAATTAATATTAATAAAATGCTTAGTCATTTTCTATCTCTGAAGGCAAGTGACATTTCTGATAGTATTTGGTGAGCATAAATTGAACTGACCTTGGAAGAAGCCTTAATGTCCTCATGTGCATAAAACCAGTGAGGAGCTATCTATATGCAGTTTCACACCTCATGAACTTTTACACATTATTCATCTAAATCTGAGATCAAAATACAAAATCTGGCACTTGGGACATCATGTGGATTTCAGATATTCCTTGGCAAATGTAGGGTCCTGAAATAAATGGCTATATTTAAATGATTTACAGATGTAGGGGTAGGATAGTGGGAAAGAGGGTTATTTTAATTTTTTTATTCCAGATGCATACCTGAAGTCTAGATAATCATTGTTCTGCCTAAATGGTGTTTCAAAACACCGCATTTGAGAGAGCACAATGGCATGGAAACTGATTATACAAACCATGAGTGGAGACTGCAGAATTTCCTAGCATCTGGCATGCTCAGTTAAATGAAGAGCTTGTCAGATGCTGGCTTTTCAACAGTGGCATGTCACCTAAAGTCTGCAGTGCTACGGCGTGGGTGAAATGACACAGCTGATATGCCAGTATGTGACTTACCTTTAGTTTCACATGCCATGCAGAGCTGCATCCCCCACTGTGAAATGCTGCAGGGCCATATTTTTCAGGTGACGTTACTTTGTTTTGCTGGACTATTTGCTCTAATTTAAAGTCACATTAGCATTTGAGATTAGAGGAGAAATGTTAGCCAAGCTGTTTGAGTGGTACACTTTAACTGGAGACTGATTTTTATCCTCTCATAATGCTAATCACCATTGCTACTCTCATTTATTTTATGTCCAGGAGATAAATGGTTTTTCCTGAATTGGACTATCAAGGCATGTAGCAAACACATGAACAAAACATGCAGTTGAACACATATTATCAACATTTCCAGTAATATGTTTTCAAGTAACAAAATATACAGAATAAGACTGCTAAAAAAAGCTACAGCAACAGCATAAATACCAAAGGGATGCAGTGCCATAAATACAACTACAGAAACAGTCTTTCATGTTGTCATTCAAATCATAAAACTGCAAAGTATACTCAAACACATAGTTGAAGCACAGAGTTCTGAAACAAAGTTTTTTACATGGCTCTTCATAAAATAAAAAAGCAAAGATCTATATCACTTTGCTCTGAAATTTTAGCTTATTTTATTTGCATAACACAGGGTCTTTCCCCAGTCCCCTCTTCTTGAACTTGCTTCTTTAAATATGACCTGCATGCCCACCTCATGTCTTTGCATCTCTTGTTGGAAGAATATTTCACATCTTCGTTTGAGAAGGAAGAGAAAATGCTGACCACTTGATGATTAGCAAAGGCTCCAGCTAGGTTATAATTTTATTTTTATAAATATCCAATATGTAACTATTGCCTTTCTCTAAATCACAACTGTGTTTTTTCAAATATAATCTAAATGCTACTAGAAGAACATTTTGAGTAGCAATGGAAACAAAGTTATGTTTCAGAGGATAAGCCCAAGGTAAGGAAATAGCCACAGAGGCTTCAGCACTGACCTGCAATATACCTCAGTCATTGTCTGGACATACGGATCATATGGCAACTCTGTCTCAGTGCCTGTTCAGTCCTTGGTCTTTCTGCTAAAGCAAACATGTGATTTGCCTGTCCTGGAGGGAGTTTGTAATACAAAGGATTTGATCTGTTTGCCACACAGTGGATCAATACCACCAACTCAGGCATTACATGAGAGTCCAGTGAACCAGTGTCCAACTCAGGCCAATGTAAAATTGGAATTAGTGGCAAGCTCTGTATCCTATCACTATTTCAGTGATCCCCTTGGCACCGTTTTGACCCAGCGGTGGGTAAGCTGGGTCAAATCCATTCTCCATGTACTCAATTTCTAGGACACATAAAGCCTGTAGGTAGCTTTTTCCCCATTTATGTGGTTCTATTGTTTTTGTGCAATTCTAATATAAAGACCCACAAGGGGATTCTAAACTACAGTTCCCTTATGTTGATGTTTGGTTTGGTTTTTCTTCCAAAATTTTGTGGAGGAACAAGTCAAGTATTGATAGGATCTGAGCCTTAAAAAAAAAAGGAAGAAGGAAAGAAAGGAAGGAAGGAAACCAGGAAAAAAAAATCATTAGTTGCTTCTCAGAGAAGAAAAAAATGGTATTGAATCATCAATAGATGCAGCATGAGCAGTCTGTAAAACATACACTCAGAACTATTGGAGAAAATAATTTGGAAATATAAAAAGAGCTCCAAAGACTAGATAAAAGAATGTAAACAAAAGCTATTCTTTTTATTCTGAATTACCCACCTGACTCAGTGCCATAATTTTCTAAGTAGGAGGAAGAGAGAGAAAAGCTTGAATATCATTTCCCTTTGCTCTCTTTTTCAGTGAGGAAATGGCTGAAGGAAACATAAGAATCTGAAAGGGCACATTTTCCATTGTGACTGCAAAAGCTGTGATATGCTGTAAAGCCTGATACCTTTTAGCTGCATTAAAATTTGGGATGCTATTTTAAAAATGAATAATTTATGAAAAATTATAAAATTAAAATGCTTCCCACAACTCCCTTAACAATTTCATGCAAATATGTTAACTACATACCCCTTGATCTTCATCTCCTATTAACCCTTTCCAGTGGAGCTCCCTCTCCAGAGGAGCATTCTACACTGGATTATGTATGACCCTATGCCTGAATAGACTTGAAGTTAAATTCACAGGCTGGAACATCTCAATGACAGTGATAACTATACAGAAAAAAAAAAAAAATAGAAATACATTGATTACATTATTTTTTGTATAATTTTAACTGAAACTATCATGCATTTAATATAGCATAGATTGCATATATAATAAAAATGCAAACCAATCTGTGTATCACATGAGTACACTGTAAATACCTCTCCTCAGACACTGGCTAAGGAGTGGGCTGGCTGCACAATCATTGGTCTAGTCTTTTCACATAAATCATAGCTGTCCAAGGGCTAATCGGATTTACATGGGCTGCCAATGTTCCCAAAGGCTTCTTCTGCACTAGCCAGCTTGGCATTCTATAAGGAAGGCCCAACCACAGGCTGCACAGCCTCCAGGGAGAACCCTTATGTTGAGCACATCCCTCCATGGCCAATTAAACTGGCTTCAGAGTCACCTTGCACTGTTGGCACGGTGCAAAGAGCCTGCAGTGCAGCTGAGGACTAGGGCCAAGGCGTTGTCAGTTCTGATCCTAAGGTTAGGGAATGCTCTGCTAGAGAAATTTGAGTGTTATTTTCACAGCTCATTACAAAAGCACCACACACACAACTCTCCCATAAAATAAAATCCTTCCCCATGATAAAAGCTGCAAATGAAAGCCTTCTCACCTCAACACAGAGCAGCTCCCATAGCAGGCAAAGCAGGACTGGAAAACGTTGTGGTTGTGGCTGTTGACTACAGAAATTTCTGAAAGAAGCCTCAGAAAATACAATGTATATCTTTTGTAGTATAACAGATTAAAAGACATTTGGAAAGCTTTTTATTTTAGGAAGCATTTTAAGGTTTATGCTGCTTGCAAAAGTACTACACTTATTAAATATATATATGACATTATTCAGTACAGCCTTTTTCCTGCCATCCTATACAGTGACAATCATCTATGAAATGCTGACTAACCAGCAGCAGCTGTTGAAGAACTTGCTGGAGTTGCAAACCAACGTTTCTCAGAAGTTCAAAGTACAACAGAAAGCTGAAATATTAAGGAAAGAGTAAATGGAAACAATGAATAAAAACTGGCAGCTGACTTGACAGTGCTTTCAGAAATTGAAGATTCAAAAAGTAACACCACAGCCACCTGTAATCTCAGGCTTATGAGAACATTATAAAAGTTTGGAAGTACACCAAAAAGACTTGAGGAAACAGCTGCTTAAATAGTAACACAAGCATTTAGCATTAATTGTGAAATACAAGCAATTATTACATGCAGAATTCTTTTTATATGAATATACATATATATATCCATCTGTCTCTGTGTGTATACATATATATATATATTTAAATAAAAAGCCTTTTTGGTGAGGTCACTTTTTGAGCTGAAGCAAAGCTATTTACTCCACAGAGTACAGATGGTTGTATTACACATTTCCTATGCATGTGCATATATATATGGCACAGCTCTCTCTGGCTTTAGTAAGAATGTGCTCGGGCTCTGTGTTGGCTAATTACAATCAGGAAGCTGTGTGCCTATTATGAATTTAATTAAATCAAATTGCAGAGATTTTCTTTGAAGCATATTTTTAATATGTTACCTAGCCATGTTTCATACTGTGGGACACATTTCAATACAACACATTTCTGTGGAAGACCAGTCCTTTGAAATGCTAGAATTATACTCTAAACAGACCTACTTATTAGTCCTAGACCAACTTCACAACTGAAGGGTCTTTCCTTGACTCTTATTTTATATTTTCTTTGCATCAAATCATGGCCTGGCTTATATTAAAAACGATTGGGTGTATTTATTAAAAATAAAATAGCTTTTCTGACACACTACATGTTGCTGACATTTCTCTGTGCATAATCACAGAATTACAGAATCACAGGGGTTGGAAGGGACCTCAAGAGATCATCGGGTCCAACCCCCCTGCCAAAGCAGCTCCCCAGCTCATATTACATAGATAGGCGTCCAGATGAGACCTGAATATCTCCAGAGAAGGAGACTCCACCACCTCCCTGGGCAGCCTGTCCCAGGGCTCTGTCACCCTCACTGGGGAAAAGTTCTTCCCCATGTTGGTGCGCAACTTCCTGTGCTCCAGTTTACAGCCATTGCCCCTTGTCCTGTCCCCACAGACACTGAAAAGGGGCTGGCCAATTCCCCCTGCATCCCATGTCTAAGATATTTATAAACACTAATTAGGTCCCCCCTAAGTCTTCTTTTCTTCAGGCTGAACAGTCCCAGCTCTCTCAGCCTGTCCTCATACGGGAGATGCTCCAGGACCTTAATCATCTTCGTAGCCCTTCTCTGGACTCTCTCCAGGAGATCCCTGTCTTTTTTATACCAGGGAGCCCAGCACTGGACACAATACTCCAGGTGGGGCCTGACCAAGGCAGAGTAGAGGGGGAGGATCACCTCCTTAGACCTTTTATACATTCCTTTTTGTTCATGTACTTACCATAAGAAGAGGCAAAGTCAAAAGCAGGGAACATCAGACGTGGACTTATTCAAGAAGCTTAATAGCATGAGCACTGTGGAATTCAAACCCACATCATCTGTTTGCTGTGAGAAGAGCAAACACTGAAAGGCAGGCAAGTCTGCATGTGCTCACATTTACTTTTGATAGCATCCTTCCTTGAATGGAAATGGACAGTATTCCTTCAGACAAGTGGACTTGTACAAGAGACAAGTGGGATGTCTCAAATCTGAACAACCCAGGCAAGGAGTATGTTGCCAGAATGATTTATGATTGCCATGATGCAGTCATAGGAATAAATGTTAATGAGCTAAGACAACTTATATAGTAAAACAGTATGTATTGCTTTAAAAACAATGTCCTGCAGTAACCAATAGCACCTCCCAAGAGGCTGCCTTCTGATGCAAATATAATGGAATCTTACAGCATATTCATTTAACTCTTTTGATCACGTCCCAAAATATACCACTTAGACATGGCCACAGTAAAATTAATTTTTCCTTCATCCTTTCTAGTACTCTAAATAGTACTCAGAATAAAGTTACAGGGCGTTAAAGAAAATTAAGAAAAAATAATCCAGGTATTGTTTCTGTAGCTGAATTCATTTCATTGATACGGTTTTGTTAGCTGAGTATCAGGAAAATAGATTCCACCCAATAAAAACAAACACACACCACAATTATTTGTAGTTAATATTTAATAATACATGGGAAAAGCACTTGTGATACTATGATGAATCGCTGACCAAATAAAGCTTTTTCTCACTTCTAGTATCTCTCCTCTGTACTCTAAGTTTCTCAGCAGAGAGAATGGGAATTTGAGATTTTGGATGATATCAACTGCAGAAGCAGCACAGAGTTAAAATAATGCATCTTTCTCATAACTTACTGGCACAAAAAAAAAAGAGCAATTTATTCTAAACAAGCTCAGAACTCAATCTGTGGATTCAGTAATTTACATTCATTTGCATTTAGTACAGGTCCTCTATTAGTAGAAACATTTTATATTTAAACAAATATGGAATTATACAGAACAGTTACGAATAACAAAGTAGAGACATTAGAGTCCAAACGAGATTATTTCTAGCTATATTACAGCCTTTTTGTGGACTCTTGAGTGAACTTTTCTGGCTTTGTGCTTCAGCTTGTTCTTCAGATGTATTTCCACAATTTTAGAAAATACCAGACATATGAAATGCCAGAACTGTTGGTGAGATAACAAAATCATACACTAAGGTTAGTAAATGCAGCCATATTGAAACTCTTAAATACAACTACTCCAAGAATCATAGAATCATCAAGGTTGGAAAAGGCCTTCAAGATCACCAAGTCCAACTGTCAGCACTATACCACCATAATCTCTAAACCATCTCCCAAAGTGCCACATCTACCCATTTTTTTCAACAGTCCCAGGGACAGTGATTCCACCACCTCCCTGGGCAGCCCGTTCCAAAGCTTCTCCATTCTTTCAGTGAAGAAATCTTTCCTAATATCCAATCTGAGAAGGTAGGTTAAAAGTGACAGTTTTTGCATTCAATGTGTCTCACAGGATACCCAACTGGAGAGGGGCAGAAAAGCATTTGCAAAAAAACATGCTTCAATTCATTCCAGTGTAGTTGAATACAGGGGCCAGAAACTATAAGCAAGTGATGGTACTAATGGCAAGCTTTTGTTTCCTTATTGATTCATTCAGAGAGACCACAAATGACAACATCCATCATCTGTAAAAGTAAAGTTGGAAGCACACAGCTGCAGAATTGCGTGGAAGCAGGCACAGTGCATCCACTAAATGTTACGCCCTGTAGACCACAACTCACTATAAATCCATCTATCTAGCAATTAGACACTGCAGCCTGAACTTTCTGTTAAGAAGGGCACTGGTACAGATTGTACTGAAACTAATAATTATTCTCACACACATCAATTCATAGCACGTAGAGGAAAGAACGTCGCAGGAACCAATCATTAAAGGCTTCCCAGTGGTATACAACAGTACCACCAGTTGCATCTCTCTGCATATGTTTAATGAACACACTCTAGGTTCTCCTGGGAAAAATTAATAACTATGCTTAGTCAAAAAATGCTTTCTCTTACAGGAATGTCCACAAAACACAAGAGAAATTGTTTTGGTATGAACATTAGCAAAACACATGGAGAAACGTTTTCACATAAACAAGAATATTTTCTTCCATGTTCTCTCTCTCCTAATCGATGAAGTTTACAAAAGGAAACAACAGTGCTCACTAGCCTGCATGGCAAAAGCAGGAAAAAAGGTAACAAAATCAATCAGGAAGTGACTTTGAGCTGGGCAAGTGATTTATAAGCTGTATTTTACCATCCTTGCAAAAATCCGTAATTAAAAACACACAACACACACTTGTAAGAGAGAGATTTCCACATCTCTTAACACCAACTCTGTTGCAGCTTCCACTGAACTGCAGCAACACCTCTATACATTCAGTTTGCACTTGCTATAGAGAAGGAAAAAGATGGCAGACCCTGAAGGGAAGTTAAAAGGGAGCAGATTGTCTTTTCATTAGAAAAAGAAACTGATGAAAAGCAGTCAATGGGGGGATGAGGAAAATGCCTACATCAGCAACCTGGTGTTCTTCCGATGCAGGTTCATGTTAGACTTTAGAAATAACATCCATTTCGTTGTAGTTTTGGTTGTTTTATAAACATGAAATTCCAGAGAAAAACTATGAATGAAGCAAATAATGGTTCCTGCTGAACTCAGCTCCTGCTAATGCTCAGCATTAGAAGTTCAAAATGTTCAATATCCATTCAGGGTTTTACTAGTCTGCCAGCCCTAAGACAGACTTCTCTCAGATGTAAAACCAACAGTGCTACCCAGCTGTGCCCCCATTATCTATCAGCTGTTTAACAGCTAGTTAAATGTATAAAACAAAATTGAAAGATCTACAGAGGCAGTTCAAAAGCACTTCACTTTTCATTAAGAGAAAGCCCTAGATTTAATAATATTTTTATCTCAATGATTTTATGTAGTTTTGTTCCTCTACACTGTACTCACTTGGCTGACCTGTCAGGATGTACAATAGCAACTTATCATTAATATTACTATGAGGCAATATGATCACAGAACGGCAGATCCCATTGTACATGCTCACCTACCACCCATGTTGGTACATTCAGTTCATCACAGCAGCCTAGGAACCACTGTGAAATTTTTAACACTTAGATTTTTCCACTGTATATTTACAGCAAATGGGAGTGAAAGCACAGACACTGTCAGGAATCTGTGTCATCAAGGACTGAATATGGAGTCATAGACTACCAAACAAATGGTCTTTTACTGTGTCATATGCCATTGATTTTAATCTTCTGAACTCTTTAATGAGGTCTAAGTCAAGTATAGCTGAGGCTAAAAAGAAAACCCCCAAAAGCATGCAGTGTTAACATGAAGACATGGAAAGCTTAACTTCCCTTGGAGAAGTTTGTCATAAGCTGCTTAGCCATCCTGGTGACTTGCATGGGCTCTTTTGCCCAGAAATCCTACAGAGGTGAAGTTCTCAAGGTGCACTTCAGATTGGCACTGTATTAAGAGGCCTTCCAGGGTGTAGCTTCCCCCTTTAGACACATGGCTGGAGATGTGAAGTACTTCACTCACTGTGAAATGCAATCTATCAACAGCAATCCAAATGGTATGGCTGATGCTGGACTCAAATCTACCTCAAAGGCCTACAAGAATTGCAGAGTGATTGGCAACTATGTTGAAATTATATCTCTTCTGATTGTCAGAATTACTGATCACTCAAAGCGAAACTAGATCACAACATCTGTCTGCCATGCAGACACACTTTGCTTTCATCACATCTCCAGAAAGCACCGATGCCAACATTTTGGAATCTCAAACAAAAAGCCAGAGTGGATGAATAACCTGGTCAGTGCTTTTGCACATCTCTGTAGCCAGCATAAGGTGCTGTAAGCCCTGACAGTGTGGACACTGAGAGAAAGAAAGAAAAGAATCATAGAATGGCATGGGTTGGAAGAGACCCCAAGGATCATAGAGCTCCAAGCCCCCTGCCACAGGCAGGGCCACCAACCTCCAGGCCTGGAGCTACACAAGGTTGCCCAGGGCACCATCCAACCTGGCCTTGAACACCCCCAGGGACGGGGCATCCACTACTTCTCTGGGCAGCCTGTTCCAGCCCCTCACCACTCTCTCTGTAAAAAACTTCCCCCTAATATCTAATCTAAACTTTCCTTCCTTTAGTTTTAATCCATTCCCCCTTGTCCTGCCATTGTCTATCCTTTTAATAAGTTGAATCCCCTCCTGCTTATAAGCTCCCTTCAGGGACTGGCAGGCTGCAATGAGGTCCCCCCGCAGCCTTCTCTTCTCCAGGCTGAACAAGCCTCAGCCTCTCTTTGTAGGGCAGGTGCTCCAGCTCTCTAATCATCTTCATGGCTCCTCTGAACCCTCTCCAACAGTTCCACATCTTTCTTGTATTGGGGGCACAGCACACAGGAGTGTCTCTGACACGGTACTCTGAGGAATGCTGAAGAGCATGTGGAGGTGGCCATTCTGACTGCAGTTAGGAGGGTGGAGGAGAACCCACCCGGAGGAGAAATGGGCTCCAAGGATTACCTGGCAGTTAGTTAACTTCAAAGCTATCTGTCATTGTCACGAGAGCCGGACATAGAAACCACAGTCTGCAGGCAAAGGTGAAACACGTTTAGAAAGCGCTATCAAGCGTCTATTTGGAAAGGGCCCGGGTCAGAGGTCTGTAACTACTGTACGGATTAAAAAAAAAAAAAAAAAAAGCGAGATTTTTGGAATTCCTGTTTCCAGGGGACACTGCCTCCCACTTCACCTCAGAGCGACACCACACAGGAACCGCAGCGTTACCAGCGCGCACGTCTAAGTTCTCCGGTGAATGGAAAAACGAGCTGCCACCCAAGGCTGCGGACCCGGAGGACAGGGCTGGCTTAGATACACCCCTTGTCTAGCCTTGGCGTTTGACCTGCACCTCAGGACACCCGGCTGAAGACCGGCACGCCCCCCGGCGCTCAGGCCGTGGCTTTGGCGAAGCGCGGCGCGCCCGTCCTGCGTAGTGGGGAGACCCCCAGCGGACAAACCGCGCAGCGCGGCTCTACCGGCTCTACCGGCCCGAGCAGCCGCCCGAGCGCCGCTGTCCCTCCGCTTCTGCCGCCACCTCCAGCAGCTTCGGGGCTGCCTCTTGCCTTTTCAGTCGTGAGACTAAGCTTTCGCTTAAAAATCTTCTCGGCCAAGCCGAAACAAACGATACATTCGCATCTCCCCAGTCGCGATTTCTTCTTTCAGGCTTCTATTTCTCCCCTGTGACTCGAAAGGAACAGGTGATGATGATCCACAGCTGCAGAAGCTGCAAACCTCACTCACACCTTTCCTTTCTTAGCCATCATCATCTCCACAAACCGTTTTAATTTTATATTTTGAACAGAGGCTCAATTTTTTTCATTCTATTTCTGATCTGACTTTATCTTCCTTTCATTAAAATGTGCTGTAACCCAGAAATAGGGAAACGGTTCAAAAGGAAACACACGTGTGCTGCTTACTGGGGTGACCCAGAGAGAAGGGCAACTTACCAGCTGCTCCTTCTATTGTGTAGAAACCAAAACAATACATTTCCTATTTTTAAGCAGCACACCTTTATAAGCAGTACTCCTTTATTGTGCACCTTGAGAGTGATGAGATCCTCGTGAACCTTTTTAGATGCAGCAGGAGAAATAGTCTAAAAGACTTCATTTCACATCTCCCTAGTCGTTTTTAGAATTATTTAATTGGACAGCCTTTACTCAGAAACACAGAAGAGTCCAGATTCATCTTGCATTATGCTATCTCCTGCATTCTTCATCTGACCAGTGCAGAGATGAAAAACAAGGAAATAATTAGAGCTCCACAATTCTGTGGGCAAGCCAACACCAACCTAATGTCCTAGCAACACATGTTTTTCATAACACATTACACAGCAGCTGGATTAATGGATCAAAATTTCGTCCCTCTTCTGATGTCAGAGTGGCAGAAGTGTTTGGAGCAGAAGCCAGCTCTGTGTGCTTTATTCCAGCTGAGAGCTTTCCATCAACAGAACAATTCTCTACTGATTAATTACAGGCAGCATCTGGCTCCTTTATATCACCTGAACAGTAAAAGATGTTAGATCAGTGTGGCAATATCTGTCCTTTCATGTAGCAGTTAGTGAAACCAATACTACGGGATGTAGTAGTTAATTATTACATACTATCTATGTAATTCTTTGAATAAATTAATTATATGAATCACAGCATTAAGTGCCACTAGAAATGACTCGTGGAAAGGAATAGGAGATTAATATAAAACAAAACAAAAAGACAATAGAGCTTCTCATTTTACTTGGTATTTTCTGTTAATTTTGGATATTTAGGTATCTTGACTTTGATCTACTTTAAAGGATCAAGATGGACATGTGAACACTTTCAATATAGTGGGTTTTTTTCCAAAATGGATTTGTTAAAAAAAGCATACACATTTTGCCACTTGCAATAATCCAATGTAACTCTTCAGCTGTCATTTTTAGACAACCATCCAAAATACCTGAGTATTTTTTTCTTGTTGTCCTGAATAACAATAGCCAATTCAGAGATCACTGTGTAGAATTCAATTTGGTTTTCATCTTCATATTATCTGGTATTTTTTGAAAGTTTATTAGCTTTACTGCATCATACAGTACTAAATGATCCTTCTCAAGTTCTCTGCAGCCAAATTAAGTTTTCACTGCTTAAAATATTTGGGGGAAAAAAATTTGTTGTTGATACATATTATTTACCCTTTTTGCTAATAATTTATGAATGCACAGAATTATGTAGAACAGCACAAGTCTATGGACAGATCCATAGACTTCATGAGTAACGTCATCATGACTGTGCATAATTTATTTCTTACCCCTTAAAAAAAAGTGTATTTCAAATACTCTATTAGTAAAAAGCAGCAACGATCATTTAAATGTATGTGCATTTGGAAAGGGTAGATGTAAATCTTAATGCATAGAGTTTTCTCTTTGACAACTTGATAGGGGAAAACATGAAGGTAACAGGAGTATTTAACTACATTTCTAGTAAATACAGGTCTTGTCTCTTTCAATAAACACAGGCAATCATATATTCAGTAAGCTTTCAAAATAGCCATTCAATATAAAATAATTTTAAGAGATATGCAGAATCTTACTCTATATGACTAAAATTCAAGCGATTACACTAGCACTGCAGCTTTACAGCTGGATCTCTAGACACCCGTTACATTTTGTGAGCTGTTTGTACTGTAGCTTTTGATACTCTTAAAGGATTGACAGCATCTATTTCCTTTCAAATAAGGTCATTTTCAATTTAGCAGCATTCAGCAACCTGCAAATCTGAGTCTGCAAGGCACTCTTAAGAATATCACTTTCAGACGATGGATGTTTTCCAGGTGGTTTTGCAGAGAACCATGAAATGCAGCTGCTACAAAACCTTTGATGAGACATAAGTAGAACAACATCAAAAGTGTGCCTCTTTTTGAGCAAATACATGAAAGCACAAAACTAGCTGACAGCGTCACATCATGAAATTCATTTTAACTTGCAGACAGAAACCAAGAGGAAAGATGATTTGTATGGCTTGCTTGGAGCATGGCCTATACAGTATGAAATAATAATAATAATAATAATCAGAAACAGATTTTTAACTCCGTCATTACATAAGCAGATACAAAGCAAAAATTAAGCCTAAGAGAAACATACACTCACACCCAACACACACAGATACATATGGTGTCAAATCACTTCTCCAAAATTTCATATCCCTGCAAACAGCAAGGTGCATGATCAAAATTCACTATGGCAACTCTCCTTGCAGCCTCCCCCAGCCCCTAGAAGGTACAGCAGCCAGAATGGACAGCAATGCTCAGTAAGCCTAAGGCAAGCATGGTATACTACTTTAGCTAGTTTGTTAGCAACCAGCTTAGTCTAAAAGTTTCATCAAACATTTATAAAACAAAGCACTGGCTGTTACATAAAAGGTCAGCTCTCTAGGCAGAAACTATTTATTCCAACTTTACTATATGCTTAATTTCCTAATATATATTTCTTTATAATTTTGTTCAGATGGGAAGTTTAGATGACAAAGCCACCCTTCTGAACAGGCATATTTGGACCTCATAGACTTGTCTAAATTATGAGCAGAGGCAGACAAAATAATCTTCTCTGTAATTAAAATTTATTTCAAAAAATGAGTCATTTCCCAAAGAAAACGTGAAATAGAAGTTCTCATTGGAAGTATACTACTGAAAACACTCAGGAAAAGGCTCAGGGGAAAGAAGACCATACATTTAACAATTAATGCCTTGACTTAGTAAATCTACCAGAAACTATTTCAGCAAAGTTGAATGCATCAGGCTTTATTTGATCAGCATTTGGGACCATTCTGATGAATGAGAGGAATCCAAAATAGTGCTTACCTGAATCCTTACAAAAGTTGATTCCTAATTACAGAAAAACAAAAGGATTTAACTTTTCAATGTGTTTGGTTTACTGCAAATAGAAAGTTGTTGCTAAAGCAGCCACAAGTGTGTGCTCCAAAATCTTTTGTTCTATTACAGTAAGCAGTGCATTTTGTTCCTACAGTTAAGCATGTCAGCATTTCCACTGAAACCCTCTACAGAGATGTGTGCAACCTAACTGCAATATATGCTCAAAGCTGGCAACTAACACATCTCAGCTACAGAGAATTTCTTGCATTTTCTAAATGTTTTTTTTTTTAAAGGTTTTCTGGTAGAAGTCAGAAGTAAGAGACTTGATATATCAGCAGATATAAGGTGGATCCCTGGTAAATAGGTACTTTGTCTCCTTAGTAGCTCTGCTGCTGCTTGAACTAGTCTTGTAGTCCAGTCTCCAACTCTATTGCTTACAGTCTGCTCATGAGCAAACTCTACACCAACTTTTTTCAATGGTGCCTAGGGACAGGACAAGGGGCAATAGGCATAAACTTGACTATAGGAAGTTCCACCTAAACATGAGAAGGAACTTCTTTCTTGGGAAGGTGGTAGAGCCCTGGGACAAGCTGCCCAGAGAGGCTGTGAAGTCTTCATCTCTGGAGACATTCAAACCCCACCTGGACACTCCCCTGTGCAGCCTGCTCGAAGTGAGCCTGCTCTGACAGAGGGTTGGACTGGATGATCTCCAGAGGTCCCTGCCAACCCTCATCGTTCTGTGATTCTGTTTATGTGGAGTTTTAATTTTTATGGACTGATCATACAAACTGAGATTTAAAAAATCCAAAGAGACATTTCAAACAAAAAGGCAGAGCAGCTTATGCAAAAAATCTTCTGTCATATTTATACTGGCAGATTTTATACTAGCAGAAAAATATATATATGCCAATGTTGGGGAAAATACCACAAGTATCTTTCTGGCCTCCACAGAAGAAAAATCCTTAAGACTTGCTTCTTACCTTAGGAAGGGGACTTACACACCTAACCTACAGAGAATTTTCTTTTGCTTCTTGTTCTGAAGCAAATGTGATCTTGCAGCAAGGACTAAAGTTATTGAGCTGTTAATATGAAATTACAAGAATTTCATGTTCATGAAATATATTTCATATTCATTCAAATTTATTTTAAAATTTCAAGTGTGCTATAGCAGTATATTCAGTCATTTTTTCAGTATCTGGTTATTTTGTTTATTTTCACTTTAACACATGTATTCACTAAACTCTCTCAGTATTTTGTAATGAAAAAATCAATTTTATTTGGCTCAGAAAAACAAAGTAAGTTTCAGTGCCATTTACAACCATATTAATTGTTAAATATCATTAAGTATAAAGACATTTAAAATCTGTTATCTTGCAAGAGTTTCTTCTAATAAAATCAGAAGCTGAACATACTCTGTTCATGGAGTCACCCAGTAAATCACAAAGTCTTGGTAGTTTCAGTATCTCACTCCCTTCTATTGCCACTACCCTCAGGTGTAGATTTCCTGTCAACTTCCTTGCCAACACACAATGGTTTCACAGCCATTCACAAGTTTCTCTTTCTGATCAAACTCATTCATTTCAGATTTTTCCCCTTTCATAGTTCTTGCAGAACAGCCACAAGAGAAAAGGGGTCCTTGTCCTAGGCTCAGCACGCATATCCCTTCACTCTCATCTGTATGAACTGGTTTTACTCCCTGTTATCCTACTACCCTAGCCAGAATTTCTAAAATACTTGATTTGGGATTTGTTTTTTTTGTTTTGTCTTACTTTTTAGACCCTCCATCATAGTGGTACTTTAGTCCACAAGTAACCAGGTATTCATAGTTTGAGTATTGTACCCGTGACAACTTTTCCATCTGATTTACCTTCTCAAAGTTGGGCCCACTCACATGCATATATACATATATACAGGCCAATTTGACTGACACAACAGGAGTCCCACCTGCATGTTTGTTATTTTAACAGGTATTTACAAGGAGGTTCTAATTTTTGTGCATTTCACACAGTTTTGCAAGCTGAAAAATAAGCATCACATTTACAGTGCTAAAGTAATGACAAAAGGCAGTGAATTTTTACAGAAGACATCTACAAAGCAGCATAGAAGCACAGCAAAGTGTTTCTGAATGCTCTCCAGAAGGGCAACTTTAATATTCTTGTTCTGTATCTGTCCATTATCAGAAAAAATGCCTATTGTTGGTATCATAAATGTTCAGCCTGTCTCTGGAACACTATATACAAAGCACTTCTTGATGAGCACAGGAAGGAATTTTTTCCTTGTTGCTATAGGATATTTACACTTTCAAGGATGCCCTGACTGGAAGCAGCACTTAAAATATATCAGCAATATTTCTTTGACATCTGTCACACACATTTCAGCACAGTCCTTTCCAACACCACATTCTCATGAATCATATACTTAAAATCTACCTCATGTGCCAAAGAGATGGTGATAATGGAAACCTGACAGTTTTTTGGATTTGTTACACTGATGAAACCAGGCAATATGCTGAGACAAGTCCAAGCACCTATAGGGAAGGAGATGGAAAGATACAGTTGAATTCCATCTGTGCCACAATTATTTGGCTTTTCCACGTGATAAACTAAATTATTCATATTACTTCCCATTCCACACCAGGTTAGCAACTCAGGCACCACTGACCGTCTTAAAGAGAGGGGAACATCAGCTCTAATCAGGTAGATGAAGCTTGTTGGTAGAACCCTGCAGGTCCAGCAATCAAGGAGAGAGCAACAGAGATATTTAGATTCAAGAAGATACAAACAGTTCAGAGGCTATCAACAATGCCTCCTTATCTGCTAAACCACTGAAGCACCCATAAAACATTTGAAAAACTTTCTTCCTGAACAATTTTAAGTTTTCTAGTGAAAATCCTTAGAGTATTGTAAGAACTTAAGAATCTTGGCATTAAGCCAGCCACCCAACTCAACCCCACCTTCAAGAGATACCAAAAGTGAATGTAAAAGTAAAAAAAAATTGAAAAGTTAACTTGGGATGAGAATTCCAAAGTAGTATAATCTTCCCACTTCCACCAGTTTGCAGCTCAGACTTCTCGACCCAGAGGTGATATCTTTGTGCCTCCCCATCCTTCAAGAACTTCTTTCACCAATTTGCATAGCCACTTTTTGAATTCACATAAAATCTACAACATGATAGAAGGGTTCCACAGCCTAATTGTATGGTGAGAATCACACAGAGCTTTTTGTACACCTGCCACTTGCAGCTCCTCTGTGCCAAGAGGGATGAAACTGACTGGAGTTACATCTTCAGTGCACACTGTCACAGAACTATTACAGCATGTACCACACACAAATTATCGATCAGTTATCTGGAGATGATCCCTGCAATGAAAACCTGTTGTACAGAATCTGCCAGGGTACAGTTAGATAAATGATGCCACAGATGATCTGCACATTTAGTGAGTAACTGGATCGCTGTCCTGGAGATTATGAAATGAACTGCATCTGCACCTGCCAAATCAGTGAATGCATATGCATTAACCACAGACTGACATAAACAGAGATGTTCAAGCTGAAAAGCTTTTTAGCAAAAAGACTGATTAGAGGAGGGTGGTGTGAAAGGTCATTTCAGCAAAGATAAGAAAGGGGATATTAATCTTTGAAGTGTATATCTAACTTCTTACAAATGCCTCACATTACATCTAAAATGCTCATTGAAAAGCATCATTAGAATGGGCCTCTTCAAATAACACTAAGGGCTGACATTTTTCCTTACCTTCTTGACTACACATTCTACAAGTTCTCCACAATTATTATTTACAATACATCCCACAAGTAGCAGGGTCTCTTGTAGAAGGTGTCTTGAAGTTCAGTATCACTTACATGAATATATGCTTTGCCTTTTAACAGCTGTTGCCAAGTTTTGTTTGCTTGGGTCTTTTGATAGTTTTGACCATTTTTTCTGCCACTAAGTTTGCAGTGATGCTGCATGAACATGAAAATCAAATTCTGTTGCTCTGCAAAATTAAAAAATCCCAAGATGCAAACCAAGGTCCATTAGCTGTAATGATACCCCCTGGAAACACATGCCTGGCAAGCCATGCCATGGGAGAAGTTTCTACTACTGTATGAAAAAGATCTATTTTTTTTTAATTAGCAAAGCAAGAAACTATCACAAGGTATTGTGATTTGTTTTGTCCTACACCTCACTTGCTGGTTTGCTGGAAACCTACTGCAGAGAGTGCACTGGCTTTATTGGGTTTTATGCCTAAAATTATCAGATCTATAATGAATTTGCTTTGCAAAGGAGACCGACTTGCTGGAAAAGGTCAAATATGGATTTTCCATAACAGCCTGAAATGTCTCAATTTTTCAGACTTTTTTTCCACCCAAGGTACCTGGAAAAGAACTTGGGGTTTTCTCATGAGAATAAGTACTTCCATTAAAAAGAGAGGCAGAAAAGTAGTTATTTTCTGTACCTAGAATCACCATAATTCTGTATGCATATCAGCTGCTCATAATTATCTCCTACTTATCTATACATATACACTGATATTTATACTGTTCTTGCAGCCATTTATTGAGCATAAGTTTTACATGACATGGCCACTAAGCTCCAAACATTCCAATTTAGAACCAAAGTCAAAATGCAGTTTTAAAGTGCTAGCAACAGCTGTGAACTAAGCAAATTCTCTAAGACATGGCCTTCACAATGAAGCTGCAATGCACACAACTTAGATTTTCTCTCTCTTTCATTCAGTTTTATGTACAGTTATTTTATTTTACATGTTAATTTGAAGCATCATGAGCATTTCATTCTATTTATAAATTACTCCACCTTAATTTAAAAACAAACAGCTACAGCGAGTCACGCTAAGAAAACAATAAAAGCAGTTTATAGAAACAAGAACCAGAACACTATCTGTCACAATTTATAAAGCTTGGGTTTTCCTTTAGTGTCCTATTTTTAATTGGAGACATCTGCAAGTTATATATTTTTGACCCCAAGAGAAAAAATATATCATAGAACAGCTACATATTAATGCTGAATACATCGATCGACTCAGAACACAGCCACTCTGACCTGCAATGCCTATGACAGAGGTTCTTCAAGTCGGTGCAGTGAGTGAAGCTAGTGCACCAGTAATGAATTCACAGCAGGCCATCAGCCATGAGATGCCCACAAACTCTTTGCTATGCCACACTGACCTTAATAGTATTAAGCAACAGTGATTGTGTGCAAATAAAGTTAACTGTTCTTCCAAATGTCTAGGTTAACGACAGAACTCCCTATATTCTGTATTCTAAACACCAAATGCAAATCTAATAACTGTTTAAAAGGCTTTGTCTAGAACACATAATTTATGCATTTTCTGTATACTCACCCCATTATTGTAATCTCTTTTCATCTTGAAACACAATCCTTTTTTTTTTTTCAGTTTGCATGATTTCCATCTGAAAGATTTGAAAAACTTATCCTGGAGACTATTTTTCACTAGTCTGAGACAGAAAGTTTCTCATCCTCAGAGAGCTTTGTGTTCTCCAAAGAACTAATGAGTTCATCATACATGAAAAAAAAATATATATATATACGAAATTTGGATAATTTTTACCTGAACCTACAGAAAATAACATCTAAAGGTCTCAGGATCACTGCATAATACTTTTCTCCCTAAATTTATTGCACATGCCATAGATCCTTTGGTATGAAGCTAAAACAGACTGCTATCACTTTATCTTGGAGGGGTACATCATAAAACCATTCCTCTCTTCTTTTATCCATACAGGAAGGCCATGTTATCTTCAGGCAAGTCTGTCTTTCTCTTCTTGTCTCAGGTGAGGGAAGTATTTAGGGAAGTATTCTTCACTTCCCACCTGCCCTCTGCTTTACTTTATGGCACATGCCATAAAAATCAAGTTTCAGGGTCCCAAGAGATCCTAATTTGATAAATGTTTGGAAATGTCCAAGAAGGAAGAAATTCTGTCTGCCACCCTCCCTCCCAATAAAAGACTAAGAGAATCTATTGGGAAGAAATTTCTAGAACTATATGATTACTGGATCAAACAAACCACTGATGGATTTCACACTTCAGAACCACTAATGAAATGAAGGTCACCATAAATTAAAAACTGAAGCTAAGCTGTACATTAGCAACTAACTATTGCCAAGACTATAGATCAGACTGTGCAATATGGAATCTGTGGAATCCATCTGGCTAGTGCATAAGAAAAACTCCATTTTCTTTGGTACTTATCAAGTCAGATGATTCTACAGAACTGTGAAAGTTCTCTCAGTTTATTTCAAGAGAGAAAGTACAGCAGACATATGCTTTCATAGGCTGCCTAGACAAAAAACTCCAGAATTTTAGAACAGAAGGGCTATTAGAGGTAATTCAGTTTATGGTATGCAGCAGGGCTGGAAGGGAAAAAGCTAACCTCTAACCAGAGCTGCAACCATTTCTCCAGAATGTATTTCAAGGAATGATGCAGCTATGAAAAAAGTTAATTAACACAATATGTCTCCAGGTCTACATCAGGGAGACAAAATCCACTATATTCTTCACCAGCTCTACAGGAAGTTTTGTATACATTTCATTCTCACCCTCCAGGTCAAACTGGAAAACTTAGGGAAATTTTTTTTGAAACTATGAAAACTTGGAGGAGGAAAAAAAAGACCCACAAACCCCCCTCCCAAAAAACACAAGAGGTTGAAAGCAAGATTAGTTATTGACATGTAGACTTTCTTACAGAGCAGTACATAAGACTGTAACACTGTTCCAGAAAGAGTTTAATTGCTTTATGTACTCCATAGAACATGACACATTTACAAAAAAAAGTATCAAAATCTTAAAAAATAAATGTTTTCACAATCACTTCACACTTCCATCAGCACCCCTCTCTGTCTTTAACATGGTACAAATCTCCCTTGCTGAGGTCTTAGCTTTGTTTAGTAAAGCCACCTGAACCACGATGGATGACTGTTCATAGGCACACAAGCCCTTAGACACCTACACTCTTTTCTGCACATTGAACAGAACACTATAAGCTACGGAGAACTTTACAGCACACTCATCAGTCTGTCCTAACTCCCTTTTTGGACACTCTTTTGCCATTCACTATGCACAAAACAGCCTAGTCTGATATCTGTAAGAGTATTTACAGGGATTTAATGGAAAGTCAGCAGACTAAAACCTCATGATCTTTTTTTTTCCCCTTCCCCTATTATCTCCCCCTGAAAATCATTCTGGGCATATCTGAGCAATCCCTTAATTACTCAAATTGCACATTTTGTTGTTCCATAGGCATGGCAGATTGCACAAATGGTGGCCTCTCCTTTTTCCTCCATAAAACCCCTATGCACAACCTCCCTAGGCTGGAAACAGTGTGTGCCCCATATGCTGGGAGCTTTGTGTGTCCTTACCTATATTCCTGTTGATTGCTACTTCTCTCTCTTCCTCTCCTCTTCACACTACAAGGGCGCCCTAAAAATCTGCATTATAACCTTCTGCCTATCTACCCAACACTATGCTTAATGTCTCTATCTCTTTCTTTTTGAGCTTGCACTCTTGCATCATTTGGTCAAGAACTCCCACCTGCTACTCCCAGAGTCCTGAATGTATTCTAATCTCAGTGGGAATGAGTTCACAGATTTAATTTCCACATAGCTCCTAAAAGACCCAACTCCTTGAGATTTTAGCATCTGTCTTTTCTTTTAAAACTCTCTCAAGTAACAGGAACATTTGAAGAACAGGTCTGAAATCCACTAGCAAATATATGTGCTTACTCAATGCTACTCTAGGTATTTATTCAGATATGGAGCCACATGAGTATATTTCCTCTTCATCTTAAGTACAAGTCCAAGGACTTACTCCCCAAAGATCAAATATATGCAAATTCTAAACTAAGAATTTATTTTAGATACTTTTCTTATACTCATTCCTACATGTAAAAAATGAGAGTGGTACCAGACTGACATTTGTAATAATGAAAATCAATGCATCTGTTTTTCTTCTTTTCTTACAGTGTTTCAAGCACACATCTACTTTTACATGTTAGTAATTCACTTTCTTGTTTCAAGCACATGAGATATATTTGATTAAGACTAGAAGCCACCTGCATCAACTGCTACCTAAATAAATATCTCTGTAGATACATGGCTGTGTAACCGACATCAGAACCTTTCCCCAACTCTTTGTAGAATTAACTTCAATCTAATGCACATGGATCATCAGGACAGTTAGACTAAGACTCAATTTTCAAAAACCAACCAATTTTCTATGTGGCTTTTGCCACTACTTAAGCTATTTCTAAAAAAAAACATTTCACCAGTGTCTAAACCTACTACCCACTGTTGACTCATCATCAGGTATTCCTTACAGGCACCTCCAGCCAGTCCCAGCAGTTCTCACTAGAAAATCCAGCATGTTTTGATCTACCTCTTGAATAAAAAGAACCGCTTGAAAATTCTCTGATTATGTCTGAATTATCTCACATCATATCCTTTCCTGGACCTGTGAACACCTCTATCCTTCTTTTCTTTTTTTCTAGGTAACCTTGAAGGTAAGTTAAAAGAGCATCCCTCAAGATAAATACCACACACACACAACTGGCTAAACACAAATAGATTTGCAAATTATGGCTCTAGAGTTGCTTGCTATTATTTCAGGGGGAGTTTCAAGTGGCTGAGGGATATAGGGCTGGATTTTTTCCCCTTTTGGTACAATCAAATATATGAACCCTTTGTGTAATACCTTGAGAACTAGAGAATCATTAATATATTCTTCATCCAAGTGAATGCTGAGCATTAGTATCTTCCCTAAATAAGGTAAATGCAGTAGGGAGAACATGATGACAGTGTTAAAGTTAACGACCCAGTGCAATAGTATTTAAAAGGGATTTGGCACTAGCTTAATCACATTAATTGCTAGATTGGACAAAGTGAAGAACAATGAATACATTGTCCCTGAAAGTCCTGAAGCAGCATCTTGTCCATTACCTTAAGGATGCAGTGACATTCACGATCTGCAGGTAACTGGAACTTTGAGTCTATTTTGTTTGTCCTGCTACATCAGCTAACTATGAATCATGACTCTAAGCAGTCCTTAATTATTTTTTTCATACTCTGTGAAGTACCTTTACCATGGCAATCTGTCTCAAGCACAGCAATACTGGTCAAAGACTGCTACTGATTTTTGGGGTAAGATGGTAAGCACAGGAGAGGGAGGGAGAGATATTTATCATTCAGTGCTACTGCTCTGAGATGGTTGGCACTCAGTTTAAAATATATGCACTCTTCTCTTTTTTTTTTTTTTTTAAAAAAATCATCAGAAAGAATAAGTTTTGTCAGAAAGCACCAGCAGCTATTCACCCCCAAGTAACCACACACAGCACAGCTCCACCACAGTCAAAGCAATCTGGGAAGTTTACAGAGTCTTCTTGAATGTAACGTTTCAAGATGATTTAAGGCAGTTGCACTGTGGTACCAGGGCAGCCTATCACTGAGGACCACAGCAGTTTCATGCTGCCTGTAGCCAACTGAACAACCTGTGCTCATTTGGTTTTGGGTGGACAGGAAGGTTTTTGGGTTTTTTCCTACAGCCTCAGGATAAGCATAACAATAAATGAACGATCACTCAGACATTCCTCTCCCAAGACTATCTAGCTCTCCTGGAGTTCAAGCAATGCATAAGAGTTCCCATAATCCCTCCTGAGGCCCAGAAAGGAAGAATGAGTAAACTAAAGAAAAAAATAAATAAATAGCACTATCTTGCAAACCTTTGTGCAATCACAGGAAAAAAACCCAAACATGGTAGTACTTAGTTAAGTCAAAAAACCAAAAACACATCATGGCACTTAGATCTGATTAGATTACCACAAAAAAAAACCCATGTGAACAGTATACTTACTAGGAGACTATGAATCAGACTTCACATAACCTGACTCCTATCACAGCCATCAGATATTTCAAATATTGCCATTGGCAAAAGGAAAAGAGGAAATAATTGGAATAGGAGTTCACACTGGAAAATTAACTTGGCCAGGTTAAAATGCCCTATTTTCCTTTAAAAGGGTCCAAGGGTATGTACTCACTAATGAAATAATGTAATTAATCACATAACTTTGTAGGATAAATGCTCATGCCTTTTTAATTAAAAAGGTTTGCATAGAAAACAAACCCAAAAACTTACTTTCTTTTTTCCCTTTGCTGGATTAGATAGAACTAATGGATAGTAAAAAGTAGGGAAAAAAATCTTTATTTGTTCAGATCTCACAAAACACAGTTTTACATAAAGATTTCTTAGGAAAAAACCCCAAACCTTTCAAGTCAAGTTCCTAGACTAACCTATTTTACCTCTTTCTTCATAAAAGCAGTCAAGTCATTGTTTTAACAACAAAGATAGGAAGTATTTTAATTACATCTAAGGTCATAGAACTGAAGTGGGCAACAAGTCTGCCAGATTTTTTCCTGCTTACACTATCATATTATGTTTTATTTTTGCAAGCATTATCCCTTAAGGGAAAGACTCTGCTGTCAGCAACTGCAGTATTTTCTTCTAAGCCATTCCACCACCTTGCAAAGGCACTTGAAAACATAAAAATTATTTACAACATCATTTTACAACAAAGTGCTGCACTAGTTATAGGAGATGAGCCCAATATGCAGAGTAGGAAAGATCCTGCAAACATATTAGCAACAATCTATAGGAGTTCTGCAGAGTCACAGCAGGCCTAGGAGATCAAAGACCCTTGTGACTTCAAACAGTAACGCATTCTGATGAAGCAGTGATCGAGCTTAAGAACTCTGTGAATACCCTGCCTGAAGAATTATGAATTAGAAGAATTAAACTGACTTTAAAAGAGAGGTTGTGAAAACTGTCTGTAATATAAAATGTGTGGTAACTTCTATGCCAAGAAAGACACACTTTTGCCTTGCACTCACCAGTAGAAGCTACAACAGAGTTTTATAGACACAAATTTACGTGCTGCTGGAGGCTTCAAGAGGCACAAAGACATTTACTTCAAAGGAAGGATGTGCAGGTCTCAGGGTAAAAATTCTGAAGATGACCTGAGTTTTCACCACCATCCACACCAGCAAGGAGGCCTAAGCAGATACATAAACAACCACTTGCACAGAAAATACTTTTCTCTCCCCTTGTTTCTATATTTTACTTATTTGCTTCCTCTAGTTTCTGCTAATCCCAATTGGTTTGTGCTTGCCAGGCACTATACACAGGTGCCACAAAACACAGAAGGAATTAACTGCTGAGGTGAGAAGTGCATAATATGCAGGGTATCTGTTACTAAACACAACATGCTGCAAAGGAGGTCTGCACTCCACTGTCAGGAGACAGAAGTTTTAGGAAGCCCAGCAAGACCAGGAGGGGGTACACTGCAAACTTACAGAAAGACTTGAGGAACCTTATTTTCTGTTGAAGGACTGAGATTATTATGGATCCCCAGGAGGGGATTCAACTTTTTCAGGAGGGGATTCAACTTTTTAAAAGAGCAGGTAATGGCAGGACAAGGGGGAATGGATTAAAACTAAAGGAAGGAAGGTTTAGATTAGATATTAGGGGGAAGCTTTTTACAGAAAGAGTGGTGAGGGGCTGGAACAGGCTGCCCAGAGACGTAGAGGATTCCCCGTCCCTGGAAGTGTTCAAGGCCAGGTTGGATGGTGCCCTGGGCACCCTTGTGTAGATCCAGGCCTGGAGGTTGGTGGCCCTGCCTGTGGCAGGGGGGTTGGAGCTCTATGATCCTTGGGGTCCCTTCCAACCCATGCCATTCTATGATTCTATGATTCTTTCTTTCTCTCAGTGTCCACACTGTCAGGTTCTATGATTTTCACAATATCATGAATACAAATTCTCTAGGACAAAGCTCACACCATAGAAGTAAAGTTCTTTTGTTCTCTCAGTGAACACCTATTGAGTCTGTGGTGAAGCAGTTGTGTCTTCAGTGTATCAGCTGCAGAGAGGGAAAGTTTATGTGATGAGATGGAGAGTACTGCAATCCCTGCTCTGTCCCTTTTAATTCTGACTTTTCAAGTGACGTGAGGAACCCAGGTGGAAAGATGTGCTCTTCATGTCTGGCCATGTGGCAGAGAGGAAAATGTAATTGATTATTCTTATTAAGGAAAATGGTTTTGCCAGAAGTTCATTCAGTTCCATTCCTAAAATCAAACATGCAGCAGAGCTAAATATCCTCTCTTTAATTTATACATAGCTTGAGTGAGTCTAAGTATTTCAATGACAGAAATAACAAAAAAATGCAATTGTAACTTAAAGAGAAAATTAATAGAAAGAGAGGGAATGATACTGTGACCAGAAACTCAGATCTTTACATGCTGATAATTCATACACTGTCACTGCTCCTTTCTGTAAAAATGTGGAGTTGTCTCAAGATCATCAAAAAGGAAGAATGGCTAGAAAAAGGCAGATATAGTCAAGATTAAGAAGTTCTATTAATGGCTTGAGAGTGATGGGAACAAGCTATTTTCCAGTTTTTCTATGAGTCTAATAATAAATTTATCTCCTGTGCTTCATCAGCTTTTGCAGAAACATTACTTTGTGGATACCCAAATACTGGATATACTCACACTGAATATGTTATCCTGTAATATTTGTAAATGTATCAGAATCTGCTGAAGCTAAGGTTCAAGGAAGATATGGAACCATCTGAGCAATATACCCAATGAAAGACACTCTTAGATTTTATATAGTTGGTTAGAAAACACTCAGAAGAGACATTGACATTTGCATCTCCAAAGAACACATTAGTATAATCTACTATTGGCTATGCAAATTAGGTAGTGCTATCAAATTATGCAATTTCTACACAAAAAGGTAGGTTGTATAAGCTACTATTAATTTTTTATTTTAAAAAAAATATTAGCAGAGTTGTGTGTCATCTGAAAAACAGATTCACAAAAAAAGCCATAGGCAAAAAAACCCACACAAAATCTACACGTGGTGCTGTCAGCAGTGAAACATAACTGAAAATTGAAGACAACAGTGTCACTTTCTCTGCATGGAAAGCTAGTAATCCAAAGTAACAGAAGGAACTTTAAGAAGCTATTAGTGAAGTTTCTGTCTCTTCAGAGCAGCTATAATTGACAAAAGCAAGCAACCTGACAAAATACAGCTTACTGGTTCCAGTGCTTAGATTCTGCCTCTCAGCATTAAACAAGTAAATTCTGATGGGACCAGTCACATTGCAGCAGATGAGCAAGTGATGTTAAAACCTACTCTCTCTATTGATTTTTTTTTTAAACTTGCTCTCAGGAGCATGTTTTGAACAGCTTCAAGAGAAGAATCTGTAAACAAGCACTTTCTAAAGTCTATTAGCTTAATAAAGCATTGTAATCTATTGTGAATTCCATTATTTGGAAGGTTCCCTCATACCATTTTAGTTCTCATTTCTCTGTTACTACAATAACTCATGTACTTGGCTAACAGCCTGGAAGAAAATGATGTAACATAAAGGACAGAGAAGACTTTGTGAATGAGTCTTTTTTGAAATTGAGAAATAGGCAGAACAGAGAGCCAAAATGTTCAAGGTAAAAGTATAAGCCCAGAGGAATAAAATCTCTTTACCCTTTCTCTCTCCTTCTTATGAAAGGTTTAAAGGGTGCAGAAAGGATCTTCAAGTTAAGGAAACACCCAAGAACTTCATTACCAACTGTCCTCTGCTGCAACATACCTGGAGACCTTCTGCACAGTGAACAAACGTAGCTGTCTCAACCCTGGCATCCTTGTTCTTTTTTGTTCTCTGGCAGCTATATGAAGGGACAGTGATCTCTACTTTGTTACATCTCAGGGAACATGTTTGGTGTGTTGGCTCAATAGTAGAGGTGAGCCTACAGGGTCACACTGTAGGTGGGGAACATTCAGGAGCACCTTCTCAGCGAGTCCCATCTGCCCGAAGCGTTATACATCACTGGGAGAAATTTACTAGATAATGTAGCCTTGCTGCTTTGGCAGCATTCAGAGTTTGACTGAGGGATATGCTTAATCAGAAAGCTAGCCCTTGGGACCCTTTTGTTTCAAGCACTTGCATTTTCACAGGGGTGTCTGACTTCACTCTATCATTAACTCGAGCTGGCGCTTACCGGTTCTCAGCAAGTCGGTGTCTCAGAAGGGGACCTCACAGCACATTTTCACCTGGCCTCACAAACAGGGGGGGGCAGACACTGCCAAGCCAGCGTGTGGAAGCTTCTGCTGATGAGGAGAAAACTGAACTGTAACACAAAGAGAATGAGAGAAGCAAATATTCTGCAAGCCTAACCGCTGCTTCTAGTATCACTAAGAAAGGCTGCAGATCTGCAGCAGCGAGGTAAGCAGGAGGCAGCAAGGATAACTGGGAAATCTCTGAAAGGAATTCCCAGCATCAAATGCTTTCCTATTGCTCTTTCTAGAACCTGAGGTAAAATGCTTCAACAGAAAAGTACAAGAGATACCCTATGAGATACATATGGGAATAAGTTACTTCAATCAAATGTCTCAGCTTAATTCTAACTGCTTAGAGAATCAGGCATGATTGTTTATATCCACGACTTTCTTTAAAGCATAAATTAAAACTCTTTTCTTACCCAAAATCCTTTTGATTCTTAATAATTCTTCTTCTTTCTTCCCAGGGCAACAAGAATGAAGGAATCCAATGCCTAAGGAAAAAATGTCTATCTTTAAACTCATCTCTACTTCCCCAAAAAGAAATTTGACAGTAGCCTAGAACATGAGTATCCTATTGTGGTGGTTTTGGCCCCAACCAAAGGCCAAATACCCACCAAGCCGCTCGCTCACTCCCCCCTTCAGCCGAAAAGGGGGAGAAAATAGATATTGGGAGGCTTAGGACTTGAGATAAGGCCAGAGGGATCACTCTGCAATTAGTGCAATGGGCAAAACAGACACAGCACAGAATAAAGAAAAGAAAAAAAAGTGATTTATTACTACTTACTACAACTACTACACCCAGTGAACCGGAACGAGATAAGAAGCGGCCAGGTCTTCAGGCACCTTCCCCCCACCCCTCCCTCCTGAGCAAAGTTAAAACTCATCACGATTTTACTCCCTTCTTCCCCCCCCAGCATGGCGCGGGGAGGGGCAGGGAATGGGCAGTGGGGTTCCGGTGATTCCCAACAAGCTGCTTTTCTTCCCCAGATATTACCACTTCTACTTCCCCCCACACCNGACTCTCCCCTCCATAGGGTGCTGACATCTGGGTCCAGACCCCCCGGCCTGGTCACCTGCAAAGTCACAAGTCCCTTGGCAAACCTGCTGCGGGTGGATCAATCTTCACAGGGCATCGTTGTCTCTGCTCCCCGTCCTCATCCATGGGCTTCGGGGGGACACCCGTTTCACCATGGACTCCACCACGAGCTGCAGGGGAAACTTTCTCTTCACATTCTTCATCCCCCCCCTCCTCCGGGCCTGGCCTTGGAGTCCGTGCAGCTTGTTACATCTTCTCACTCCCGCTCTGGTGGCAAAGGGCGCCTGCCAGCAGTTTTTTTTCTCCTATATGTGATTCCCAGTGGCACTGTGACCAGCTCTGATAGGCTTAGTCTCAAATTTGGCCTTGACTGTACCGATGTTTTCAAAATACGGGGCTTGCAGAAAGCTGTAACTGCAGCCTACAAGAGCCACTGAAGCAGCAGTTACACCAAACTGCAACACCTATTATGAAAGCATAAAATCTAAAATGCTTGCTTACCATAGTCTTTTTAAAGAAATAAAGTCTTACAACACAAGTTTTGGAGGAGTTTTTGTTTAAAGAAGCACAACTTCCTTCTACATGGAAACGTCTTTGCTGTCAAGACAGTATAAAGGGCTTCCTGATACCTGTTATCACCCAGTTCTCATTAGCATCAAATGTTATTACCAAGGAAAATGCCAAACTTTGCACTACTTACCCATTTGCATTTTTATATATTTCAACTCTCTTACTATTTATCTTCCCAGATACTTTGGTATTACTACATATCTGGGTTTGTGTCTGACTTTGCTTCTAAATTAAATCAGCTTTTACTACTATCCTCTGTACTGATGCCTTTTTTATGCAGTAATTAGGACTCAACATACTACTCTACAGAAGGACTTAACCAGAAATTTTATCATCTCATTACGTAGTCTGACTTGCATCCTTTTTCTCTACCATCAAAGCTGAGCTTCATGCTGACTGAATCACTGGAGAACCTTAATTTTTACTATAGTTTTTGTTGAATGAAATTAGTACTTAGGAATTCTTTACAGTTAGGGTTTGGGTTTTTTAATTATTCCTTGAGAATGAAACACATGAGAATTAATTGTCAACATAAAAAAGTTGCTGAAGATTCTTCTCAATGTCCTTAATTTTTTTCCTTCCAAGTTTAAAATCTGCTTAAGTCAGGCAGAAGAGGGAGACATTTTAAAGTCATGACAATAATAACAGACAACTGAAAGCATGGTTTTGTCACCCAGTCTGATGGGAGTGGGCAAAAATATTTAATATGTTTATATGCAATTATTTCTTACTGAGGGCTAGTTCTGCTTCCAATAGCACTGAGCCAGTCTATGTTATGTTCTAGATTATGAGGTATAACTCAGTGGAGTATACTAAATGAGAAAAAAATGGAGAACACAATGAAAGGGATAAAATATAATTTCAGCAGTATTTTAAACTTAGGTTCTTTTGGGTCCTCTATCATGTGATAGTGACAGAAGCAAATGTGATATTTGCATAAATGCTGACTGGGGTTGAGGTGTATATTCTCCAATCAGATGTTATGTAACACTTCTCTGATTAACTCTGCTACGTAAAGTCTCACATATACTTTGATACTTGATTTAATCTGGTAACTCAAAGCCATTTTTGCAACCCATGAAACACTGTACAGCATGGCATATCAGCCTCCTGCAAAACATGGGATTTTTCTGGGGGTGTGCTGCCTGAGATTATTTCTGTAGCTTG
>VZTU01029628.1:39778-51341 GCA_013400835.1 Zapornia atra
GAGTGTCCGGTGGGCACCTGCCGTAAGATCTACAAGAGCTACAGCGGGATCGAGTACCACCTCTACCACTATGACCACGACAACCCCCCGCCGCCCCAGCACACCCCCCTGCGCAAGCACAAGAAGAAAGGGCGCCAGGCCCGTGCCGCCAACAAGCAGTCGCCCAGCCCCTCCGAGACCTCCCAGTCACCAGGCCGTGAGGTGATGACCTATGCTCAGGCCCAACGGATGGTGGAGGTGGACCTGCACGGCCGCGTCCATCGCATCAGCATCTTCGATAACCTCGACGTGGTGTCAGAGGATGAGGAGGTTCCTGAGGAGGTACCTGAGAACGGGAGCAATAAGGAGAACACGGAGACCCAAAGCGTCCCGCCCAAGTCCGGCAAGCACAAGAACAAGGAGAAGCGCAAGGACTCCAACCACCATCACCACAACGCCTCGGCCGGCACCACCCCCAAACTGCCCGAAGTGGTGTACCGGGAGCTGGAGCAGGACACCCCCGACGCCCCACCTCGCCCCACCTCTTACTACAGGTATTGTCCGTGGCGCGAGAAGGCACCCAGGCAGCTCTAGCTCATACCTGGGGTCAGGAGGCGGAATTGGCCCAGCTCTGTGTGGGCAGCTCTGTTGGGCATCGCACCCCAGTTTTGAGGGGTGTGTGCACTTGCAGAGCGCTCCATCATTGCTTAGCTCATTGCTGTCAGTTGGACTGTTGAGCTCTTCCCTTTCTGGGACAGCAGGTATAGTTATAACAAGAACCAGAAGTGTCCTTCTGCCTTCCTCACTGCTCTTCTGAGGTATTTTGGGATAGTCCTAGAGCCCACCAGCATCAAGGTTTACACATAAGATGTGTGTGTGTTTGTGGGCTTTTTAACTTGTCATTGTTGTCCTAAACATTTTCTATGAGTGGTTTGGTGGGTGCAGTGGCCCAAAATAATACCTCAAGCAGGCAGTTAACACTAAACCAAAGCAAGTCCTTTGCAGCCACCCCTGCCATCCTAGTCACCACGCTTCCTAAGAAACTGGGCATGCATTCCAGGGATGGGATGATGACATTATTTTGTGTCAGGGTGTTAGAAGAGAAACCTCCCCCTGAGGTGTGCCCAGTGCCACTCACCACGATGGTGGGCGGTGGTTGTCCAAGGGGCAGCCTCGGGTTCTGGCTCTTTCCTCTCCAAATAACATCCCCTCACCCACAGCGAAAGAGAAGAGGTCGCAGCTGCCCCCGCTAGAATTAACAACACATGGTGCCTCCATGCCTGGCTGCTGTTGTGTTTTGGGCACGAGGCCACTGTCTCCAGAGCATCTGTCACCTGCTTGGTGGCTCACGCAGGCTCCCATCTCGCAGTGATGAGTCTCCAAGGCCCGTACCTCGCCCATTAGACGGGTGTTATTTTGTGCCCAGTGTGCCACTGTGCCGCTCAGGGTGCAGCAGTACCTCCTGCTTCTGCACCTTCTTACCTTGTTGGGAACCAAAAGCTTTTGTTGGGTTTTTTTAATTTTAACTTATGCCTTGGCTGTAGTGTTTAAATGTTCCCTCAGCCAGGGCCTGCGGGAGTTAGGGTTCAGCAGCTCCGAGGCCCCGCCAGCCATGCCCTCACCTTCCCGTGCTCCCCTTCCAGGTACATTGAGAAGTCAGCAGAGGAGCTGGATGAGGAGGTGGAGTACGATATGGACGAGGAAGATTACATCTGGCTGGACATCATGAACGAGCGGCGGAAGACCGAAGGCGTGAGTCCCATTCCCCAGGAGATCTTTGAGTACCTGATGGACCGGCTGGAGAAGGAGTCCTACTTCGAGAGCCACAACAAGGGGGATCCAAACGCCTTGGTGGATGAGGATGCTGTCTGTTGCATCTGCAACGACGGGGAGTGTCAGAACAGCAATGTCATCCTTTTTTGCGACATGTGCAACCTGGCCGTGCACCAGGAGTGCTATGGGGTGCCCTACATCCCGGAGGGACAGTGGCTCTGCAGACGGTGCCTACAGTCACCTTCGCGAGCTGTGGACTGCGCCCTCTGCCCGAACAAGGGGGGGGCCTTCAAGCAGACAGATGACGGGCGCTGGGCACATGTGGTCTGTGCCCTCTGGATCCCAGAGGTATGCTTTGCCAACACTGTCTTCCTGGAGCCCATCGACAGCATCGAGCACATCCCACCCGCGCGCTGGAAGCTGACCTGTTACATTTGCAAGCAGCGCGGCTCCGGGGCTTGCATCCAGTGTCACAAAGCCAACTGCTACACGGCCTTCCACGTCACCTGCGCCCAGCAGGCCGGGCTGTACATGAAGATGGAGCCCGTCCGGGAGACGGGGGCCAACGGTACCTCCTTCAGCGTGCGCAAAACTGCCTACTGCGACATCCACACGCCACCAGGCTCCGTGCGCAGGCTTCCCGCCCTCTCCCACAGCGAGGGCGAAGAGGAGGACGAGGAGGAGGAGGAGGAGGGGAAGGGCTGGAGCTCAGAGAAAGTCAAAAAAGCAAAAGCCAAGTCTAGGATCAAGATGAAGAAGGCACGGAAGATCCTAGCAGAGAAACGAGCTGCAGCACCCGTGGTTTCTGTGCCCTGCATTCCCCCGCACAGGTACAACCCACCATCCTCCCTTGACTGGGGAGAAATTTCTCCCTTTCTCCGTGCCTTGGGTCCTGCTTTCCACATGGGTATTACCTTGTTCATCTCTTCAGCTTTTCGCACGGGTACTTTCCCCTTTGTTCTCTCTCTGGTGGCTTCCTCTGGGAGTCCTGCAGAGGGGCAGGGTGATGCACTGCCCTGCAGAGGTGTCTGGGCCCTCCACAGGGCAGGAAATAGCTGCTGTTAGCTTAACAGCAGAGAACAAACTTGACCGGACGCATCAGGAAGCAGCTGGGGGTTCCCAGCACTCCTTTCCTGTTGTGCTGACCTCAGGCGCTGGAGTAAACCAGGGAGGGAGGAGGAGGCTGCTCTCCTTTCCGCTGAGGTTTGGTTTCTCACACTGCTCTGCTGGGGGAAGGAGGGAAGTGTGGGAGTGATTCGAGCCTGGGAAGTGGGCTAACCCCAGGGGTTGGTTTTTCTTTGGAGCAGAGAGGTCTTCTATCAGAATCACTGTGCCCTGCCGAGCACAGCTCATCCACCCCAGCAACTGCTTCCCACTGGCTGGGCTTCCTCAGTGCTTTGTGCCAGGCGCAGCGGGGTGCAGAAGGCCCCTGCACAGCTGCCTGCAAGGGTTGGCTGGAGGGGAGCAGGACTTGTGCCTGCGGTGGGGTGCGACTGTTGGGAGGTTGGCTTTGCAGCACGAGGGCAGCGCAGGGGCTGTGCGGACAGAGGGGATCACGTGGAAGCCGTGGGTTTTGCTCTCTGGTGACTTGTGGAGGCAGGTCTCTGCTACGTGGTTGCTGGCATTTTGCCACAGTCTGTTCGCGTCCCAGCCTTATGTTACTGCTCGCTCGGGGCTCGCTCTGTAGCCAGAGCCTCTTTTCTCCTGTGTGGACGCGTTGGCAAGCGGTTAGAAGGCTCTTGCTGCTACTGTTGTGCTTGCAGTGAAACTCACACTGAGCTAGAAGCTGTTAACCTCTCCCCAGGCCTTCCTGTTGGGATTAATTATTCTTCAAGGGCTGTTGCCAGGATGCCAAATGTCTTTCTGTGGGAGCTTAGCATGGCCAGCAATGGCACACAAGACTGCTTTCCCCAGCCTCTTTGCAGATCGGGTCATCCCCCGCGAAGAGCTGTTCCTCTGAGTTGTGGGGATGCAGGGACTTTGTCCCTTCATCTCCCTGCTAGCAGGGCATCTCTGGCCAGCCTTTGCTGGATGGACAAGGCTGGCCTGGCCCCTCCAGACATTCTGCTGTTGCAGAGAGTTGGAAAACCCCTTTTAGTCCTTCATTAGCTCGGATAGGAGCTCTGTTGCGCTCGTGCCTCCTGTCCCTTCATCACACCTTGCCAGGTTTGGTCAAGTTGCTTGAGCTCTTTATGGCTCAAGTTTGTCCGGTAGTGTTTGGCCAGAGCCCTTGGTGCTGTGGGTGGCCCTCAGCCGGGTAAATAACGGTTTTGGGATAGCAGTGCCGTAATGCTTGTGGTCTTGAGGACTGTGGGAGCTGTTAAAGGTCTGGCCCTTGATGCAGCTGTGTTGTAGCCTGACCTGGCACAACCTGCCTCAGGTTTTTGGCCAAAAGTTGGCAGGAGGTAGAAAGGCAAATGTTTTGCGGAGGCAAGACCAGGTGTTTCCTGGCATCCTCCATTGCGGATGACTTGTGGGGCCAGCTTTGCCGTGCGTGACTTGATGTTACAGACGTTCCAGCCTCAGGAAAAGGGTGTTCCCTGCCCAAGGAGCTTCTTGGCCGCTCTCAGGTGACCTTGCTGCTACATTCGCCCCAGCCAGGACTTCTCCTGCAGCGGCCAGGCTTATCTTGCTGATGGGGTCTGTGGTTCCTTCTCCCTTCTTCAGGCTCAGTAAGATTACAAACCGTTTAACCATCCAGAGGAAGAGCCAGTTCATGCAGAGGCTGCACAGCTACTGGACTCTGAAGAGACAGTCCCGCAACGGTGTCCCTCTGCTCCGCCGCCTTCAGACACACCTGCAGTCACAAAGAAACTGCGACCAGGTAAGGGCTGCTCATTGCCGTGCCGCAGGGAATCCTGGCTGTGCGCGCGTGCTTCCTGCGCCTTCGGAGCTGTGGGCTCAAAGCCTTTGCTGCATGCGGGGCCTGCGGGCGCAGAAGCAGAGCCAGGGGTATGAGCTCCCAGATAAGGAAAGGGTAGCTCCAGCTGCTTTTGCTGCTTCTCCTCTCCTCTGTTCTCAGTCTTTGGAGATTTGGCCAGGAAGCAGCGTTGTTGGCAGCCTGCCCTGGGAAGGGAATCCTGCCCTCTCATGCTGCTGCGCAGAAGTTGTTAGCTCCTTCCTCATTTCTGCGTTTAGCCGGTAGCGTACCCGTCAGAAATGGCTCTGGTCTGAGGCTGCTGTGTCAGCAAGTGTTGAGAGAGGTGGCCAAAGGTCTCCAGAAACAGACGGGAAGGAACCAAGGCCCTGTTCCCAGTTTCTGAAACTGCTCCAGGAGTGCTCCCTGTGGGTGCTGCTTCCAGCCCACTGTCTGCCTCAGCCCTTAGTCAGTGCTTCACGGATGTGAAATCTCTGGTGGCAGAGAGAAAGATTTCTCTTCTGGCTCCCTGTCTGAGCTCTGAATCTTTCTTTCTGAGCCATTGGAGGGCCCTGACCAGGCAGGGGTTTCTCCTGCCTTTGCCCTGGCTTGTTTTTATTTACTGGGGAAGAGTTGGGACTGCTTCTGCTCATCTTCAGCTGTGGTGTCCAGAAGTGAAAGAAAAGAGAGCCATGCTTCCTGTTGCCTTTTGCAAGAGCTCTGAGCAGCAGCACAGCCGCTCGTATTGTTGATCTGTGCTCTTGGGCAGCCGGTTGTGTTAGGAAGAGTACTTACAGAGGTTTGGGATATCCACCTCCTGGCATCCTATGAGCTTTGTAACCAAGGAGCGGGTACTCAGTGCTGACCAGAGGTTGGACTGTTTCTGATTTGCCCACCAGGGTGTGGGGATCTTCACTGAAACAATGGGTCAAGCATACCCATTCCCTTTGACAGGGAGGAGCCCCAGCACATGATCAGGAAGGTGGAGATGAGAACACATCTCCTGTCAGCTCACGGTCTCTGATGTTCCCGCAGAGAGACACTGAGGATAAGAACTGGGCCCTGAAGGAGCAGCTGAAGTCATGGCAGCGCCTCCGCCATGACCTAGAGCGTGCACGCTTGCTGGTGGAGCTGATACGCAAGCGGGAGAAGCTCAAGAGAGAGACGGTAACAATTGTTTGCCCCTCTTTGGGGAGCTGCTGGGGTGGGCATGAGCATGGGCTCTTCAGAGTGCTGTAGGGCATGTGCCGGACTCCCCTCGGCCGTGCTCTGAGCAAAGGTGGCTGCTCTGCAAGGCTGAGGTGGGACGCGCAGGTGCTGGAGCTGGTGTTACACATCCACTCCCCAGAGATGGGGGTGAGGTGCAGTCCCTGCCCCTTGCGTGAGAAGAGGTGTCCCTGTCCTGCAGGACTGCACTGCTGCTCCCTGGGGACAGTCCCACCGCCTGGCTGCCAGGCAGGGGGCTCAGTCCTGCTCCTTTCCTCTGTTTCAGATCAAGGTGCAGCAGGTAGCACTGGAAATGCAGCTCACTCCCTTCCTCATCCTCCTCCGCAAGACGCTTGAGCAGCTGCAGGAGAAAGACACGGGCAACATCTTCAGCGAGCCAGTCCCTCTGTCTGAGGTAACAGAAATCTACGAAGTAAGAACCCCCTCCCCCAGATTTCTACTTCACTCAAACTTGTCCCATGCTCGTGCCAAAGGCTGCCCAGGGTGCTCTCTGATCTGGAAGCTCCCCAGGGTAACCGGGTGCTGGCTCATGCATCCCAGCACCACTCACCCAGCGATGCCACTCCTGGGTGAGCCGAGTGCACAACAGCTGAGCTGGTGCCCGCTCTCCCTCTGCGCACATGGCTGGTGACTTCCCAGTGTGTGTGAGCAGTTGAGGATTCCTGCTGGGAAAGGCAGGATGCTGGCCCTTGGCGGGCAGTACGCTCTCACCTACCCTCTCGTAAAGGCCTCGGCTAGGCAGCGAGCTGAGCACAGCACAGAAAGAGGATTGTCTCCACCAGACTGTCACTGCTGGGGGCGAGGGAAGGGATTCCTGAGACCGTCACTGAGTGCCTGCCCAGGAGGGTGGGGAAAGGCCATGCCAGCCCTGCATAGCTCTGGCACTGAGGTGTTTCAGCAGCACTGGGGAGGAACACTGCACAGGCCCACCTGCAGCTGCTACTGCCACCTGGATGGTTCTATCTGTCTGCATTCACCCTCACCCCCAGGAGCTGCACTTGCAGCTTTCTCTCCTGGGGAAATGCCATGTAGCTGGATCCCAGGTGCCTGCAGACAGGAGGAGAGATTTTGCCGTGTGTGCTGGAGCCTTAAAAACACTTGGGAATGTGTATCTGCTCTAACAGGTTGAGCGCAGCACATGGGCTCCTGAGTCAGGAGGTGTTGCTGTTCCTCAAGCTGCAAAAGCAGACGGCGTTCCCTGATGTGCATTTGGGCAGAACACAGGGAGCAGTACCTGATTCCTCTAACAACTGTTTTCTTGGTGCAGGTAATGCTAACTGAGGGTTCCCGGGCTCTTAGCTCTGCCTCTTTCTCCATGCAGGTCCCAGACTACCTGGATCACATCAAGAAGCCAATGGATTTTCAGACAATGAAACAAAACTTGGAAGCCTATCGCTATCTGAACTTCGATGACTTTGAGGAGGATTTTAACCTGATTATCAACAACTGTTTGAAATACAATGCCAAAGACACAATCTTCTACCGGGCAGCCATCCGTCTGCGGGAGCAGGGAGGTGCCGTTCTCCGGCAGGCTCGCCGGCAAGCAGAGAAGATGGGCATTGACTTTGAGACAGGCATGCACTTCCCCCACTGTGTAACGGTGGAAGAAGCTCAGGTCCAAGACATCGAGGACGGTGGGTACTCATCCCCTGTCCTGGGGATCTACTTGGAGGTAAAGCTGGGGCAGAGTTGGGGCACCTGGGGGTCTCTTTGAGCTGCCTCGTCCCATGGGAGGTTCAGGTGGACACCTGGGCTGTGTGTGCCTGCTCCCCGGAGAGGTGAGGGCTTGGCTAGCCAGGTATCTGTTGGTCCCGTTAGGTTGGTTCTGGGCAGCAGCGTATCTGTGTGTCCTGCCAGCTCCTTGGTCCCTCGTCCTCCAGAGCAGGGGGCTGCCTGGCCAGCGTCAGAGCACTGTCACTTGCCACATCCCCAGCACTGTCCATGAGTGGCTCAGGGGAGCCTCCACCATGCTGCCCGGCTAGAAGGATCAACTCCCCCTTCCCACACAGCTTTCAATAGCCCCAAGCCAGATCTCACTGGTTCTGTGGTCATAGTTCTGCTTGTCTCTACTGAGCAGTGGGGAGCCCCACCAGGAATTGCTTGGCTGAGAAGGACCCTTTTAGGGACCTCCTTTTTGAGCGCAGGATGGGCTCAGTCAGGGGAATTTCCCTGCTCTGTAATGCTTCGGGACCCTTTGACTCTTGTTTTGCCTGTTACAACCCCTTTTCCTTTTCCTGCTGTGCCCTTTCCCTGGCCAGTGAGAACTCTGGGATTCTCCAAGCTGCTGATCAGCCTGCTTTCCCCAGCAGTCCCAACCAGCAACTTCTCCAGGTCTTTTAGGATAACTCCCCATGTTCACAGGTGTTTGGTACCGTGTCAGCTATCTCCCTTCTGCAGGAGCCTGGATTGCCCCACGCCCTTTCAGGTAGAGAAGCTCCAAAGAGTTCCCGACTTCTTTCATCCATCCGCTCCTCTTTGTTCCTCCAGAAGATGTGCGGCTGCTGCTCTCAGAGAATCAGAAGCACCTGCCCTTGGAGGAGCAGCTAAAGATTCTGCTGGAGCGGCTGGATGAGGTCAATGCTGGCAAACAGAGCATAGGACGGTCCCGCCGGGCCAAGATGATCAAAAAGGAGATCACAGTCCTACGGCGGAAACTTGCTCACCCACGGGACCTGGGCCGAGACGGGCTGGAGCGGCACGGCTCCTCTGCCCGGGGAGTCCTGCAGTCGCACAACCCCTGCGAGAAGGACCTGCAGACAGACAGCGCTGCAGAAGAGAGCAGCAGCCAGGAGACTGGCAAAGGTACCAGTCCCTCCAGAATGCTGCTGGTTCTGGGGAGCGGTGGAGAACCACCTCTGCACCTGCATGGCAGGGAGAGAGGCAGAGACCGCTCTGCCAGGTACCTCCCAAGGCAGGAGGGCTGTGTGGGCAGCTGCCCATGCACGCCCCACTCCCTTAGGAGCATGGCAGATGGCCTCTCAGAGGTGGGCAGGCCCTTATCTCCCATTCCCCTATGGAGTTCCTCATTTCCCGTAGCGGCTCCGTAGGGCTGGGTGCAGAGTACCTCTGCGCTTCCCCGGGCTCCCTCCCGGCGTGCCCATCGGAGGACGGTTGGTGGTGAGCCGTGCCGGCCAGGCTGTCTCTGGCAGCCGAAGGAGGCCACCTCTGGTATCTGGCACAGCCGCAGCCTGGTGCGCGTTTGCCGCTGGGGAAGGTTGGCACGTCATTGCTGTTCACCTGGCCAAATGCTGGGTGCAGCTGTGAGCTCGCTTCCCATGCGGGCAAGGAACTGGGTGTCATTCCAGAGACAGAGACAGAGTCCCAGCTGTGTGATGTGAGGCGTGAGACACACCATTTCCTCCTGCCAGGTCAGCCACGCTGCCTGCTTTCTCGAAGGGCGTTAGGGAGCAGGCTGCCTTCAGCATCCTTTCCCTGCTTCGAAGCACAGGAGGGAGTTGCAGCAGCACCAACTGCAGAGCTCTGAATGCCCTCCCCAGGCTGGGAGCCAAAGACAGGCCAGCTGCCAGCTCCTTGGGCTCCTGGACAGAGACGCGGAGCTGGGCTCTGTGGGGAGCTCGTGCAGAGCTGCCAGGTGTGACTGGGAGTTCGCCACCCCTGCGTCCCGGTCCTGCTGTCCAGGAAAAGCAGGCTCGTTGGCAGGCAGGGAGTATTTTAGGGCCTTTGTCTTTCAAGGGTATGGTGGAGCTTCCCAGCTGCAGTGTGTCATGGGAAGGGTTTATACCCACTTGGCTGCTCTTGACTTCTCCTTGCGTGAGGTTGCTGCCTGTGAAAAACATTTCTGGCTGGCGGAGTGTCCTTTCATGTCCACCTCTAGCTTTTGCTGTCAGCAGACCAGAGAGTTTGACCCTGAGGCCACAGACATGGCAAAGCTCAGGATGGAGAATCCTGCAAGACCGGAGTTCCTGAGAAATGAAGTCCCTGGGTGCTGCTGTTACCTTCTGGTCCCTGCCAGGACCTGTGGGCTGGAGCTGACACCTTCTCCTCTCTTCCAGGTCTGGGCCCCAATTCTTCTTCCACCCCAGCACACGAAGTTGGCAGGAGGACCTCAGTGCTCTTCTCCAAGAAGAATCCTAAAACTGCAGGCCCTCCAAAACGTCCAGGACGCCCCCCAAAGAACCGAGACAGCCAGATCGCTCCCGGGCACGGGAACAGCCCCGTCGGTCCCCCCCAGCTCCCAATAATGGGGTCCTCCCAGCGGCAGAGGAAGCGAGGGCGAAGCCCACGCCCCAGCTCCAGCTCAGACAGCGACAGTGATAAGTCCATCGAAGATGCTCCCATGGGTGGGTGCGGCAGCTCCCCCTGCGTGGTCGGACAGCCACGGCCCCGCTGGGAGGACGTGGCAGGGTCTTGCTGGGTTATAATGCTCTTCTGGTGGGTGTTTTGCAGACCTGCCAGCCAATGGTTTCAGCAGCGGGAACCAGCCAGTGAAGAAGAGCTTCCTGGTGTACCGCAATGACTGCAATCTTCCCCGGAGTAGCTCCGACTCGGAATCCAGTAGCAGCAGCAGCAGCAGCGCCGCCTCAGACCGTACCAGGTACCATCTCCAGCCCAGCTGTGACAGTGCTGATGCTGCTCAGGGTTGCTGGACAAGGAGCCTGTTGGTGGTACCCATCTTGTTCACCCTCCTGTGGCCCAGCTGCTGTGAGCTAGACCCCAGGAAGCGGTGAGGTTTGTGCCTGGTGTAAGTGTAAAGCCTAAAGGTGGGAGTGCAGCCAACAACTAGTAGGGAGCTTGAACCGAGGACTCTTCTGGCACAGCAGCTGCTCCAGCATGGCCCTTCCAGCTGCTGGCTCCGGCAGGTTCCTGCCTGCGCCTCTAACTCAGCTGAGAGAGGGTCTGCTGGGTGCCCCCAGAAAGGGAAAATGGGTGGGTGTACAGCTGGTGCCAGGCAGAATCACTCTCCCATTTTTCTTCCTGGGCCCCCTGCCATGTCCTTCCTGGGGCTGAGGCCAGCAGTTAGAGCCCGTGAGCCCCAGTGTCGCACCAGGCTGACCCTCTCCACAACAGTTTCTGGAAGCCTAAGATGGCTCCCGCTGACAGCTCTACTGTCTCTGCAGCACAACGCCCTCCAAACAGGGCAGAGGGAAACCCTCCTTCTCCCGAGTGAACTTCCCAGAGGACAGCAGCGAGGACACGTCAGGGACGGAGAACGAGTCCTACTCCGTGGGCACGGGACGAAGCGTGGGGCATGGCAGTAAGTACCGCAGCTGTGGGTCCGGCTGTTGCCATCACCTGGGGGACACACAGCTGACACCCCTTTCCTTTGCCACAGTGGTGCGTAAGGGCATGGGGCGTGGCGCAGGGTGGCTATCTGAGGACGAGGATTCCTCCCTGGATGCCCTGGACCTGGTGTGGGCCAAGTGCCGGGGGTACCCTTCCTACCCGGCGCTGGTGAGTACCGCTGGCAGCGCGCTCCCCACTGCTGTCAGCACCCCTAAAATCCATGTCCCCCTCCCGCGGGGCAGTGCTGGGGGTTCCCCGTTTCCCCCCTTCTCAGCCCTCCCTGCTCTTTGGGCAGATCATCGACCCCAAGATGCCGCGGGAGGGCATGTTCCACCACGGCGTCCCCATCCCCGTGCCCCCCTTGGAGGTGCTGAAGCTGGGGGAGCAGATGACTCAGGAAGCACGTGAGCACCTCTACCTTGTCCTCTTCTTCGACAACAAGCGCACTTGGTAAGGCCGGGGCGCCGGGGGCTTTGGGGGGAG
>VZTU01029629.1:0-10122 GCA_013400835.1 Zapornia atra
AGGACAACAACAGTCCTCTTTTCTGTGCCTAACTAGGGGCTCGAACTCACAACCTTAGGATTAAGAGTCCTGTGTTCTACCACCTGGCCAGAACCAGGACACTACTCTTCCAAGCCTGTAGCGCTGCATTGGGCTATTGTGACCCAAGTTCAGGACCCAGAGCTCAGCCTTGTTGAACCTCATACAGCTGGTCTCTGCCCATTGATCCAGCCTGTCCAGATATCTCCATAGAGCCTTCCTACCCTCAAGCACATCAACACTCCCACTCAACTTCATGTCATCTGCAGACTTACTGAGGGTGCACTCAGTAAGACCATCCATCCAGTCAGTTTTTTACTCCCTGAAGAGTACACTCATCCAAACCATGAGCAGCCAATGTCTCCAGAATTCTGGGAGAAACATTGTCAAAGACTTTACTAAAGTCTAGGCAGACAACATGCATGGCCTTTCTGTCATCCACTGAGTGTGTCACCTTGTCATAGAAGGAGATCACGTTAGTCAATCAGGACCTGCTTTTCATAAATTCAAGCTGACTGGCCCTAATCACCTGGTTGTCCTGTATGTGCTGCATGACTCACTCAAGATGACCTGCTCCATAACTTCGCCAGCACCAAGGTCAGACTTGACAGGCCTGCAGTTCCCTGGATCCTCCTTTTGGTCCTTCCTGTAGATGGGTGTCACACTGTCTAACCTGCAGTCAACTAGGACCTCCCTGGTTAGCCAGGACTGCTGATATAATATACTGGTTCATTAATATTTATTAGTATGCATTCAGTCTACTAGAAAAGTAGCGTGTATTTGAGCTGTTGACAAAGGCAGGCTTTGAAACAGAAGGGACAGACAGGAGAAGAGAGTTGATTGTCTTTCCCTTGGTATGGCAGCAGATTCTCAGCAATGCTGTCAGGTTTTGTGCCAGCAAAGGCACGAGAGCCTGAGGTTTGTTTTAATGTACGCTATCAGGACATGCCCGACTAGTTCATTGCAATGCCGGATGCAGACATTCTCTGTACCAGAGAGAAGGCAAGGGTGTGTGCTCCTGCAGTGCTTTGTCAGTCACAGCAGAGCACCTCAGTGTGTGACATCTGGTTTGCATAAACCCACTCATGACTATCATGGGCTGAAAAAAAAGAGTGTTCCTCCTGTTTCAGCCTCACCACTGCCCCACCAACCAAAAGTACCAGGAAGTGTTCCTGGGGGAACACACAAAGAGAGGACAGACCTGATGGAGTTGTTGGTCACATCTGGGTCCTTGGCAGAAATGATCTGTATGGTGGTTCCAATCTCCACATCCTCAGGCACTTCCACAAAGTAGAAGCTGGGCTCAAACACAGGAGGTTCATCCACATCCTCTACGCTGATGTGGACTGTGGTGGTGTCACGGAAGGGACCTAGGTTCAGGAACCGCATTTCCAGGTGGGGGTTGGCACCTTCCACTTTCAAAGTGTAGCTTTTCTTGCTCTCAAAACTTAAAGGCTGAGGAGAAAAAAATATATCTAGCATTAGGCACACTGAGGTATATTATCTAGGCCATATAATTTTAATTTTCAGAAGTAAAAGATTCCCTCCAATATAAACGAAAGCTTCTTTTTTTAAAATAAGTCTTTAGTATGATTCTTAATCATAAGGGCAGCAAAGATAAATATTTGCAGATGGAGACAAAGCATTGAGTGACAGTAGTATTAGAAATGGCTGCCTACTTTTTTTAAAATTATTTTTTTAATTTGACAATCGAACCGAAAAAGCCAGGAGAAATATTTGCAGATCACTTCAGAATCCATATTATTTCTTTGTTGCTGAAATGAAAATAAAAGTGGCCACGCTGCCATTGTGCTGTGATTCATGCAGGGTGATTCATGCCGCTCGGAGGAAAACGCAGGCAGAAACAGACAGCACGGGAGCACTTGGAAATAAGGTAAAGGTACAACGAGTCGGTTCCTCAACACTGTGGCTGGTGGCAGGGACAAGAATGAGGTGAAGGTCCCAGTTAGCATCTTCTTTTCTCCCAGAGATCGGAGACTCGTCTCCAAAGTACCCTGTCTGCCAAAGGGCTCCAGTGGGAGCAGGGCGCACGGTCAGCCTCTCCTGAGGGATTCTGCCCGCGTTTGTGTCAGTAATCCACCCTTTCTAGAAGCGGGGTTTTTCACCTTTTAGTAAGTGTCTGTTGCAGTTTGGTGTAACTGCTTCTTCAGTGGCTGTTGTAGGCTGCAGTTACAGCTTTCTGCAAGCCCCATGTTTTGAAAAACACTGGTACAGTCAAGGCCAAATTTGAGAACAAGCCTATCAGAGCTGGTCATAGCGCCTCTGTGAATCACATATAGGAGGAAAAAAACTGCTGGCAGGCGCACTTTGCCACCGGAGCGGGAGTGAGAAGATGTAACAAGCTGCACAGACGCCAAGGCCAGGCCTGGAGGAGGGGGGGGATGAAGAATGTGAAGAGAAAGTTTCCCCTGCAGCTCGTGGTGGAGTCCATGGTGAAACGGGTGTCCCCCCGAAGCCCATGGATGAGGACGGGGAGCAGAGACAACTATGCCCTGTGAAGATTGATCCACGCCTCAGCAGGTTTGCCAAGGGACTTGTGAATTTGCGGGGCACCAGGCCGGGGGTGTCTGGACCCGGACGTCAGCACCCTATGGAGGGGAGAGTCCTGCTGAGAGGCCTGTGGTGAGGGGATGACTCCCCGATAGAGAGGACTCACGCTGCAGAAGGTCGTGGACACGACTCTCGCGTGGGTGGGACCCCACGGTGCCGCAGGGGAAGGGTGTGTGTATGTGGAATGCCCCCCCCCCCCACAGCTGAGATGGAAGACAGCTTGGGAGGAACGGACTGAAACCCCTCACTCTCCATTCCCTGCCCCCCCTGTACTGCGAACGGGAGGGAAGAAGGGAGCGAATCTCTGATTAAAGTCATGAGTGCGAAGAGGCGAGGGGTGGGGGGAGGAAGTAGAAGTGATAATATCTGGGGAAGAAAAGCAGCTTGTTGGGAATCACCGGAACCCCACTGCCCATTCCCTGCCCCTCCCCGCGCCATGTTGGGGGGGGAAGAAGGGAGTAAAATCGGGATGAGTTTTAAGTTTGCTAAGAAGGGAGGGGTGGGGGGAAGGCGCTTTAAGACCTGGCCACTTCTTATCTCGTTCCAGTTCACTGGGTGTATTAGTTGTAGTAAGTAGTAATAAATCACCTTTTCTTTCCTTTATTCTGTGCTGCGTCTGTTTTGCCCATTGCACTAATTGGAGAGTGATCCCTCTGTCCTTATCTCAAGTCCTAAGCCTCCCAATATCTATTTTCTCCCCCTTTTCGGCTGAAGGGGGGAGTGAGCGAGTGGCTTGGTGGGTGTTTGGCCTTTGGTTAGGGCCAAAACCACCACAGTGTCCTAAACAAGGTTCATAGTCCAGGTGCGCTGAGTGCTAGGAATTGAGTTCCCTCTGTGCCCAGAGAATAGTTTAATTTCAAAGCACTGTGAGCTACCCTGACCGCTTCCTGCGAGAGTCTTTCCCCTTTATATTAAATACTCAAGTATAATTTGAAGCAAGGAGTGGGAATGGCTCTTGGGGAGCCATTCCATTTGGGGAACATGGATATAGACATAATTGATACCGGCACTGAACTTTTCAATAATATATTTTTCTTCTCCCTTCCTCAGTCTTTTCACAAACCCCTGAAGAAAACAGGGCCTCTCCAAAACCTGCTTACACCTAAATGGTGAGTTCTGTATTTAACATGCAGTTTACTGGTCTTGGTAAGGGACAACTAAAAGCATCTGACCACTAGAATGACAGTGTGGAAGGACCATTCCAAAACACGCAGAAATTCTTCACCAGATAAAGGAGACCTCACAGAGGACACAGTCACGCTTCCCGCGTTGCAGTTAGGTTACAAGCAATCCTGCTGTGGCTGAACGGTCACAACCCTCTGCCTGCATCATCTGGGGAGATTTAATGCTGAAAATTGGCACAACTGGATCCCCTTTGCTGCCACCAGTCCTGAGCAAGACAAACTTTGACCTGGAAAGAAACGGCCCAATTCTCAGGGTCACCCAGTGGGAACATGCTACTTTTTGTTACCCAAGTGGCTTTCAAAATTCACAGTTTTATTCAAACAGGGATTTTGGCATCGTGTGCGGAGTTATCACACAAAGCCTTTGTTCATTCAGAGTCCAGTAAGATCGCTGCTGTTCCCAGCCAACAGCTTTGCTTCTCCTATTCAGCTTTTTCTTCTTGAAGACCTCTTGTCAGACTGGGGCAAGGAGATGGGCAGGGAAATAGAGAAGGAAGGGAAAGCCAAAGCAGCTGGAAGTGAAAGGTGCGAAAATCATTACTGTAACTGTGAAATCCTCCCTGGCCAGTTATAGCTCATCTCTTCTCTGCCTAGCTTGGTAGTGCACAAGCCAGTTCTGCAGCCATGAGATGCGTATTAGAAATTTCACATGCACAGGCGCAGCAGAAGTATATACTATGGGCCTCAAAATGCCCCCCTGAATTCTGTGGAAGCTTCTTCCATACTTGTCTACCACAGCTTCTTTCTTCAGAAGTGGAAACACTGCAGTGACATACAAAAGCTCATGCTTAGTAAAATTACCAGTACTGACGTCCTGCGTAAGAATTCCTGATGAAAGACTGCAGTTCTTGAAATTGCAAACCAAAAACTCACTCAGCATTTAGTACATGAGAGAGAGGAATGAAAACTGGCAGGGGAACTGGTTTTCTTGTGCTGGGGAGGATGATGATCCAGTGTAATTGGAGATGCTGTGCAGTGATACAGTGTGAACTGCACAATCTGTGGCAGCAGGTACAAATGATCTGAAACTTACTCCTGCTCCCCTTAGTCTCACCTGGCAAATCAGTGAGTACTGCAGCCATAGCGGTTGTCATCAAGGATTCAGTGAGATTTACAAGCATACTACTTATTACTGCAGAGTCATTATGGTCTACCATATTCACGCATTGTAAAAATAGCAATAAAATATATCCCCATTACCAAGCAAATCTTATTGTCCATCTGGCAAGGAATGTGCAATGCAAAGCTGCCTAAACATATACTAAGAAAGAGGCGATTATATCTCATGGTTTCCACATGTGAAGAGGGTCCTGTGAGAAACATTGCATGTACCTTACTTGGTAACTATGAAACTCAACTGCATTAGGAAAAGAATGAATCACCTAGTTAGAAAAAGTGAGAAAATCAAACAAGTGTCTGCAAGGCCATCACATTTTTGATGCTTCTGAATTCCAACACCTCCAGTTTTGCTTTGGAATCCGTCATCAACCATGTCTTTCACTCCTGATTGTCTCACGTGCCAATGCCTCAACACCACTGCCTGCCTAATCAGATTTGTCTTCCATGGATATGTTCCAACCCCTTTCCAACACTGGTCCTGTGGGGAGGCCAAGCAGGTTGCATTTTCCTGCAAACCAAGCATGCTGCAAAACAAGAGAGGAGAGAAGCCCTCCATTGTCCCCATCCTCCTTACCCTGGGGCTGAGACAGGCACCGAGAGGTGCACTGCCTGGGCAGGATTTAGCAGCACCTGCCATAAGAAAGTGATTGAACTGGCGTAACTCTTCAGGAACATTTAGTGGGATTAGTTGACTGAGGTAAGTGGCAACAAGACTATGAACAGTGATTGTATCTGCAACTGTAATGGCTGACTTTTTGATGCCTACAAGAGAAATGTTAGTTATTTTGTTCAGGGAATATGTCTAGAAAAATGAAAGGGACAGTTTTGCTTTTTTTCAAAGATTTCATTCTGGGTTTAGAAATTTTCTCTCTCCACAATCCCCACTTTGATATCCTTTTCTATCAACACTGGTTGAATTTTTTTTTTTCTGAGTGGATCCAAAGGACAGCTTTCACAATGTTTGGCTGTTGGTAATTGTAAAGCTACAGGTATACGTACAATTTCACGAACAGTTATGTACTGTAGGTAGACTGAGCAGTATATACTTGATGCCAGCACATACTCAGTATGATCAATGCAATAAATTCTTGTAACTCCTCCTCCTGACATACACAAACATCAGGAAGGAAGGTTTAGATTAGATATTAGGGGGAAGTTTTTTACAGAGGGAGTGGTGAGGTGCTGGAACAGGCTGCCCAGAGAAGCAGTGGATGCCCCGTCCCTGGAAGTGTTCAAGGCCAGGTTGGATAGGGCCCTGGGCAACCTTGTGTAGATCCAGGCCTGGAGGTTGGTGGCCCTGCCTGTGGCAGGGGGGTTGGAGCTCTATGATCCTTGGGGTCCCTTCCAACCCTGACCATTCTATGATCTAGTAAAACTGCATTCAAAATAACAAAAGTCAAAACTTATTGGCACACTTATTCCAAAGAAACTATTTTCTTTCATCAGTAAATGAGTGAAAAACAAGTTAGAGTCTGCATTCAATATCTGTTTCATTCCAGCAAAACACTAAAGCACCTGCTTAACTTTAGGGACTAGTGTGCATGAACAATAGTTGGAGAAAGGTGACCATAAATACCTGCTTAAATGCTTTATGGTAGGGCATAGAGGCTTGTGGGGACAAATCTCTCTCCCACGTTGTTCCTTTTTAGTGCACAATTTAATCCCAGGCAATTTAAACGGAGACTACACCTCCTTATTAGGGCACTAGATATGCTTAGGCAGAAATACGGTTACAATTTCATAACCTAGAAACAGATTTGAACTTCTAGCATTTTATGTAAGATTGTAGAATAAATATCCTATAGCAGGGAGTCTAAGCAAAATACTCCTTTCTGCATAGCCTGCGGTACAGAGCACTAGCAGTTTCACAGCTGCCATTTTAGAGACAGCTTCTTCTAGCCTAATTAGCATTTATGGATCTTCAAGCAGCAATTAAAAAAACCCCCACAATTGCCTGGGTTTTATTGGTTTATAAATAATTCTAAGGCATGCTTTATTATTGTTTGTGGGACACCGGAGTGAAAAATGTGTACAGTTCAAATGCAAATATTGATCTAATTTCTTGCATTGTAGGATAATTAAGCTACAGAGAATATTTAAATAGATAAACAGTGAATCAGAATGTTCCTTTGGTGGCAAAAGACATGTTTATGTTAATGCAGTCCCCACTTTTTAAAGGTTGCTCCTAGGAACACAGTCTGCTTTCATATTTTAGCAATGAATGTTAAAGAAATCGTGCTTTATAGCAGGTAAGGGGCTACTGTCCTGCAATGGGAACCAAGTTACTCCTCGCATAAGGGAATATCGCACACATAAAATGTAACCAGGACTGTGAGGCATATAAATTACTATAAAAAGGACACTTTACTACCTTTCTCACAGTTATGATGCCAACTTGGTAATTAGGATCAGTGTTAATATCAAACATGTCCAGTCCGTCTCCATCCACGAGGCTGTATTTCATCTCCGCATTAATGCCTTCATCCAGGTCTTTAGCAACCACGCGGCCCACGGTGGAGCTGACGGGAGCCGACTCCAGCACACTCATCTGATAATGCTCTGGCATACGCAGCAGAGAGGGAGAGGGGAGGAAAAAAAAACAAACAGGCTGTGAAAAGGAATGGAAAACAGCACAGCAATGCAAAAAGCAGATTAGGGCAGGCCGCGATCCCGCAGGGCCTGCAGGGACTCTCCAGTGCCTTCCCCAGAGTTGCCAACAGCATCGCGATTTCCTTTGAAAAGCCACAGCTTGACTGAAGCGCCAGGGAAAGTTTTATTTAGGTGTTTTTCACATCAACAGGTTTAGTTCAACGGGTTCTTTTCACAACAGCAATACACCTGAAAATGGGAACTTCGGCTAGAATAATAGGGCAAGTAACGCCAGTGCTGTTGTAGCCGTGATATAAAGCAGGCTGTGAAACAGATTTAATAGGGCGGGCATCTTTTATTAGATCGGCTTGTACAGGGGGAATAAACATACAAGTTCTGAGCACCACAGGTCCTCTCTCAAGTCTGTACAAACTTCTTTTCAGCCCTGAATAAGGCTTTGAGAGCTCAGAAGCTTGCCTGTTTCTTCCAAAGTTACTGGTTACTCTATTAAAATATACTACTTCTCCCTACCAGCCCTGTCTTGAGCACATTTGGTACACCGCTCATTTGCTTAGCGGCAATCCTGGGGTAAAAGAGAGCTGCTATTTTAAAAATATGCTTAGAAATTAAAAAAAAAAAAGTCTAAAATGCTTCTCTGCCATCATAAAATATGTTCAAATCTTCCTTGCTGCATTCTGTTGACTGCACCAATTACTGAGCTTTATAAGGCAGAATAATGCCAAGGATTGGGTTTGATGTGTTCTCATTTTTCTTACTCCAGAGTTTGATATCGAACAGCTACAATTCATGCCACTTTCAAACCAGGATTGGCAGGTGTGTGTTCAACAAGTTGCTCTGACAGAAGAAGAAAAATGGAAGTTGAGGCCTCTTGCTGACCTTAGTGGAATGCTTTGATTTAGCAGCGCAACATGCAGAACAAGATGGAGAAGAATAGCAACAAAAAGAACCGCAGCAGTGTTCATTTCTCAGCTAGATGAAGAAAAATGGCAAAACCAAAACGGCTTGAGGCTGTTCTGCACCACCAAAAGAATCAGCTTTCATTAAAAATAAATAATAATAATGAAAAAATCCCTTGAAAGATATAGTTTGATCAAATCTGAAAAGTTTCTGTCAATTTTTTAGCAGTAACACAGAATTATGTAAGTAAATTTGATCTAAATGAAATCTTAGAAGAGCAAAATTTGCAGTTCTGGTGTTGACAGCCGCTTTTGTAAATACAAAGTAATGTTTCTGTTATGTATCTTAGGGTCTAACAGTATACTGCAAAGGGTTAAGATGAACCTTTGCAGGAGGGCCACGTGTATGACAGCACACTCCACACTGGCAGCACAGCTACCAGACGCTCCCCTGCAGCAGCCTGGCTGGGGTGCTGAATGAATTATCTTTCAACTTCCAGCACTGCCACATGTCCCCAGTTTGACAGACGTCCTTTTGGAGATAGGATGAAAACAGAAGCAGGGCAGCAATTAGCAGCCAAAGGCAATGGCTGCGAGCAGTCTAGGGACACAAAAGATCTTCTTCTTGCCTTGTTCTGCAAATCTATTTCCTACCCTTTTAAAAAAAGTGTTGGTTTTGATGATTCTGGAGGTCAGAAACCTTTTCTGAAAGGTTTCAAGCCGGTCAGTGTTCTGTTTCGACATTTTTTCCTAAGCCAAGTTCCTTCACTCATCTGAAATTCTGCTCATCTCTAATTGTCACTATCCTGAGCTTCAGAAACGGCTGGAGCAAGAGCAAACAGCAGCTGTACAACTCGGTCACCCCTTTTTGCCCATCCTGATGCAGCGGGTACTCACTCTGTGGAAATCTGGGTGGATTGTCATTGACATCAGAGAGGGTGATGTTGACTGTGGTTGTTCCAGCTAATCCTCCCAGCTGTCCACCCATATCCTTGGCCTGGATAATCACTTCATAATATTCTTTCGCTTCTCTGTCCATGTTCATTAGAGCTGTCCTAATTAAGCCTGTGAGATGGAGGGGGGCAAAAGGGGGTTAGGGAACAAAAGAAATGGCAGTTAAGGAGTGCGCAAACAAGGCGGGGTGGTCTTGCTCCTGCATTGTACTCTCTCTGTCAAGAATGAGACTAGACTCCATATTTGGTTTCACCTTTCCCAGCAGAGTAAAACTCACCCAAATTAAATCTAGGTTAACAGAAGGTGTGAATTTTAAAGAAGCCCAGTTAAAATGCATCAGCTGTGGGGCAGGCTGGCTGTTCAAAATTAAAATGTTGCCTTCCAAGGGAGATAGGAAAAAAATAATAAATTGAAAACAGAGTGTGGTATGCTGAATTAAGTCCCTGCTCAGGATAAACACTCCGGCACAAAAGGTGGAGGTGATGTGATTACTTAAAAGATACATCAAAGCGAGTGTCCCTGAACACAGAGTCCTGGAGGCAACCTGGCACTAGCCAGGTTTGCTCGGGTCCTTTGGGGGCTGAGTTCAGAACTTGGACAGATACCGCTGGTTCGGAAAGGGGAGGTGGGAGGCGGGGGGGATGGTCACCTTGTTTCCCCCCAACCCTGCAGAGCGTCCCTTTCCTCCAGTACTGCGAGAGGACATGAGGTGGCAGCAACACTTCTCTTATGGCGGCTGCGAGCCGCCGGCCGGGGCTGCCGGCTGGGGA
>VZTU01029629.1:18023-83714 GCA_013400835.1 Zapornia atra
GGGGGGAAGGGAGGGAGGAAGGGAAAGAAGGGAGGAAAGGAAAGAAAGGAGGAAGGGAAAGAAAGGAGGAAGGGGGGAAGGGAAAGAAAGAAAGAAGGACAGAATGAAGGAAAGAGAGAAAGAAAGAAGGACAGAAAGAAGGAAAGAGAAAGAAAGAAAGAAAGAAAGAAAAAAGAAAGAAAAAGAGAGAGAGAGAAAGAAAGAAAGAGAGAGAAAGAGAGAGAGAAAGAGAGAAAGAAAGAAGGAAAGAAGGAAAGAAAGAAAAAGAAAAGAGAGAAAAGAGGAGAAAGAGAAAAGAGGAAAGCATCTTTCATAATAGCAGAAGGTGTCTGTGAAAGTTCAAAAGACTTACAGGAAGATACTGAGTCAAATTCATGGGTTAAATTACACCTTTGTGCAAAGCCCTATTTGGAATGAATGCAGTTGTGTGGGGAGCAAAGAAGGAATGAACATGGCACGCTAATAAGAATTTGGGAGTACAAGAGGATCTCTGTCTAACTGTGATTTGTTAAAAACATTGGGTCTCAACCAAGGCTGGGCAGCGAGAAACGCTAGCAGCACTTTTGCAGCTCCTCATATAACCTGCTCTTTATAGACAAAGCAAAAAAAGAGCAGAAAAGACCTAATACTTCCAGACTGCAATAAATCTGAAAGCATTCAGTGTCCGAAGGGACTGAAGCTCACACTGCTGCTCACACCAAACTCAGTATCAGGATTCTGCAGTTTGGGATGTATGCAGAAGCCACCGTGGTGGAAAGGTGATCAAGGTCTAAGTTGGCTGTTTTATGGGTGGTGCAATAAATTGTGCTGCTATGTGGCTGACACAGAAGTAGGAGGAATTAATTCCTACTTTCTCCTCCGTATTAAAGAATGGACTATGGGAGGAATAAAGCTGGTAACTCCTGAGGAATTGTTAACCGTGCCAACCTGCCTCACTGCTTTTAATGAGGACAGTACAAAAAATGAAGGAGGCTACATCTGCATCTGAACCACACATTTCCCAGCAAAGGGCACTGTGGGAGCGAGTGCTGCTGCCGAGGGCAGCTCAGGGGAGGACTTGCAGCCCTGCTAACCGGGCTGTGACTCCATCCTTGACGCGCTCTCCCTCCCTTCTCTGCCTCCAGGGAGGCAGCACCTGCAGGGGATTTCTGTGAGGATGCCTGAGTGAGTTTGGCTGATCCGCAGCAATAGTCTGTACAAAGGATGCATTTTCCTCACTCATTCAGCTGCTGTGGTTCAAATGCCCTTCTTCCTTTGAAACGGGGTTAGGGAGACTCCAACACAGCAAAGTGGTGAAGTCTGTCCCCAGTTCAATTACTGACGCAGTTTAGGCTGCAGGATGAATGTGGAAAATACCTGCTGCAGCAAATGTGGGGGCTCTGGTTTCCCTTGTTCATCCTATTAGCCGATAATGGCAACCTCTAGGAAAGTTGAAGCCTCGTATTTATCTGTGACAGGACTGGCAACCCTCTGAAGGTAAAATACTTTAAATTAGGATCATGAGCACTGGAGAAAAGCAAAAATTGTACTGGCTTCACCTTGGGAAGTTTCTTTTCATTTCCCTGCCCAGAAGACATCTTGCTCCTTGCCTTACAGTTACATGGCAAAGTACATTTTTGAGAGCAGCCTTGAAAATAGTATTAGGCAAGCCTGGACCTGTGATTCAAGTCCAGGTGCTTTTTGGGTTGCTTCAGTCATACACAGCTAGCCAGAAACAGCTGTACCAGAGCATCAGAAGAGCCCCTCTCTCATGGGAAGCCTTTAGAGTATAAACACAACTGGATCTATGCTGTGCATGCTTTCTCCTCCTGATACAGGCTTGGAGAGAGCAGATGGATAAAAGCAAGGCCTGGTCAGCAGGATGTTTCAGGGTGTTGTGGGTGGTATCAGATAGCTGAGGCTCTGCCTGGCCAGGTGTGGGACCCAGGGCTGTTTGGAGGGCTGTTGCTAGCAGCAAGCAGTAGGCTGGGAGTCCTGCACCTCTGCCCTGCGCTGTGCAAGCCCTTCCAGAGCTATTTCTGACTCAGCCTGGGGAGACTCCGACTGAAAAATTTCTGGTCTGCCGGAACAATTAATTCAGCCCACAGTCTATTCCCTGCTCCCCTCCTTTCCTAAGGATCCCTAAGACACAGGCAGCATGAGTGCAGGCGGGGTGATACATCATGGTGGGCTGAAGCTTCTTGGGAGAGCCTGTGCCTTTGGCTGTATGACATGAGGGGAAGCCTTTCCCTCATGGCTGCCTGCACTTCGTTCATCCCACTGCTTGGCTGGCTGCTCTGCACCCAGTTCAGGGATGGGAGAAGATGAAATGTTTGACCCTCAAAGGCTCATTTTGGCAGCAGAGTTCCCTCATGTCTGGTCTACACAGAACAGTGCAGTTAGGAAGCCTTCAGAGAGATCCAGCCATGTCAGCAGTCCCTGGGGCTAATTGGCCCGTGGGAATTAATTAGCCTTCACACACCCCTGTGTTAACACAACACACAACCCTATGTTAACACAACTGTGGTGTAGGTGGTCCTGGAAAGAGCTCAGTCATGGCAGCTTATGCCTTTGTGTGGTGGACATGAAGAGTTGCCTCTGCTCCCCCCTGTTCAGCAGAGCTGAGCAGCAGCGAGCTAAAAAGTGCTGCTGAGTGTGCCAAGTTTTTGTGCTCCTAATGACACAATGAAGTCTAAAACAAAGATAAGCTGTTTTCTTCCAGTACTTGTTTTAGCTAAAATTCAGCTCATAGTGTGAGTCTGGAGTCGTTTCAAATGAAGCCGAGTATGTGAAATAATATGTCTGGCCCTTGTTCCAAAGCTGGGAATTGCATAAAAACAAATATTAATTTCTTTAGTCAATAGAGATATCAAGAGCTGAAAAGCTAGGTGCAGAGATGAATGAAGACTAATGAGGTCTCGTTTGGCAGCAATCACTAGTAAGGCCATTGCTGTTGGAGGGAGGAGAGCACATCTTGCTGCCAGTCACACAGGGATAAATCAGGAGGAGGTCTTTTGAAGCCCATGGATTCATTTTGATTTATACTGGTGTGACTGAGGGCACAGTTTTGCTCTGTGGGGTTGTAGAATGATAAATACAAGTCCAAAATGGGCCTTTTTTTTCCCCTGCAAATGGACAGCCTGGAAGGAAAGAAGGAACCTTGATCATGTAAACATAAGCAGTGAAATCTGAAGGAATTATTTTCTGACATCCTTTTTTCATTCATAATGTTTCATATTTACCTAAATGTAGTCTGCACTCATCATAGTGGTAGCTGATATTCTAGGCATGTAAATTTTTAAGTGTGTTTTCCAAGCACTTAAGCACAGTAACTATGCCTCTCCACACTTCTTCCAGATTTTTCACCTTGGTGTAGCCTAGAAGAAAGGTGGTGCTGACCACACCCCTTTGAATAATGGGGTCAAACAATTCGGAGTCCTTAAAAACAGTCAGAAAGCAAAAAAAGGGAAGATGGTTATAGTGAGGCAGGTTGTGATGGCAGACATCATTGGTCTATTTTCCATCAGCATGTTCCTCAAGCATCTACAGAAAAGTGAATGCAAAATACTACCAAGTAGATGGGATGAATTTAGGGATCCATTTTACACATATGTGTACTGATATGTAGGTTCTTGGGGTATAAGAGATCCAAAAATAGGACCCTTCATGGTTGGATTTAATGAGCTGTCCATCTGCCATTCTAGATCTGGAGCAACTTCTCTGTTGTCCACAGGATTATCCTGCAGTCAAGCTGTGGTAAGCAAGAAGATACTCTGACCCTAGAGATTTGCAGAAACAAAAATTGAAATGTCAGTTTTCAAGAGAAACTATTTAATTTGATTGTGAATTTCAGCTTCCAGCTGACTTGATCACAGAGAGGAACATGATCATAAACTCTTCCCTTCTTTCCTAATCCCCATATGTCAATATAACCTTGCCTTGCCTTGACATTGTAAGACTCCCTGGAAAGATCACTGCAGATTTTCTAACACTGCCTCAATTACAAATGGTGATTGATGCAGCAGATCTCTTTGAAATGGGCAAAAATACTGACAGGCCTTTGAAACAGAAACTTCCCTAACAAAGGTGACACTGGTCAAAAGCTCTTGGAAGCAGAAGGTAAATTAATGTGGATAAATTCACTGCTAGAAAGAAGGTAAAAGCACTTAGGGGAACTTCGCATGTTTCACCATGGTCTGTAGATACACAGATGTAAACACTCAGCCAGATATCCTCCTGGTGCAGGTCTTACCTTCCCGACGTAGAGAGGGTCAGTTCCAGTGTACTCTTCCAGAACGAAGAACTGGTTCCACACCCAGCTCCGCTTCATGCGCTGATGCAGCTTGTCCGACAGGTTGTCCTCTTGTCCTTCAGTGAGGGGCCTGGCACTTCCCGACAGCACAGTTGTAGTAAGGTCCATCAGTCCCCAAAAGTACAAGGAGACACCAAGTCCAAGCAAGTTCTTTGCATTGCTCATTCTACCTGAAGTCCACATCCGTATCCTAGGGCTGACTTAAAAGTCAAACACAGTAGCTCAGGTCCCTTGAGAAGAAAGTAGGTCCTGTGTGTAGGCCTTTGAAATGTCCAAGACAGATCCTGGTTCTGAGCAAGGCAGTATCCTGTAAAGTTAAAGAATATTCATAGGAGGATGTTTTTTTCCCCAAGGTAAAAAAGTTTCCTCAGTAGGCAAATACGCTATAAAATATTTAGTTTTCTCTATAAAAATATAATATCGGGATGCACACCTTCTGAAACTAGGAATACTGTTACCACATAAGCTGCAGAACTGGGGCCTTAGATACAAGAATCATCAGGGTTTAGTCAATAAGTAAGAGTTCTCTACTTTGCTAACTTGGCTGTAGTGTTGCTTTGTGGTATTGATTGGCATGAGCTAAGTGCATACTCTTTAGAAATATTTATGACCAGAAGTCCTCAGAGAATGTTTAAAAACAGTTCACTCCAGGAAATCATACTGGCTGGTGAACACTTTTTGGCAACTGTCTTTCTCTTTCTGTTTGGAAACGATGTCATTGTCATTACACACACGTGCATGCACACACATCTACACAAACTCAGTTATTACTGCTACGCTGCAAACCTTCAGTGTAGTTTTTGGCAGTAATTTCTAAGTTATTTCTGACTTTAATTGTTCTTTCAACCTCCCCATTGCTTGAATTCAGGTTTCACACTCTGCTGCCTCCTCTCTGAGGAGCTGACTGCTGCTACAAATGCAACATTTCTAGAATCAGTTAATCATTTTACAACCCACAAAAGGTTTCACAGTGCTGATGGTCACATGCTATTGTGTGATATGTCCAAGCAAGTCAAGCTAACACATTTTTTCCTCTGCAAGCCTGAAAGACCTGTTTAGGCAAGAGGAATGCTGACCTCTACCAGAGGACACTTTCTCATCAGTCTAGGATTTTTTTGTTGTCATGAAGTCAGTTTAGTTGGTGACCTCACTCCAGGCTATGGATAGCAGCAAACCTTTCCTTTGCCATTTTGCTGACTTTAATGATGTGGTGCTGCACTCAAGTTACTCTGTCAAAACACTCCATACATCCCTTGGAGGCCTAGTATTTTTTGCTGGTTTTTTTTTTTTCTTGTTGTTGTTGTTTAATAACTCTTCTTTCTCTTTGCAGGACAAACAGACTTATTAGGAAAAGTGTATGGGGTTCTGAGGTTTACGCAAGAAGTTTATACTTTACTGCCGCTCTACACTTTAGTCTTCATTAATTGTTTTATCTTAAGGAAATAAAATGTAGTAGGAAATGTCTGCCAAATATTTCTAATTGAAATCCTTGAAAGATACCAGAACCATAAAAAATATTTTAAAGAGTTGCATGATGATATTTTGAAGTGGAGACTGAGACAATGCAATGTTTTCAACAGAGAAGAGAGTGTTTGAAAAATCCCCAGCATCCAGGGTGGTACAACTGGAGAACTGGCTACACTTAAAAATCTACTGAGACAGAAATTCAAAATTTAATGGAAGAGTTGGCTGAAATCTAAAAAAGGCTGCTTAAGTCTGGAATAGATGTCCACAGGGGAAGTATAGACAAAATAACCATCTATCTAAAGCTAATTTCTGCACAAAATAATGTTTCCACGTATAAAGCCCAGAAGGAACATGACTACACAGCGCTGCTAGTCTATACAGTTGTGAAGTGTATGAAACAACTGGCAGGTCCTTTACCTTGAAGAGTTTCCAACCCAAGGCTCAACAGATACAAGAAAGACAAGGCAAACTGCAAGCACAGAACACGGTAAATCTCTTCAGAGCAGAGCAACATACAGAACTGACTGTTGTGTAGACACTGGCTGTGCTGTGTGCTAGGGCTTATTGTCTGCAAAGCCAAAGAATGGGGATTTGTCTAAGCAGAACAAGCCCAGAAGGACTGCAGTAATCCCTGTGTGTCTGTCACTTCATGAAGAAGCTGGCAGCTGTTTGTGAGAGGCAGGGACGAGGCTCAGCTTGCTGGAGTGCAAGAGCTGCTTGTGCAGTGCTTGCCTCCCTCTGTCCTGTGAGTCTTTAGCTCCCAACAGCCAGTACACATCTACCCTGGGGAAAAGAGGCTGAAATCCTCTTCGCGTAACAGGTACACCCACCTTGCTCCTGGCACGTTGTCAACAGCAAGTTTTTTCTCAGCAAGATTGGGAGGACATTATTGATAACTCATGTTTTGCTGGTGAGTAAATGTGGGGAAGGGCCTCCCACTAACCCTCGACATGATCTGGGGGAACCCGTCACTGCCTCTGCCGTGTAACAGGAACGGAAAGTGGAGGCAGACTATGATCCAGTGGCTATGGTCCTGCCTGGAGTTTTTACTTTAAGAAATTCCATTTACTGTACAAGTCAGTTAGATTTTTGTTCGTGTGACAAAAGAGGTGATACAACACGATGGACCAGTTCCTGTGGCAACACGAATCGTGTTTGTAGGTGAACTCCCAAACAATGAATTCAGAACTAACGGTGCCAGGTGTCTCCTGCAATTAAATTCAGCCAACAAGGACCAACAGTGCTCAGGCAAGGTACTATCAAGAGATGGTTAAATAAACTTGCAGAGTTATCAGGATGCCTCTAATGAGGCAACAGCAAAAGAAATCTGATCATCAGGATGCTTTTTCTGTACATGTGCATGATATTGGCAGAAAGCAAAGAAAGTAGAAGCAGTGAAATAAAGGTCAAGAGTAGGAACATAAATGCTTCAGGCTCTCCATGATAACAGCTTTTGTCATTTGAATGTCACTTGGCATTACAATGCAGTTCCATGAGGAACCTTTATTGAGAACAGTGTGCAACTCTGTGGCCCCCAGGAGCAACACCCTTTGAGACCATTTCCTATTCCCAATGCAATCTCGTTCTGGGGTATGGCCACTATGAGGAAACTTGCCATTAAATAACATAGAGTCTTGTAAAAGGATATTCCTTCACTGAGTACCAGCAATTTCTCCTTTTAATGCCAGCCCATAGTGCCTTGGTCATATATTTTGGTAGGAATGCAAGAAAGATGTAGTGTTGAGGTGGCACAGAATTCTTTTTTGTTAATACCAGAATTTCTGATGTCTCCTGCATTTCCAAAACTGTGAGCATGGAGGCTCAAACTCATCACATTTTGCTTCTTGCTTAAAGGCAAATTACTGCTATTAATAAGAATGGTTCCTCTATCTCTGAGGCTGAAGGAAAATGAGATTTTTTTTTTCTCTGTCTCAAGTCCTCAGATGGCATTAAATGAACAAAAAAGACCTTTGTTAACTTCTGGTTTGAGGTGCTGCTGATCTCTCTAGGGCTCTTTTCCCACAGCTTCACCAACCCCAGGTGTGTACTATTGGCTTCTGGATCTGCAAGGTCTACTGGTCAAGCAAAGTGTTTCTCAGCAGTGTAAAAGGCACTCACATACATTTAGGGTTTGAATAGTGTGATAGCACAAGTGATGGCCGAGCTACAGTTAAGGTCATTGTTGACTGACTCTTTCAGAGAACTCATCCATATGGCTTCTTCACCAGCTGATCACTTAGACTGTAGACACCACAGTTGGCTGGGATGATAGCCATATGCTTTGAGTGCAAGATATTGGTGGTGTGTCTAGCCTTAAGTGGACTTTAGTGGTTTTTGCTGCAGATGGACGACAGGCTGTATGGCAGAGTCTGTCGTTCTCCCTCAGGATTGGTAGCTCCTTGCAAGGAGACCGGTGGACAAGTCATACAGGAAGGTGATTGTTGACATGATTGAGTGAGGCCGAATTGAACCTTCAATGTTCTCGTAATGCAAGTTGTATCTTGGAGTCCTTCAAAATGGGTTCTTAAGGACGTCTGCAAAGATGGAATCAATAAGCCTCTGCTTGTATACATTATAGAAGCGCATTTCATGGCTCAGCATGGGGATCTGCAAAGGATTTGAAGGCAGTAAAGGGAGTGAAATCTTGTTTTCCTTGGGCATGCAAAAAAATTATTGAGCCCAGGAAGATTGCATGACCAAAACTTTTGGATTTTCTGCAGAGGGTATTTAATTTTTCAAGAAAAATGTAAACGTTTCAGAACCCAGTTTGTTACCCAGTTTGAATACCTCACTGTAACAGGCATAGCTGCATCTGTGCAGTTTAGATCCCTGACCCGAAGAGAATGACTTTCTTGCCCCTGCTTTTGTGATGAATATTTGATTATCAGCTCTGTTCTTGCCTTGAAAACATTGTTAAAAATCCTTTTTCTTGTCACTCAACAGTTACAAATATGGCTTTTAGCTTCATAAAGACCCATGAAGATCTGACTGAACTCCATACAACTAGTGGTCTATACATGGTACAAAGGAACTGCCTAATTGCTCTACAAAAAAGAGTCACAATAATGCATTTTCCACCAATGCAAATACAAATTTGTCTTCTAGCCCATATTATGAATTAAAGTAGGCGTATTTCAAGAGTGAGCTACTCTTCGTGCTCCAATTTTTAAGACACCCTCCCCAACACATATTTGTACTGTAATTAAATTATTCTTAATTGAATATCTAATTCTGGGCAAAGATGAAAAGAAAAAAGAAATATCTGCCAGAGGCAAATTCTAGCATTTCTTACAAGGGACCCATTTATCTTGCTAATTCTGAAGAGAACAGCACTTCCAAAGAAAAGATAAAAATATTAACAGTTCGGGTGACCGTACGAGCACCCAGAGAGTTCCACTGGGGTTGAAATGTATTGTGCTCAATACATATTTACGTAAGTGCCAAGGATTTTATAGTTAAAAAAAAATATATATCAGGCTTGGAAAGGTTTATACAGAGGCTTAGTGTATTCATCATGTTGAGCAAATGGTCTCCCAGAAAGTCAGTGGACTACTCGCATTCATAAAATTAATTACATGCTTATATCTTTTATGCCTGGTCCTTCCAACGGGTTTTGCTGTGTGGACCCAGCGCTCCTGTTGAATGCTACAGACCGTAGAGGTGGATCCCATGCAGGCACATCGCCGGAGCGGAGGAAATTCATTTGCATGAGACATATTACGCTGAGAAATTGGGGAAGAAATAGGCAATCTCCTTTAAACTCCCTCCTCCACTTTTTACAGAAATACACAAATGCCTGTGATATTTCTAATACATCTATATGTAAATGTTTCGTAGCAGTACCTACACTGCACTAGGAATATGTTAATGGAAAATTATTTCTGTGTTTAACAACATATTTAAAGAGTTTTCCACAGTAATTTGCCAGAAGAAATCAAACAGATCAGTAATGACCACAGTAGGAAGAAACTAAATTTGAGTGAGATCCATGTGAGCTATTTACTTTGTTCCTTGAATTTCTTCTGATATTTTAAACCCAAGGTGGGGGTGTGAGTATTGCGCAGCTTTTTTACCCCCCGTTAAACAGATTATCCTTTCATGTTTTCACAGGCTGCTACTTAGGTTTCCCAGACCCTCAGCCGTGCACAGCTTTGTCATAAAATGCTTTTGCAATAACCCTGTAGGAGTGCCAGTCGGTAAGAAAGTGTAGGCCATGCTATGCATGAGGCAGAACACCTGCAATAGATGCCTAACATCAGCCCCTAGGGATGGAGGCTTCACTGAGCCAGGACCTAAAATACCTTAAGTTACAATTTATGTAATACTTACCTCATTTTAGAAAACCCAGTGCTTGCAGCACCTAAGTGAGGTACCTGTAAACAGGCTGTGGGATTATAGTCCTAAACGTTTCTGTCCTACTTCCAGAACTTTGTATATTTTATCCCTTACCCAGGCCAGTCCTACCGTTATTATTACCTGCTGTTATACTTCCTGAGCAAGTTTAAATTAAAGAATCTAGAGCCATTTGTTACTTTTCTTGAAAACAGGCTGGGCCTGAACATGCATTTTTATCTTTACTTCATTTTATTGAGATCTTCATAAATACAATGAAACTTGACAACATACCATATGGTGCATAAACATTAACTCAGAATACAATCCATTGTCATAAAATTACATCTACAGACCAGTCAACAATCTCTCCTGGGACACATCAGTGAACTCGTTTTGCTCAAGATCTGAAGTCCTTCAAAGCTACAGAGTGCCTGCTGAGTGAAGAATCCCACAGAACGACAGAGGGAGTCCCATCGTATAAATCCCAGCCCTGCGGTTACAGACGCATAAACAGATCAAAAAGAATGAAACATACGCATGCACGCAATCGCAAAGTAAACATTTCCAAGTGAAATGATGCTGGTAGCTTACATCAGGGGAGGATCTGGTCCCCAGCTTTAACTCAGCCTGAGGTACTGTAAATACTGCTGGGAAAGGTCAGGACAGAAGTACGAGAGGGTTTCAGAAGCTCCACGCCGGTCTAACTCACTCTGCTGGTCAGCCCCAACAGGAGCTAAAAGTGAGGCATTACAGATAAAGCAACCCCTCTTCAATCAAGGAGGTGCAAAATATATATAATACACATGAAGATCAGCTTAATTAAGCTTTCATGATTAAGGAAAAAAATCCTTTTAGTTCTCACAGTCTTCTAACTACTTTTCCCACCGTCAGGAAAAATCCTGTACAAGTAACCCTAAATTGTGACCGATGTTCCTGTAAGCTGGGATAACCTCTCAAGCACATATCTTTTTTGATAAAACATAACATCCTTCCTCTCCCCGAAACGGTGACCCTTCTTGCCTGCTTTGCAGCTGTACCAGGAGCCTTTTCTCAGACCTGTCCCAAGGCTCCTAAGCAGTACAGGTAAAATCTGTAGTGTTCTGCCAAGAATGAGGGGCTGGGTGGGAAGGGTGGAATTTCCTCTGCTATAAGGAAGGAAGGAGGAGAAGGATGGGTCAGATGTGGGGCAAAGAGCTGGTGCCTGTGAGAGAACCAGGTTTTCTGGGATGGCAGTGAAAAGATGAGATGGTAAATACTGCTGTGACCACCCAAACTCTGCAAGGTGAGAGGCCAGCAGGGATGAGGCTCAGGGATGCAGGCTGCTGCCCTAGACACTGGAATACCCTGAACAGGACCCACACACAAGGGTTACAATCCTCTTTCAGAAAAAAATGCACTAATCCCTTGCCTCTTTTTTTCATTTGCTTCCTCCTGCCCTCTCCTCTTCCAGGTCCTGGGACATGCCTTGCCTCATCTGATATTCCCCTGCAATGGGATAAAATCCGTTTCTGTTGTACAGCTGGAAAGCATTTTGAACCTGAGGTGTTCCTGTCTCTGCTGCTTGATGGCAAATCATATTCTTTAGGTACTAAACATTGCATTTTGGGTATGCTAGTCCCCAGAATATAGCATATTTCCATGTAGCAGTGAAAACCAGAATCCTTCTATTCCCATGGCTGTTGGATGGACGATAAGGCTCTCTCCTAGCCCCTAAATGTCAAAGATGGAAAAAGTGTTATCTGCTTTCTGGAGACAGATATGAGAAGCAGCTGTCTGCCTGGTAATAGAGGTAATATTTCCTCCTATGCACGAATATAAAAAATAATGGTAGGTAAGGGCCTGGTGAAGACAACTTTCTAGGTTCATTATTGCTATATTCCTGTTTAACTTACCATTTCATATGGCATTTTGACATATTAGAAATGGATCCAAAACCCACTTCCAAAAGCAGCTGTTGAAGACAAAGAAGTGATTGGGTAATTTATTTTTCCAATTCAAACTCAATATTTGTCCATCTCCTATAATAACTTTATGCACTCACTGACACATAATGGGTTTCTTTTATTTTTGAGGGATGGTGGTGGTGGTGGGGTGGGGTGTGTGTGGTGTGTAAAAATGTGTCTGTATTCATAGTGAAAGGATTATCTTTCACATAAAAAATAGCCAGAGGTGCTCTAAGACATGAAAATATTTATTTTATATATTTTGTGCCTGACATTGATTCAGCTGTACAATACTGTCATCTGTACATTCTTTCAACCTCACTGATTGCACGAAGACATGCTACTAACCAACAGGATGAGCATTTTCAAGCCAGCTTCCAGTTGATGCCAACAAAATCAAACCAGCAAAAGAAACAGAAGCCTTACAACCTCTTTCTGAATATGAACTGTTAAGAGTCTACCTTGTTCTTATCACCTAGCTTCAAAGTATTTCTAGAAATACAGAATAGGAGTGCCTGGCCTTCAGAGGACACTTTCAAGCTGAAAGAATAAAGTAAGAAGGAAAAAAGATGTGCTGAGCTCATTTGTCCCAGAACTGTTCTAATACAGCAAGAATAAGGTTTGTAAAGCATGAAAAACAACTTCAGATGCTTTGCATGTCAGCCTCTAGATGTTGGTCTTCAAACTGATTTGTTGCAGTCTCCACAGAGAGTGTATGTGAGGTATTACCTAATTGTCCTCTAAAAATGTGACACAGACTAACAATACCCTTCACGTAGAGGACTCCATTATCTATTTTCCCTCTTCTTTGTAATCCAGTGTTGGGGCGTGTTCCAGTTTCCCCAGCCCCATCCCATTTCAGAAAGTGGGCAGCTCCTCTGCCCAGATTACATAATGGCTAAGAAGAGCTAGCACTTGCTAAAATATAAAAGGTTTTTTAGGCTTCACCTTGCTGGCAAACTGTTGGCTTGGCAGTTTCTTACAGGTGACTCTTTTAGATGAGACTTCAAAATCCAGTGCTTCATCTGTCTTAGTATTTGATATGTATTGGTGATGCAAGAGCAGCTTTTATAAGAGGTGAGGTATTGGCCAAAATTCCCATCCTTCCATTATCTGCTGTCAGCCATCTGGTTGCTGTCTTCAGAGAGGAGGATCTTTTGCAGCTGTTTGGAGTCTGATTACCCAAGGAAATGGAGTTTATGCAGTGATACAATTGCACTGATGTTCCATTATTACTGTGAAAGACAGATAGAGATCCTAAGGGTTACTGTATTTCTGTCTGCTCCCTGGGAATTAACAGTTACAGTAGGGAAGAGAGACACACATTAATGTCCCCACTGAGGAAAGGATGGGAAGTTATACAGTCTCTTTGGCCAAGAGATCACCTTGCCTGTGGTTCCAGAATAGTAGCTGAGGTGTTTCAGTGGTCTGCTAAGGGAGCCGGAAGGAATCATAGAATCATAGAATGGCATGGGTTGGAAGGGACCCCAAGGATCATAGAGCTCCAACCCCCCTGCCACAGGCAGGGCCACCAACCTCCAGGCCTGGATCTACACAAGGTTGCCCAGGGCCCCATCCAACCTGGCCTTGAACACTTCCAGGGACGGGGCATCCACTACTTCTCTGGGCAGCCTGTTCCAGCACCTCACCACTCTCTCTGCAAAAAACTTCCTCGTAATATCTAAGGAGCTGGAACTACTGTGTGTGTGAAGTAAGAGTCATCAGGAAAAGGCATAACCATAATAGGCCAGGCTGTTGTGCTTCTCTTTGCTTGTTTGCTAATAGCCTTACAGGACAAATTTATCCAAATATAAATCCTAGGGATCACCCCACAGCTGAAAGCTGCCTTAGTGATCCAGTGGTGCACACCCGTATGAACTCTGAGTACGGACCTGAGAGCAAGGTATGGCTTCCATTCACTGTTCTTCGCTGTGGTCACTTGCAGGTCATGTGGGGCCTCTTTAATATCTATCCATGCTTTGTCTTTAGGTAGGGAGACATCAGCTGGTGTAGGAGGAATAAATGAACCTGACCACAGCACATAAACACAGGAAGACCCTATTGACAGCAACTGCGTGGGACATCAAGGCCCATTTCTCCTGCTAGTCACTTCATGCAATCCCTCAAATAGTTTGAAGATCCTTTCTTAATTATCAAGGATTCAGACACGGAATTGCAAATATGCAATCAAAGGAGAGCAAGGAAATGCAGAAAATGCAGGAGGGATTAAAGGAAAGCAAATTAAAATACACTGCAGAAGAGCTTGTCAAATGAGATGGCAGCTTTGCTGTTAGCTCATCTGCTTATGCATTGCAGCAAAAAGGTTTTCCTTACGTACCTGCTCAATCTATTCCTTCTTACTTGTGGATCTGCATTTTTATTAGCAAGTTTTGCACTGTACTTTTTGGAGATACCAGGATTGCCCTGCCAAACCAGATCTCTGCTCCAATGTTGAGACTTTTGCCTTTGGAAATTGCCAATAACTGCTATATCCAAACAGTTAAGCTCCCTCTCAGTATGCTTTGGAGGTGATAGTTCAGAAATGAAGGAAGTTCTGACAAAAGAAACTTGACATCAGAATATCTGTGATTAATAGCAGCAAAGAGGATTATACCAAGAAGCTGGAAAGATAGTGCTTCCCAAGTGGAAATGGAATGGGCTTCTAGCCTGACACAAGTGAAATCTTAGCCAGAGAAGGTGTAAGGAAAGGGGAAAAAGGTGATATTTTTCTCAGATACTGAGCTATGGGTAGCTGGGAAAAGGCATGAGGCTTGAAAGACTTGTGCACACAAACTTAAGTAATGTGCCAGAAAGACGATTGCTCAAGGAATCTTTGCTTCTAGGTGAAGCTAAAAAATCCAGCCTCAATGTCATTTTGTTTCTTTTTTGTTGTGGGATAAATTTGTTTTAATGAAATATTTTGCATATGAAGTTTCAGAGAGGGCAAGGATAAGCACCAGTGCTCAATGTTGAGGTCAATGCCATGATATTGGCTGATATATAATCATTACCAAATAATAAAAGACTGTAATGTTGTGAGACACTGGAAATGGTGAGAAGAATTCCTTGCTGACCCTTGTGATCAGTTTATGCACTGAAGCATGAGTGTTGATTTCTTCCTTTTGACTGAAGAAGCATTTTGTGTCTTTAAAAAATCTAGTGGTGTAAATATCAGCTTCAATTCCTCACAGATTTTCAGTCTTTTACTACATCTTCTCTTCTCAAATTCAGAGGAATTATGAAGAGAAAGGATGGGTCCATTTTTACTCCATCAATTTAGCCTGATTTCAGTCCAAAGCCTAATCTAGTGCCCAGTGGAAATGGATGGGAAATTTAGATGTTATGTTCTGCCTTCTCTTGAACTGTATAACTTATATCTTAAAAATCTCTTGCCAAATCAATCAGTCCACACAGCATTTACCCTCAGGTACTTCAGAAACCAGCTAAAGCAATAGCCAGAACATAAGTGATTATCATCACAAGCTTATAGAAAATGAGGGAGTTCCTAGAGGACTGGCAGAGGAAGACATGTATCTGTATTTAGAAGGGGAGGAGGCAAAGGGGAAGAGGAACCAGTGAATTATAGAGCCTTCATTCCAACTTCAATACTTGGGAAGTTACTGGAACATTCAACCAATTTTTCAGCATCTAGGGAATAATAAGGTGGTAAGGAAAAGCCAGCATGGATTTTTGAAGAACAAGCTGACAACAAAACAGCCTGATTTTCTTCTATTTGGTAAGAAAACTGGCCTAGCAGGTGCAAGATGAGAAAAATGCAATACATCTTCGACCTTCCTATACTATTTCACACAGCTTCACAACTCGTCGTCAAAGGCAGGAGAGGGGAATGCAGCCCAGGTGAAATGGAAGTGAGACAGACTGGAAAACAACTCAAAGAACCATTGTCAGTAGCCCACTGTCAAACTGGGGGTCAACATCAAGTGGTCCTTCAGGATTTTGCTTCATAACAGTACTATTCAATGTTTACTCTATCAGTTTGGATGGTGTGGTGCAGTTACTAAATATGACACCAGGTTAGGAGATGTTATATGCACTTCGGAAGACCAGGTTAGAATTCAACATGATCTTGATAAATAAGGTGCAATAAACCTAATTTGAAGTAAAAGGAATGTAAGTTAGAGGTAAAGTGAACGTCTAAGTATAAGGTGGGTGCAGTGTTGGAACAGATGACTGATAGAAACTATGACAATTCCTTTTTTTGTGTGTGTGTGTTTTTTGTTTTTAAGAAAAGGCTGTAGAGTATTCTACTGGAAGTTATTTAGGTGACTTCTGATCTTGGATCAGAAGAAAAACAGAAGGAATTCAGAAACGTCCTACATTACTGTGACCTTGAAAGGCATATAAAATCACACTTACAGTGTAAAACAAAAGGTTTGAGTACTCATTATATCTAGTCTTCCTCTGTCATTTCTTTGGGTCTTTTCACTGCTTCTCCTCCTCCTCTGTTGGGCTGAATTGCCTCTACTGTCTAAGTACTGGAATAAACTGGCCAGTTTTATTAGGTGGTAGAGAGAAACCTTGCCAGACATGGATAATAATTTTGAATACATGTGAACATACCAAATGAAGCACAGGATGATCAGTGCTTCTCAGGATAATTGGGAGAAAAAGCACAAAGAAGAAAACTGCTTTCCTTGACCATCACAGTGAATTGATCTTTCCAGGCAAGAGATCAGGAGGTGCTTGGCTGTGATTGCCCAACTGTCGGGCTAACTGGGAATAAAGCATTCACTCCATCTGCACTTTGATTGCCCAGCATAAGGACTTCTGTGGTGCAGACTATTTTGCAGTCTCCCTAGCCACACTGAACTGTGGTCTTACTTCATAAAGTGACCACCAAATGATGGTCTATTGATTCAGAAGGGGTTTCTGTTTCTGCGTGTGCTAACTGCTACTTTATTAAAGTCTAAGTTAGCATACAAAAGTGCTAACTAGGCTGAACGCCCTGGAGCTTTCTAAAAGACCATTATTCCCCATTACCTTTCAAATCCCTATATGAGAACATAAGGACTACCCACCCACTTCTCTCATTGATTCCTGACTCAGAGTAGAGGTTCACAGTCTATGTATCTATGCAGAAATAATTATCTGTCCCTTCCTATTAGCACGACATACTTTCAATAAAACAATGTTTGAGCCCCAGTGCCTCCATTGGAGTACATCATAGGGCACAGTAAGACACCTCTCTGCATTAGTCAGTTAGGATATAGAAGAGATCCTAGCTATTTCTGCCTTTCAAAAATTGATCGACACTTACTGTAAGAGTAGAAGCGATCTTTTTCATGTCCTGTAAACTCCTTTTTCTGTTTACCTAAATCCACTTAAAGCTGGCATTGATTCCCTCACTGTTGGCCAGTGCAGTCTTACAGCTATGCTCTGCACTATTGCATTTGATCTTGGATTTGCCATGTTTCAACATGAAGTGAAAAGTTTCAATGTGCATAAGACCAAATTTCCCCCCCAAAAGCTTCTGACCCAGTCTTTAGGTTTGTACAGATTTTGACCAGCACAAATCTTCCTTGCTTTGCTCATTTGTACCTTCCAGCTGACTTCAGGAAGAATATTCAGGTGAACAGAGCCATGAAGATACGACCTGCAGCTCTGCAGAGGCACACTTTAAAGACACATAAAAGAATTACAACACCCAACTATAGACTTTGTAGGTGCAAATGTAGCTTTGGCATTCAGGTGGCAGAGTTAAATGCCTATATTATATAATTTGTGGCCCTTAGCCTCTTAATTGTCTCATTAGCAACAATGAATAAGTGCAGGCACAAAATATGTCTGAAGAAACTAAAATTTTATTCAGGTGCTACTTATATTACTGTGACATTCCTTTGGATGGAAGAGCAATATAAATTCATAGTATTACCTGTCAAAAATCTATCACCTCTTCTCCAGCCACTAGAAAATCTTTCCTTCAAGAAATATTTTTCCTGCCAATCACTTGATAATAAGCAAAATACAGCTTAAATAAAATTTTCTACTTTTTAATGTCAGAATGATCTCCACTTGCATAATGTAAGGGGACTGGGTTTCTTAATCGATATTTCACTCACCTAAAATAAAACAGTGTAATATAATGTAATACAATATACTATAAAGTGATATCATATAATGCAATATAATATGACACATATGGAAAGCACGGTGTCCGTTTCCCCTAGAAGATACGACATGCTCATGAGTATGCATCGTTTGATAGTACCAGGAAAGGCAAGCTGAGCGCACACACAGCTCACATCCTTAAGTACTCAGGCCCCTCTGAGGCAGGGGAGGTATGAGCCACCTTTAAGTCCACAGTTTGAGCTGCACTGAAGAAACAACCAGATTTGATTAAAGTCAGTGGCTGCTAATTTCTGGATAAATATCAAAGGTAGAGGAATAAACCAGTGAATGCAACCGACTCAGGAAGCCCCAGCCAACAGGGGAATGGTATCTTGCAATACTCATATAGGGAGAGCATTGCAGGTTGCTGGAGTGACGTGGAGATATGGAGGGCTGTCTTGGTTCTGCACAGAGACAGCCTCAAACACCGCTGGCCAAGGCAGGGGAGAGGTCTTCCTCTCCTCCTGCGGTTTGCCCACTAGGCCTGCTCTACCTGCCTGCATCTTCCACCCACCCCAGCAGCTGAGATAGTACCTGGCACCCCATGCTTTGGGCGGTGCCTACAAACATCTGTGGACAAACAGTGAGTGCCTGGGTTTCCCCCTTTTCCAGCCATTTTAAAATGGAGATGAGAGACCCTCTCATGGATGCCCTGAGCTGAACCTGGACACCCTGAGGAGTTTGTACGCTTAAAATTCAGGCAGAGGAAAGCCTTCCTCTCCAGGAGCTGCCCCAAGGGCTAAGGGTCCCTACCTATTCTGGCCCAGGTAGGTCTGACAGCCCACCTGTGACAGTGCCACCCCACCACCTAGGGAATGTAGATGGCTGGGAAGTTGGAGGGACGCCCCTGATGGAGCAGCAAAACAATCACTGCTATGAAGAAAAACCGAACAAACAAGGAAAATGTGAAAAGTGAATTGGAAAGTAGTATGTCAAGGGCAATAAAACTTTTGATTTCTAGTTTAACATTCATTCAGTATTTCAAGAAAAGCTACAGTGTCTGTCCAATGTTATTAATTAGCATGAGCTCCATTCACTCTAAGTCTTCCTTCTCTTCAAAGAAACACATATTGTTATATATCCCCCCCCATTTTGTTTTCCCACAAGGCACATTTCAAAACAACGTGTGCTCTTTCTGATGCAATACCATATCAATCTGATTATATCATACATAATAAGATACGTCCTAAGATAGAGCACTGCACAGATACTTATTTAGAAGGACACCTTTGATGTTGTGCAAAATAAAGAAATCTTTAAATTTTACTGGAATAGAAGTGAAATTCTGTGTCACTGTAATCAATCTTGATCCACAGTGGAAGTCTGGGCTCTGCACAAGTGCCATTCTAATCTACTTCCAAATATAAGCTTCCAACTAGACAGTCAAGACACATGGATTAGCTCTCTGAATAGGAATTTTCTGAAAGCACAAATATATGTAGAAATGTACACAGGCACTTAGAAATGCATGTGCCTGATGGCTGTTTTGCAAATCAACCTTTCAATTAGAAGAGTTTTGCAACTTGCTTAAGAATAACACCTCCATGTTACTGTCACTCTCAGGTAATGCATGGGTTTGAATTTATAGCCTCCTTGAGCAGACTTTGAGGAGCAAATAATGGACTTATTCCTGAGCCTTTTATATAGATACCAAAGGCTGCAACAGACAGCTACCTAATATTTCTGAAGCACTGTTTCAGACAGCTTGTCCGCATCTGAGAGAACAGAGCATATTCATGTTTCTCAACAACACAAAAATACAGCGCTTCCTAAATCTTTCCTGGTTTTGAGCACTCTGCTGCATTCAGTGAGAAGGAACAGAAAAAAATCACTTTATGCCACTGAGAAAAATAAATATTAGTGTTAGAACATACCGTTCACTACATTTGCACTTCTCTATTCTCCTGTCATTTGCTACAGCAGCTGGGTTTACATACTGCCTCACTCTTCTGCGCTTCTAGGCAGTATATGCAACAGGTGCTTCAGAAGCTCTGTCCTCTTTTTATACACCCAAGAAAAAGTTTCATTTCCATTATTGTACAGGGCAACTTTTGGGAAAAGCCATCACTCCAAATCAATCAGAACACTCTTTGTCTGATGATGTAGCCGCTTTCTCAACTGATGCACCAGTGTGTGAATGGGTCTGGTAATCCATGAGGTGATGTACACAGATGCCATTCACTAGAAAGGATGCCAGGGGAACATAAGCTACATGGGTAGATGGTGGGAACAATAGCAAACATTTCATGTTGAGGTGAATGATGCATGAATAATGCATGTGTTGGGGAAACAGTTGCCCCATTCTGGTGTGGAGGGGGTGGAAAGAGTGGGCGTGGGAGGTACTTTCCTGATCAAGTTAGCATTTCTAATTAAAATCATCATCAGTATAGACTCAGAAGACCCTGTATGATGAGAAAACAATGTGCAAATATCCAAGGGAGAGCCAGTTACCCTTATATGGACTCACAAAAAAAGAAGCTTGGATGCAAAAATAGTATTTCACGTAGGCAGGCAGGCAGACGTAGACGAATGAAACCAAAGGACCAAGAGAAATGTTAGCAGGCTATGTGTTCTTTTGATCTGGTATTGTTTAGATATGTCATAGAAATGAATGCCTCATCTCAGCTGAACCACCCTTTTCAAATTATTGTTAATTAAGTAATAATCCCTGAGGAATCTGTCATTACCAACAGTTAGGAACTGGTTTATTATGTTTGCCCCGGGCTATTAATGCTCAAGCACAATGGCCACTAATTGCAGTAAGAACTAATTTCCCTAGAATTACACATGCATTTTCTAACTATCTGCCAGCATACTTTTTTTGTTTTTAAACTTTAGTTTTTAACTTCTCTAACTGGAGCATTGGTCCATAAGAAAAACTATTCCCCAATCATCTCTCTCAGAAATCACTACTAAAAAAAAAAAAAAAGAGCTGTTCTTTGTTAGCTCTGTACATTATTAAATTTTCGTGGCAGACATCAACAACAGCAGAGGTTATAATCCCTATAAACAATACATCAGCCCCAAATCCAGCAAAGCTAGCAAACCCATTTTCAATTAATGCAGTGAGCTTTGGATCAGTCCTGACAGTTTCTTTAAAAACAAGGGGTGTGGGGGTTGGGTTCTGTTGTTTTCTAAGTTTACGTTACCACTCTTCTTCTGGGATATGCTATTAAGGTAATGAGAAATCGTTTCTGGCATGTCAATGGCCAAACTTTGATGTTTATTCCTGTCAGCTGTTTTCAGTGTAGATGAGTCAGGTGGACATAAGAATTATTATTAAGTATTGTTATAGGGATGAATTAAGAAAATTAATCCAGAGGCAGGGAAAAAAAAATCTACCTGGAATTTGAAATGATTTGCTCCACAAACACTTTTTCCCATGGCTTAGGAGAAGAATATGAGGAAAAAGCCTTAAAGAATAGCTGCCATTGTCATTGCATTTTAAAAGCATCCACATGACAATTTAAAAAGAACTGCCATTTCAGCTATTTCTTAAATAACCTCTTTCTTCCTCCATAATCATGTAATATATTTCTTTCACCTTTTGACTAGCACTTTGGGGTTTTTTTAATAAACTTACACACTCATCTTGCAGGAAATTATATTTTAAAATGCTTCTTAAAGGTGTTCTATCCTAACAGTTTCATTTGGGTTGAATTAATGTTGAATCCCGATTTGCAGAAATAGAGGGAGAGGAAGAGAGGGAGAGAAAGAGGGGAGGGGGGAAAAAAAAAAGGTTTGCTTGTACCCCAGCTCCAAAACACACTTATCTTCAATTCACATTTCCAAATCAATCTTACAGTAACCATTATCTGTAATGACAGAATTATTCTGATACTTCTAAAACACATACAGCAGCAGTGTAGTTATCTACCGGACTAGATAGTCAAAGGAGTTTCCTCCTCCTCTCTTTGTCAGCGTGCGGTTTGTTTTCAAGACTGCAATGCCACTTCTCACTTGATAGATTTTATGGGTTTTTTTTTTTTTTAGGTCCTCGTCTCTCTTTTTTCCCCATTAAGATGCGAATGGGCTGGTACCTCGGCCAATATGTCTATACATGCCTGAATAGACTTGCAGAAAAGCAGGGTCTCCTTTTGTCTGGGCCCGTATGGCTGTATGTCATTCCGCACCGATAGGCAAGGGCTCCTCTCTCTGTGGGAGATTTCCAATAATTGCCAGAACAAATTAAACTGGGGCTTATCTGCTCCTCTCTCTTTTCAGCTTGAAAATGGAGGAACAAGACCAATTTTAACTGGTGACAATGCAGCGTAGAAATAGATTGGATACAGCTTGCGTGAAGTCATGTTGTAGAGAGCAGCGGCAGGACACTGCTTTGAGGAGCGAGGTGGTGTTGTGCTACACGGACTCGGCCAGTCCTTCTGATCTGACAAAGAATAAAAAATGATTTGGAGGTTAAGAGCAGTCCATCTAGTCGCCATTGTCACAGGCGGAGATGAATAAAGGAGTACTTTTGATTGTACTGGACGGGGCTGGGCAGCCCAGAAAAGCAGAGTGGGCCGCAGCACGCAAAAGGACAGATGTGGTGTGTTTTGAAAACCAGAAATGAAGTGTACAAGGAATTCTGAGTATTTCTCACACATATACACAGCTTCTTCCCACACCTTGTACCCCGCCACGTGCAGCTTGTGCCTCAGTCTATGGGCAAGCCCCACGAAGTGCAGTCTTAATCCTTGACAGGGCAATGGGGTGAGTTCTGCCCTGTCTCTGCAGTGAGTATTTGGCAGTCTGTGTCTAAAAAGAGTGTATTAAGAGATAATATAGTTATCAGACACATATTTTCTAGACCAAAGAGCTGTCATCTTCCTTTGCAGATGAGATAAAGTGAGCTCAAAGTGCTTTCTCCAGGCAAAGACAGACTTGAAACCACACAAAGGAAATGAGTTCTTTGACAGTGCCTGACAGACAGAAATGTGAACGATCAGATTTGAAAGGGACCCTTAATTCTTGGGGTAGCTGAATGACAATGAGAAATGTTAGGATCTTCTCTTGACCAACATGATTACTGACATCAAATGAGAATCTGTCAAACACCTTTCAACATACTGTTGTCAGTCAAACTCTAAAAAGCCATCATTCACTGCAAACTCTCTTCTCAACTGCCATTCTGCCTCAGTCAAGCTCTTCCAGCCACATAGTCAGTGAGAAACCAACAGAGGAAAAAAGTCCGGCAGTTCTACCAGCTTTCCTCCTGTTTCTGTCTCAAGCTCTTATGTTTCCGCTTCATGTCAGAAAACCAAGAAGGAAGCTGTGATACAGTCATTAATGAAGACCAGAGAGAGGATGTAACTTCAGGTTACTGGAATGGGTTACAATGTCTATTGGCACGGTCACCCTCACATCCTATTACTGCATACCAGAGAGAAGAGATCACCATCTCCCTCTCCCTTCCCCCTCATAAGGAAGCTGTAGAGAGTGAGGTCCACCCCCAGTCTCCTCTACTGCAGGCTGGACAAACCAAGTATCCTCAGCCACTCCTTGTAAGTCATGCCCTCTAGTCCTTTCACCATCTTTATTTTCCTCCTTTGGACACAATCTAGTATTTTTGTATCCTTATATTGTGGAGCCCCAAACTGCATGTGGCACTAGAGTTGAGGCCATGCCAATGTCGAGGTGTTAGAGTATTTGTGTAGAACTAGGGACAAATGTTTGCCTACCACAATAAAGTACTAGGATCTTGGTTTTGTCTTTTATATAGATGAGATCATTTGAACATCACACACAAAAGCAGAAACATTATAAAAAAGGTCAAAATGTTGGGGAAAAACAGTGAAAAAAGTAAAATGCAAAGTCGCATTTTCAATCTGCATTGTCAATCCTGAGAGCACCCCGTTGACCTTAATAACTTATGTAACTTGTGAATCTTAAATAAGCAATTGTGTTTCTTAAACAGCCCGTAACTGAACTAATTGCCTGAAGAGATGGTATACATTTAGATCATTTTTAAATGTCTCTGGAGGAAGCTATGCAAAATTCATAATAGGTTCATTTCCCATTAGGTGCTCAAGAAAAAAAATAGCAAAGTGCAAGTTTTACAGTGTGATCTTCAGTTCTAAAAATTGTGAACAGTCAGCAAAACTGGAATGGCAAATCCATTTTGAATTGACTTTTTATGGTCATAAGCCTATGAATTCAACTTTTTCAGAAGCCTGCACTTCAGAGGCTCTGCTGTATTTTCATCCCATACATTCTCGTTGCTAGCTATTCTTTTTCAATCATGGCAGACTTGGGCTAGTCCCCATCCAATGGACAAGTGCTTGGATATGAAATGGATATTTTTAGAGACCAGACACAACTCAGCTTCTCTGTTTCCGACGTGAAAACACAGCAAAGTCAATAAAACCTACATTCCTGCAAAAAAAATTCCAATCAATTTCAGTCATTATTTATAGTCTAGAAATCTTCCTTACTTAAGAGGAGCCAGCGTAGGGGATTCCATGTTGGTAAAACGGGATAGGTTGTCAATGGCATTAATCAGTGCCATGCTCAAGAAACACATGGAATAAAACTGTCCTTTCTTTTTATAAATAGACAAATGTAGAAATAAAAAAATAAACTTTTGGAGAAAGAAAAAGTTAGCAGAGTAATTTCACATCGGGATGAAGTTGCAGATGACCTCTGAAGCATCTGCCAACTGTCATTAAAGGCTTAAAAGTCTTGCTGCATTCATAGTGAGGGTAGCAAGTAACCAAAAGTGGGTTTGTGCTCGTGGGGCAGTGGCTGCCCTGCTGCTGTCCATCCTGGGAGGTGGACAGTCCTATGAGAGGGCTTCCTGGCCAGGGACTTTTCTCCATCCTGGCAGTCCTGGGAGGAGGTGCAGGGTGCCCCTGCAATGAGGCAGCATCAGCAGCCATGCCAGAGGAGACGAGAGGGAGAGGAACCAGTGCCTGGCTCACATCTTCCCCCCCTACCATCATTACTGATGGCCCAGATAATTTCTTGCACAGTCTCTCCTTTCAAAAACTGGAGCCAATAGAGGACGCACAGGTAAAGAGTTTTACATTTGCACTAGAGCAAGGAATCCTGCCTGGATGGGGGGGCCTAAACCTTCAGTGGAAGAGTGGGTGTTGCCTAAGGCTGCAAGCTGACCCGCTCCCATGACTGTGCTCCTTGTCTCAAGTCAGCTGCTCCATGCCACTACTTAATTTATCAGCACTTTGGGCCAACCTCTGTTACAAATGAATCCAAAGTCTCTTTGCCCTCTGCTATAAATTAATTATTTCTCAAAACCAGGCCAAAGAGGCTTGGCTTTCCCTTGATAGGACCTCTCTCGTCTGTTGAGGACCTCATGGTTTCCTGTTTGATGTACTGAGGCAGAAATGACACCTGGTTGATCTTGACAGCCTTTGTGACTGCTAACCTCATGCTCAGGGCACTGAGCTCTCTGAAGGCCGTTGCGGCTGCTCAGGTTTTCCCTTCATACACTCTTAACGTTTTTTTCCCCGATTCAGCAAACTTACAGTGCCCAAATAGGAATAGAGACCTTCCTAGATGCATCCTGCAGTAGCTTTTAAGCACTCATGTCACTCTGCATTATGATTCCTGGGGCTTTTAAAAGCTAGGGAAGGGATGAAAAATATTGTGAGTGGGAAATCCCTAAGGAATGCCCACTTGCCACAGATACTCCTTGCTAATTCTGCAGATGGCATGTTCTTCCTTCTGAACAGGACATTAAAATAAGCTCTTGCTTACGTGAGGCTATTAAAAGATGCAGTAGTCCTTTCAGCAAGGGCAGTGGTGAAGTCTGTGTCCTTTCCAAATTCCAACTCAGTTAATTACACGTATAAGGCCTTGTGCAAAGTTCCATCATTGGGTGCTTGATTCCTGCTAATACTTTCCTCCTAATGAAATTCCCTCTGCTGTTTCACCTGTGAGTAGCAGTCGCCTTCAGTTCCTACATCCTCTTTAACTGATGCTGTGTTTTATTCCAGATATGGTCTGGGGAAAAATGATACGATTCTTGAGCATATAAAATCCATAAAGATGAAAGGTGTTATAACTATGTTAATTATTCATCACTAGTAGTATTACACATACTAATGTTTCCCTCAAACTATAGTGTACCCCACTGAGCTGTAAACATGTTTAAGAGCTGTAGTTTTTCATTTAAATTTGGCATAGAACTCAAATGAATTTCACCAAAGAGGTAGGATCAAGATCAGATTTTGTGAATATAAAATTGCTTCTTCACCTAGGGATGAGTTTAGAGAAAGAAGCAACAGAGTTCAAAAAGAAAAATCACTGCTGATAGCTTCTAGTGCACGGTGAAGTCTTAGCATCAGACAGTGCTCAATTCAAAGCCAGCCACCAAAGCACATTACCATACATGCATACTACTGAGCACAGGACTGCTTAACACCAGCTTCACAATTACCCTGTAGGCTGTCCAGCCTGATTAACCACTGACGTCAACAAAAATAGGGACTGGAAATTCCTTCGGCTAAATATACTCTTGCTCTATAAAGCTGTTTTGGGTCTAAATACGAAGATCCCTGCACAACTGTGTGTAACAATCAACTACCAGCAGTAACACTTAATGGCTCTGTTCAATGTAAACTGCAGGCTTAGGAGCAACCATGGTATAATTATAGAAAAATGCATTACCGAATAAAGCTTTAAAGAAAGAAGGTACTCAAAATCAGATAGTAAGCTGGAAATTATATTGTGAATCTCAGGTAAATTCAATACAAGATGCAGTCATTTTAAACAGGGGTAGCAATAAAAAAATCGTTGGCGTTAGGTTGTTGTGAATGTGCTGGTGAGCACGCTCTGCTGTTTCACTTTTTCTGAATTCTACAAGCAGATGCTATTAAAAGGAAATAAGATTAAGTTGTAAAAAAGAATCTTCTGCTGTGGTAATCACAACAGACTAAATGACTGCCTGTTCCCAGTTGCAAATGGGAGGTGGCCAGGAGATTTCCATTCAATAAAGGGGTATTAAAGCTGGAATTGCCTTTCTTCGCAAGCCTGACAAAGCCCAAGGTTGAAGTTAAATGAAGCGAGCAGTGAGGTGAGAAAGAGTGTTGGATGCGATCCTGTTGCTAGATGAAAATGTGTGTATGTATATGCGTGAGTATGGCCGCCTACCTGGGCGGGTGTATATTTTTACCTACCCTGAATGAAAGAGGAAGCAGCAGTTTCCCAAACATGTGTGGCAGAAAAGGCTGAGGGGGAAGTTGCTGCTGGCCTTACCCACAGCACCCTCTACAAATCCAACATTTACCTTGCTGGCCTTTTCATTAATGGAAAACACAACGATCCCTGCAAGCGGGAAACGAGGGCGGTAAGTTCAAAACGATTTTAAGATTTGGATCTGGCACTGCATTAACATGAAGGAAATCAGAGGAGCTCATGCTCAATTATTTAGATTTGTCTCATCTGTCCAGACTGAAGAACTATGTAGGGTCACAGAGCTGTTCTCTCATGTCTTTTATGTCAACAGATGACAGGATTTTTGTTACACAGGCAAATTGTAGATATGTACATCTTCTGGGGTTTGATCACTACACAGCCTGCCTGCACTCTCTGGCAGTACATGAAATATGCAGCCCATGTCAGGTTCTCAAAAGGCACATCCCTGCCACTTCTTGTGAGCTCCAGTCTCATCAAGAGATAAGACACTGTACATCATTAAATCAGCACTAATCAGCCACCCATTAATGGTGAAGGAGAAAGGCCCATTCAACAAGCATTCCCAGAAATTCCACTAATAATGAACACTGCACTGATTTCTACATTATCTGCTGAAACATAGGCTATTGTACTAAAAAAACCATCTCCAATGCTACTTAAACTTGAGCACAAGTGCTAGAATAACATACCAAAAGCTGTTTGTAATTAGATAGTCAGATTAATAATTGTGCACTAATTTAAGGGCCCTCAATACTGTCAGCTCCCAAATAAAGCATCCAGAGGCACATTCACTGACCACGTCTCAGTACGGTCTGCTAGCAGACAACTTGGTTGTATAAAAGTTAACATATGTCTTAGAGCATTTTAATCTCCAGTTAATGTGACTGGAAAACACAATTTTCCCATAGTATAACGTAGTTGCAGGAATAATGTTTGGTTGAAAGGCTTTCCTCCAGGCTTCCCATTGTAAATGACATCTTCAAGCAACTTAGTTTTCTTTCTTTTTGTATGTCTTTTATTTTGCCTTTACTGTTGATTATTGGGGAGGTGGGAAGAAAAATTGGAGGGCAAGAATAAGGAATGGTTAAATGGTAGCAGGTTTCTCAGGCTGTCTTGCAAGCACTAGACACAGCCTACTCTGGTTAGCACTGTTCTGAAGAGCTAACCATGAGGAAAATTTCTCTCTTTGACCAAGGAAGCAACTCTGTGCTTATCTTCCAAACTCTGGGGCCACTTCAGCCCTGCCTACCATCTCACTAAGGTGGACACTCACACCTTGTCCTTGGGTTTCTCCAAATCTCCCTTGAATTGAAGCAAGGTGAGTTTTTTCTACAGTTTTTTTGCACCTTCCTCTGAATTCCCAAACCCTCAGCACCTCTTTAGTGGAGACATAAATGTTCCTTGCCTTTTATAAGTTTCAGAATTCACTTTACTTACAATGCAATGGGGAACTCATGTCTGACTGTAATGATGGCATGCAATGCTTGCTAGAAAAGGACACAGGGGTGCTGGTGGACAAGAAGCTCAACATGAGTTAACAATGCGTCCTTGCAGCCCAGAAGGCCAACCATATCATGGGCTGCATCAAAGGGATTGTGGCCTGCAGTTCAAGGGAGGTGATTCTGCTCCTCTGCTCCGCTCTCATGAAACCCTACCTGGAGTACTGTGCCCAGTTCTGGAGTCCTCAACATAAGAAGGGCATAGAACTGTTGGAACGGGCCTAGAGAAGGGCCACAAAGATGACTAGAGGGCTGGAGCACCTCTCCTGTGAAGACAGGCTGATAGAGTTGGGGTTGTTCAGCCTGGAGAACAGAAGGCTCCAGGAAGATCTTATAGTGGCCTTTCAGTACCTGAAGGAGCCTGCAGGAAATCTGGAGAGGAACTTTTTGGAAGGGCATGTAGTAATAGGATGAGGGGGAATGGTTTTAAATTGGAAGAGGGTAGATTTAGATTTGATATTAGGAAGAATTTATTCACTACAAGGGTGGTGAGACACTGGAACGGGTTGTTCAGGGAAGTAGTGGATGCCCCCTCTGTGGAAGTGTTCAAGGCCAGGTTGGATGGGGCCTTGAGCAGACTGGTCTAGGGAGAGGTGTCCCTGCCCACAGCAGGGGGGTTGGAACTTGATGATCCTTAAGGTCCCTTCCAGCCCTAACCATTCTATGATTCTTTGAGCATGCCCATATACAACCTCCCTATGCTGTGAAGATGTTCAAAGGGCTCAGGGATGCTCAGGTCTACTTAGCCAGCAGGACAGCAGTCTCTGATAGAAAACATCTGTTCAGCCTGCCATTTTCTGCAGCCTTGAAATACATTGCTGATGTAATACCACTTGTATCATCAACCTTGAGAACAAAGGATTTTTAGCTGGATTTCCCAAGGAAATGGGAGTACATTAGTTTCTTTCTGCCTGTCAGTCCTCATAGAATAGAACTGGAATCCATTTAGCCAATTTCAACCCTATTTGACGGAGAAGACGTTATAGTGTATAAGGAAGAGGATTATGTGTGATATACCCAAAGGACTTATTTTTCAGAGAAACTTTGTATGTGCATGCATTTGTGTTGAGAGCAAGCTCTTCAAGTATATCTGCTTCTTTAATGTGCCACATACATGCTGCTTGCATGGTTGTGTAATGGATGTGATCTTTTTAACCTGTATTTACAGACAGTTTAAAATATTCGCTGGGATCTTAATTTGGAATTAGAATGATAGCATGCAATTAAAATCTGAATTAAATATAAAAATAACATTGTAGGTTGCAAGTGCAATTATTACCTGTAGAAAGATGTCGTGCCTGAGATACGGTCTGTCTATCATTTTGTGAGTGAAGGTTCTTCAGGGAAAGAACTGCTCTTTGCAGTTGTACACTCCCAGTCACTGTGGTCACCTTGATCCTGTCTACTAACATAATAAAGATGAGTTGAGTTGGGTTGGGTGGGGTTGAGTGGAGTTGAGTTAAGGGAAGTTAAAATCAGGCAGAATCACAGATGAGGATGAGTGACACTAGAGTACTTTCCCTTGTTTTAGAAGATGGTGCCAACACTGCATCTTCAGCAATCCCTATGTGGTAAAAGTTAGTGACCTTTTAATGGTGACAGTTATATGAAGTGGTTTGAATAATTACCTATTAGAAGATCCTTTTCTATATCTTTACAGACATCCTGCAATGAGATGCTCTTTTGTGGCATTTTCATTTCCATTCTAAACCGTATTAATGATTCACTGAGTTGGAGAATCAGATGGGGGGAAAAAAGAAGCCCCAAACAATTTGCTGCTTCCAGTGCTATTGCCTGCAGGCTCTGTCTCACAAGCAGCCAAGCACCCTCCACAGCCACTGTGGGTGAGGGCTCCTCTGGTGGAGCAGGGAATTTGGGAAGCTCCTCCTCTCACAGGACCATCTCACACTACTGGTAGGGAATGATCATCTGAAACAGCTGCAAACAGCAGTAAACAGGCTGCAAACAAACCTACCTAGGGAAATTCCCATTTGGCATTTCTCACTTTATCACTTGCATCTATAAGTTTGCAAATAATTGCTTTTATTTAATTCAGGATATGGCATGCTGCAACAGAAAAACAAAATGGGGGAGGAGGGAGGAGATGAAAATTGGAGAAAAGGAGAACTGTGCAACAATCAGAAGGAGAGACCTCCAAACTGTATCGCAGATTGAAATGTTAGAGGGTGGGGGTTTTTTTTGTTACAGCTGTTTTCTTTTTTTCTCACAGATGTTCAAGGAAGTATCTACAGAGCAAGAAATATCCTGTCCATACAGGAGAGGAATATGAGCTTAATTATATCTGTGTGCTTTTGCAGGAAATCACTGAGGTGATGGACCCACTTGTATTAATTTAATCAAACTCTTCTGCGTTATTATCATCCTGCAGGAAAGTTAAGCCTACATAGATCTAAGCCTCCTTCATTCAAAAGACAGATCCCAAATCAGTATTTCTTCTCTGCTTTGCATTTTCAGCATGATAGGCAGAATAATAAATATGTTTAGAGAATGGAAGCAGGCTCCACAATGCCCACGCAGACCTGTACAGGATATGAAATGGAATTTAGATATTTGATGCCATATTCTTTTAGCCTGTTGGTGAAGCTTAAAATAGTGGTGATGACAACTGATTACAAATATCAATATTCATCTTTTAGGGGAAAAATAACCTCAGATTATTACAAAATTGTGGCTGAAACCTGGTTTTCTGAGATTCAGAGGTGGCATCCTCAGAAGACTGAAAGAGTTTCAATCAAACTTAACTTTTCTCTGCAGTTTGTTCATGGCTACCTATTGCCAAATGATTCTCCAAGCTGTGCTGAATGTGGAGATGGTTCCACTCCTTTGAAAGTCCTTACATAAAGTGGTGTAGGCCACAAAAAAAAAAAAAAGCCTAAGTATCATAGAATGATAGAATCTCCTGAGTTGGAAGGGACCCATAAAGATCATCAGGTCAAACTCCTGGCTCCACACAGGGCCCGCCAAGTCAGAGCATGTGACTGAGCACAGCATCCAGATGCTTCTTGAACTCAGCCAAGCTCAGTGCTGTGACCCCTTCCCTGGGAGCTGGTTCCAGGGACCAACCACCCTCTCAGTAAAGAACCTCTTCCTAATATCCAACCTAAACCTCCCCTGTTGCAGCCTCATGCCGTTCCCTCGGGTACTATCATTGGTCACCAAAGAGAGATCAGTGCCTGCCCCTTCGCTCCCCCTTGTCAGGAAGCCATAGACCAGGATAAGGTCTCCTCTCAGCCTCCTCTTCTCCAGGCTGAACGAACTGAGGGACTTCAGCCTCTCCTCATATGACTTCCTCTCCAGACCCTTCACCATTCTCGTTGTCCTCCTCTGGACACTCAGATGATCACAGATTTCCCAAGAGTTGAAGTACTACATTAAAAAACACCCCGAGTGACAACAGTACTTGCAACATCAACTTTCCTAATACTACAGTTGGCTTATTCTTGTGAGAAGGTGGGGTAGAAGGAGGGAAGGCAGATTTTTTCACAGTCTAAGCAGCTGTTGTGGAGAACATGTGACACAGAGAGCCTAGGACCTCGTAAGGAAATGAACACTATGAAGTTCTTTCCTGACATTTTTTGCTCACAGTCGATATTTTCACAAATTCACTTGATGTGATACCTTCTGTCTTTAATTAAGATGTGAGTAGATATGGTTTGCTTTAATTTATGCCAAAAGATTTATTCTAATCTCTTCCTTTTCTGCTACGCTCATCTGGAATAGCAGAAAAAAATGATTCACCAGTTCTTGTGAACACACTCCCATAATTGTGTTGGAAATCCCTGTGAATCTGGGAAAGATGAGAAACATCACTCAGACATGTCACCTCTAAAATAATCAGTGTTCGCTGTCTGCCACATACTCTGACTCCCTGGCTTGCAGTGAGCAGGAGTGAAGTCAATGAACAATCCCATGGAAGTCTGTGCTGCGATAGCTGGAGCCGAGGGAGATCACTTCAGAAGGTCTGAGGCAAGAGAGCAGAACCGTTTATAAGTCATGGGCCATATTCATCAGAAAGTCAGAAGTGGAAAAGAAGCATCAGTCTAGACTGTTCCTAACACAGCTACTCAACCAGGATCAAATTTGCCATTGATGCATATTAAGGAAGTACTTTATGAATAGCTCACAGAAGAAGGTAGCCCTCAGCATGAACACATGTATTGCTAACAGGCCACAAGCAAGGAAAAGTGCTGCTTGAGCAATATCCAGTGAATACTCTACTCAGCTGATCTGTATGGTGGTCATTTTAAAAAAAAATCAACAAAAACTCGCCCTCTCTTCCCACTATTCAGCTTGCTCCATTCACCACAAGTGGTACAGTATGTCCCTCACATTGAAAGCAACCAGCAGCCCTACCCATGCCGACGGTACTTCTGGGGCACAGCATGTCCTCTAATGAAGGGCTTCTGGTGTCAGTGGACTCCCTTTTGATGTACTGATACAAAGGACTCAAAGGAGATGCCCATGCCCCTCACCCACCTCTCCACCCTTCATGCCCTGCTCCTCGCTGCCCCTTTGGCCAGATCACAAAGTTGTGCAGGACTTTTCTTTCACATTTTGACTGCTGTCACATTTTTCTGCCCTCCTCTCCTTTGCTCCAGCTCTCTCAGCCATTTGTTAGCAGCCCAGTTTATCTTTGCGAGCTAAATAGAAGGCGCTGTTGGTGCATCCAGCTGGGAATGGGTGGCAAGAGGGAGCTGCGGCCTAACAGTGCCGGCACTGTGTGTGAAGCTGGTCACAGCTGTCCCTAAACAGTCTCAGGACTGAAATACCTGCCTGTATCAATAGCTGTGAATGTTTGGCTTTAACTGAATCCAGCAAAGATACATCGGGGCTCAGTACATTTGTGTTTTACATGCTATGGCAAGAAGGTAGCGTTAGCTCCATTTGGTGGATCAAAATGAGGATTCAGCATGAACTGCGTAATTAACGGCTTGAAAGGAGAAAAAAAAATGCAATTGGATTAAACCTGACAGCATAATGCAAGTAATCAATAGCTTTATTTGCTCTTTAATGATGATGATGATGCTGATGATGATACTGTTTTCATTTCATTACATGTGAGTCACAACTAGCTTTGTGTGGGCTTACTTGTATTCTTTAGCGAGTAAATTGAGACATATGATTTACAGCAGCAACACCTGTTAAATAAAGCTTATTTAAGACTATCATAAATTGGTTCTGAGTAATGAATGAAATGAATTTGCATCCAATCCAGCACACCAGATTATTAAGGCATGAAATGTTTGGGTTGATTTTTTGGTTTGTTTTTTTTTAAATTAAGAGTAACGCTGACTGACAGGACAGAAAACCCAAACAGGCTGTACCAATGCATCTTGTGATCTGAGCCCCACAATGACCTATTTCAGTTTTCACATGTTTGAGATGACACAGTAAACCCTAGATCCCTCCATCTCTGTGAAGTGACTCCAGTTTTTGGCAATGGTTGAACACACTGTATTTATTGCCTCTCCTTTTCATGGCCTCTCTACCAAAAATATCACATAAAAGAAGCAGAAAGGGGAACAGAAGTGGGTGAGAAAAGAACTCAAAGGAGGCAGTTGAGGAAGGAATGACTATCACAAGACTGAAGCCATTGTAGGTGTATTTTTTAAGCAAAGTAGTGATGGGGAACACTCATTCATTTTTTTCTGAAGTCTTACAGAGTGTTTTATCCTTAAAGAGGTTTAGCGACAGTGTGTCTGGGAAGGGACAGAGCTGCAAAAGAATTTCAGTAGACTGAAGATGCAAGGAAGCACTGGCAAAATGAGAAACAGACCTGGGGTAGCCACCCATGACTTTTTCCTTTGTGGCTATTTCTTCTCTTCTCCCAGTCTGTTTTGTCTGAGGTTCCTCCTTCGCCTCACAGTCTGAGTCTCTGTTGGTCTGTGTCTTTTTAGCAAGCTCCCTTCTTCCCCAGCATCCTGGTGAAGTCCTGGGGGGGGTCTATGCTTGTGCAAGTTCAGCGGCGTAGAGCCCTCCAGGTACCTGGAGTGCTCCATAGCTCCTCCAGAACCCAGCTCTAAATGCCCAGAGGAGGGTGAAGGTGCAGGCACAGCCACATCCATCCCAGGCTGAACTGAGCCCTGACGTGCCAGTAAAACAAGCAGGTGCCTTTCTGACACGTACCCTGCTGCGAGGACAAGGGGTGTTCAATGTGATTTCTGCTCCTCAGCTTTGGTCTGAAGTGGCAGTTTTCTCTTGATTGAAATACATTTAGTTTGCTTTTGCCCAAATGCACTCCTTTCCCTCCCTCCTTGTGCTGCAGTGCCTGTGCCACCAATGGACATTCAGCAGCACGTGTTTTGGTGAAACAGGGGAACTCAAAATTATAATTGCCATTACCAAGTTGACTTTGCTTTACAGGTCTGCCCTTAATTCTGGTCTCAATTACCAAGGATTGCACTTTTTAATATTAGTCTGAATTGCTGAAGTGAGGAGCTCTGGACAGCTCAATGGCCACATTGCTGCTGAGGTCTAATAGCGTTTTCCTCTAATCAGGAGATGTTAGCTGTGGAGAGGTGTTGAGGTGGGCATCAACACAGGGTGCCTGTGTGGAAAAGGAAGATTTTCACAGCTTTGTGTAGAACCTGCAGATTTCCTTGGGGACCTAATGAATTAAACATTACGCCTATGTATACTATGGTAGATATAATTCTATGATTAAGTTCAGGAAAAAAAAAAAAAGAGAGAACTCAAAAGGCATCTACATGTGAAGACCTCCAAGACCCCTATGTCCCGCAGTGTAATTGGGAATGTTAAAATGTAGCATTATCCTAGGAGGTTCTGCTACAGCAAAAATCACATCATGGGTGCCTACATATATTATTTCATGTTGATTTTCTGCATAAAATACATTCAGTTTGAGAGTAAAGTGTGTATTTGTTTCCTGACTGCAGACTTTGCAAACTGTATGTAGATCCGGAGCAGCAACGTCTTTCTCACAGATACCAAACATGAATAGCTAATTGGCCAAACTGTGCTGCTGTTGAACCTCCTGCAGTTCCACTGGCCTCCCTGCAATTAGGCAGGTTGTGACTAATTAGCTCTCTGTAAACACTTCTGAGGACGATGCATATGATAGAACAGAACGCTCAACTTCTGTCTGCCTATCTGCATCAAGTCTGCAGGGCAAAATAAAAGGAAAAGCAGCAGAAGAAACTCAGAATTTTGTTAGACCCCCTGAGCAAGAAGATGCTCTTTTTATGTGGTAATTTCTCAGAGTAAAGTTACATACAAATGGAAAAAAATCCCCCTCCTCCCCTGCCTTTGGGCTACTGAATGCCTTATTACATGATTTTCTCCCAGTGTAAGAAGAATCCCTGACAGACACTGTCAGCCTCTTGGAATGATAATTTGAGATCCTCAAGCCCTTTTCTCAAGCATGAGGCCAGGAAGATTTGTAAGGGAACTGGGGATTAAAATTTGTTTCCCAGTTCTTCCTGTGATAGCTTCTGGGAATGACCAAGGAAAGTGCTTTGTGAGCTACTGGTATCCTTTCCCTTCCATTCCCATGCATTCAGAAGATCATACACAGCCTGAAGATAAGAACAAAGCATGGCTATGGAGAGCTTTGGAAGATAACACTCCTTCTCCTCAAGTTGCTTACGGCTAACATTTGCTGCTTTCGTGATGGCAGAAAACAGGGCTAAGGACATCATCCACATTCCTAAAGAAGGCTGTGAGGATAAATACACCCAAACCTTGCCAACAGCTTGTACAACAGGAGATCAGAGAGGTCGAGACCACAGATTTCTTTGCTGTTTACCCAGAGTTGATATTTCAGTGCTGGCACAGGCCAATCTTCTTCCACCTAGAAGGGCACCTGGCTCTTTAACAGCCAGGACGCATTACTTCCCAAGGCTCGTCTAGCCCAGTGAGTCACAGATCTTGAAGTGGGGGGGTCCCACACCTGACTAAATGATAATGCCAGGACTGGTTTTGCAGAGGGTTTCTGTTTTGTGAGTTGCATTGCTTTAAACACAAGGAAAGTAAAGGTTAGTTTTGTTTTGCTGTTCTTCTTTTGAACTTTAAATAAACAAAGAAGGAATTGCGGAATTAGAAAGAACCTTTATGTTCAAAACAAGAGACCTGACTCACTTTGAATAAATAATAACGCTTTCCCCCTGCTTAAAGATCCATTAGGTAAAATCAAGTTTGCGAGGTCCTGATTGTGATCAGATAGCTGTGGCGTGTTAATAGCTTTCATCTGTACGTGAGTGGGAGTACCGAGAGGGAAAACGCTTTCATAGAAAATAAAGCAAACGGCGCTGTTGTGTTTGCAAGGATATTAGGAGTCTGCAGATGAGCGAGGTAAACAATTGCTTTTATTAATAGCAGCAGATCAATGCCACTAGATTAGCAGAAACTGAGAATAAAGTAGAACAAGAGAAGAACATCTCTGTCTAGTCACACCCCCCCCCGCCCCCTCTGCTGAGCACAATCCCCTGCTATGAACGGTGGCAGCAACATACCCTGCCAAGCAGGGGCTCAAAGACCCGATAAAAATTTCCCCCAAATTTAAAACCTAACCAGAACTGTAGCCATCTCCCTACACCGAGGATGGGCATATTATCCGTGCTGATGTAAGAGCAGATGAACGAGCAAATGACTCAGAAAGGGGTACGGCTCCTCTCTGGCTCTCTTCTTTCCTTCCGGGAAGAATAAAATAACCCAACCTGAGAGAGTTTGGCTTTCTGCCTTTTCTTGGCCAGCTAATAGCTGCCTAACTCCAGCTGCTTCACCCATACCCGTGGTGGGAGGCAGGAGGTGGCAGGCAGGAGGTCCTGCTCTCCCTCCCAGACTGGAGCCTGAAAATGATCAGAGCAGACAAAGAAGCAAAGGCACAGAGGTGAGATGTGCGAGTTTTGATGGGGTCCTGGGAGCTAATTACCAGGCTGATAAGCACTGAAAGCCAGTGAGTGCATGGGTTATCTTTGGGCCTGTCTCTTCCTTGGGGTTGTAGAGGTTTAACCCTATGGGCTAGAAAAGGCTGTATGAAGCCCAGTCCATCTGCTGGCACACCAGTATAAAAGCTTCCACATAAAAAGGAAAACGAGAATTATTTAGGTAGGTGGTTTAATGTGAAAACAGCGGTGGCTATACCCAAAATGCTGCCAGTGCATCTACCTAAAGAAGTCTCACACTCTTCATGGCTTACACAGTGGTGTCATTTGGAAAGAAAAGGTGCAATTTAGGCATCTCTTCTTTATAGCTATTTGAAATGTTCTCTCAATAGAATTAGAAAAAAAAGAATCAAATTTGGGAATTATGAAAAATAAATGAATGGTGTAACTTCTGAAAAAATGAGTTCAAGACATTAAACTAATAATTACCCAGTTATTCTCTTGATAGACCTTTCATTACCTTTTGAATATTGGTTTTTTAATCTCAGCATCTATCATGAGTTTAACAGATCTGAGAATTACCATTTACCATATCACTGTAATATCAGCGGCTAAACCTTTTACTTGCATTTGGGTCAAAACCCTCAGCTAATGATTTGATAAAGTTCTATAGTTTATCGATGATTATCAACCCCTGAGGGAAGTTAACTAGTCCAATCACATATTTCCACAAGACTATTGCTGACTTCTGTGAAAACTGCAAAAGGGTTTCTCTTTTGCAAATCCACACACACAACCAAATTTTTCAATACTGCTAAGTGCTGTCATGAGGTTCTCAGTCATAGAGAATTCAGACTTTGGCATGGGATGTTATGAGTAGATGATTTGCTATTGTAATAAATAATGAAAGCTAAATTACACTTAGCAAACGAATGAACCAGAGCTCTTGAAGTCACCCATTATCCTCTTCGCACTATCCTGCTCACATGGTATTCACCCATTCTGAATGGGCACCCATTTCTTATTTTACACTGGATGTAATTTCCGAGGGGAAAAGTAAAGTATATACTTTCTTTGGGTTAATCAGCCATACATGTCCAAGGGGAAATAATTTGCAACTTGCAGTTACAGAGAAAAAGCTCAGAGGTTGTAATGGATCACACACACCCAACAAGACTCAAAAATGTCCTGGAGGTACAAGGAGAGGAAATGGTGTAGTGGGAAAAAGCAAGACATCTGAAAAAGCCCTTCTCATTATACTCAGCACTACGAAGGCTTCACGTGGCGCTTGGGCACTGTACTTCAATCAGCGTGTGGCTCAACTGGAGAGAGGGCAGAGGCAAGCACAGGAAGATCAGAGGTCTGGAAAACGTGACTTCAGAGGAAAGTCTGCAGTTAATTAGCCTGAAGAAGAAAGAATTAAGGAGACAGCATCGTAACAGTCATGAAACTCACAGAAGTGTGTTGGGAAGAGGAAAAACACAACCCAGTGTCTGTGCCCACAGTGGAGAGCTCACACAGAAGGCTTCCCTGCTAGCAAGGAAGCATCAGGTCAGACATGAGGGACCTTGCAAGGACAAGGCTTATCAAGCACTGTGGCAGGCTGCATGGGGAGGCTCTTGTACCTCCATTTCCAAACATCTTCAAAAACAGGCTAAACTGGAGAAATAATCAATCCTGTGTTTGGGTGGGGGTGACCTCTTGACCTGGCAGCCCTGCTTTATTTCCATTACAGAGATGTGTGAGTGCCGCTAAGCCAGCGCAGAGCAGTGACTCCCCTCTCCCAGGCTTCCACCTCTGCCAGTGGCTGGTAATGGAGGTTTCAGAGGACGTGCAAAAACTCGGTAACACATAATAGTGGAACGAACTGGACGTCAGAAGCATGCTAGTGCTTGGCTGCCTCTTGAAAATATATGGCTTCATGATATGTTGCATTTTTAAGCTCTCCCAGGGTAACAAAAAGACATTCTCAATGTACATATACATTTCGAACGTTTTAGCATTTTTTGCTAGACTACTGGCCTCAGTGATAGCTAGTGGCAATGAATTTCACATTTAACTGTGCTTTTGGGTAAAACCAGATTCCATCTGAGCAGTTAGTTATGTGTAACAAAGAAAAGGTAATTAGGAGTTCCCAAGTTGCTTCCTCTATATTATTTGTTACTTGAATTCATTACTCTATCATGGTCCATGTTATTTGTTTGATCTTCGGGCTAAGGAGCTTCAAGATTTTCACTCTCTTCATGTGGAAATCTTTTTGTGTCCATCACTGGTCCCCAAATTATCTCTGCTGGACTAGCCAGCATATTTTTTCTGACTGAAGCAAGGGAAGCAACTGCACGTGTCATTTCTCTTGGGTTTTGTGTGTGTGTGTGTGTACGGTATTTTTAGCAGGGGGGTGGGGTGGAGAATATGGAGAATTTTATGTTCGTGTTTGTTTTTAAAACAGTTTTTGCATGGCTGATTTTCCAGACCTTTCAAAATATATGGCTATAGTGGAAGAATTACAGACAGTTCTGAGAGCTCGTTCTGAATTTAGGAAATGGTGCTTTGTCTGTATTGATCCTTCTTCGTTGCTTAACTCTCAAGCCTATAAAATCTGATGTTTAGAGAAAACCCCGGTAACTTTTAAGTACCTTATTAAACTTCTATTACAGGTGATATGTGCTCTTCCATTCTAAATGAGTAGCAACAAACTGAACTGAAGATTATTCTTACCTCTCATAGAATAAAAAGTTAATCTAAACAAAGAGATAAGGAACAGCATTCTTCGTTCTGCTTGTCCACGCTATATGAATAGGAGCCTTGTATTTCTTGCCCTTGCTCTGCCTTTTTAAGAACTATGTAGATTTTCCAACTGGTACATGGTGCATGGTGATAATTTGCACATTTCCTTTAATGCTGGACTCCTGCTCCAAAGCAAACTGCTAGCCTAAGTACAGTCTTGACTCCTAGCACAGCCAGACAGCAGCTGAGAAGACATGACCGCATCTCAAACCTAACACCACCACCATTCCCTTGCTAGAGGAGCTGACTGGCAATCTAAGACTTACAAAACTGCCCCTATCAGCAGAAGTAATAGTGGCAGGAGGGTTTCATCGTGTCGGGGAGGTGAAGAGGGTTCCCACAGGGCAGAACATCGCAAGGCCATCTTTGGCGGAACATGAATCTCAGGCTTACTCAATGCATGGTTATGTCTCCGAGAGGTATCAGACCCTGCCTTGTGAGGTAACAAATCATGGCATTTAAAAAATATTTCAATGACAATGTTACCGTTGTGAAAAGTGATCAGCTGGGCATACTCACTTTGTCTGCCTTCAGGTCCTGTTGTCACAGAATTATAGCACAAAAGATGACATTTTGCTGGAACTTTTTACTGATTTGCATTATGGCTGGAGGTAGATACGGAATTCTAATATCATCTATGGGTTGCCTGGCATTTGAGGGCTTATGTCAGATCTTTTGGGTTATATGAATATTTCCTTTGATGTAATGATATTCTTTATTCTTACAAGAGCTATTTAAAAGACAAAGAAAAATCTCCTTTCAAAACGTGTAGTTAATGAAATAGCAGGCCATACCACCTAATGTATTGTGCATTTCATAAATTTATATTGCAAGTTAGGACAGATGGCTTTTAGCATTTCCTGTGCTGATCACAATCTAATTCTTTGAGATCTTCTGGGTCGCGGTAGCTTTCTTTGAGGAATATGGACATACTGTTGCAGCTGATCTGCCTTTTGGATATCACATCACTGCAGATCACCCATTGTCCTAACTTCAGCTGAGATAGAGTTAATTTTCTTTCTAGAAGCTGGTATTGTGCTGTGTTTTGGATTTAGTGTAAGAATAATGTTGATAACACACTGATATTGTAGTTGGTGTTGGGCAATTGTAGTGCCTACACCAAGTCAAGGACTTTTCAGCATCCCACACCCTGCCAGGTGCACAAGAAGCTGGGAGAGCGCAGTCAGGACAGCTGGCCCAGGCTGGCCAGAGAGATGTTCCCTAACATAGGATGTCCCTGTACATTACTGCGGAAGCTAGCCAGGAGGCAGAGTCGCTGCTCAGAAACAGACTGACCATCAGGGTGGGGTGTTTTGTTTGTTTGATTTTTTGTTTGGATTTTTTGTTGTTTTGGGGATTTGGGGTTTTTTCTTGTGGGGTTTGGTTTTTTTTAAATCCTGCATATGCTAAGCAATCGCATTTGTGTATCACTTGTGTTTTATATAATGTTACAGCATAATAATCATTATAATGATAACTATTATTAATCTTCCTTTGTTATCCTATTAAACTGTCTTTAGTTTTTTCCTTTCTCCTGTCATCCCCATGGTGGGGCGAGGGGTGAGCGAGCAGCTGCCCAGTGCTTAGCTGGCAGCTGGTGTTAAACCACGACACCCATAAAGACTATATAGACTCAGAGCTCCCAGCCTTTGAGTGCTGGAAGTATACAAGTATATGTTACATTTATTAGATAATTCATGTATCAAACTACAGTTTAGAGCAGATTCATATGTTGCTGATTGCTCCTTCTAAATCTCTGTAGACCCATTATGACTGTATGTATGTTGGATTGCAACTTGTGAATATGCAGATCTGGTAGGGCTGTTTTTCTTCCTTTATGGTCTTTTATACAGTAATTGAGAGGCTGTGAGTAAGAAACTGCTTCTTCTGAAGTAACATGAATCCAATTCTGCCTGTTGCACAAAACTGACCATAAGGGTCAGCAAAAGTCACGCAGAACAATGAGGTGTCCAACTGACAAGACCAGGAACTCCACTGAAGTCTGAGCAACAGGCACAAGAAAGTAAGATCAGAGATCAATGGTATAAAAACAATGTGCTGGAAAATAAGCTAACAAAATAAAGGGTGGACATGCTACCTATCATTTCCTTTGAGAGGGCTCTATTTGGAAAGCTGCTTGGAAGCAAGTAAAGCAGATAGTAGGTTGTGTGATGGGGACACCTCCTCTGATCACAGGGTACACTCCAACCCTGTAGGACTTTACTTTCTTCAATCCTGGAAAATTATGAAATTGAACCAAGGAAATAACAGGGGATTCTAAAGGACATCAACAGCTCTTGCCTCAGGACCACTTCTGGTGAAGATACATTGTTTAATGAATGAATTTCTAGTTCTCTCCTTTTTATGCTTTTTTCCATACCTATTTGGTCTTTTTTCCTATTGTTTCTCCCTTTTTGTGTGTTTAGTATGTTCTTACATACATTTGTGTGCTTTTTTATGTGCCTGGGTCTTTTTGTGTGAATCTGATGTGCTTGGCTAAGATGGCAGCTATTGCCACGTTGAGGATGCTGTCAAGAAGGGAGCTACCAGCAAGTCAGCCCAGTACCAGTCCAAAGATGATGGCTCTTGAAAGCGCCTGCCATTCTCTCGCACAGTTACAAGTAAGAGCCAGTCTCAGAGACCAAAGCCAATTTTTTTCTGTCCTTGATGCTCTTTGGTTCTTCTTTGGTGTACATTTTGTCCTTTTTTTCCTTGTCTTCGGGGAACTATGATGTGACGAAACAGCCCCAACCCAGCTCAGATGGCCTTTTGCCTTTCCTTTAACACGAACAATTACTACCATCTCTAATACCAGCCAAAGGATTGCCAAATGGTCTCTCTACAGCTGAAGTCTAAGGAAGTGTGGTATATTGCTAAAAAGAAGTTACTTTGCTGTTTATATGTCAGATGCACTAATCTTTTTTCTTTTCTTATTCTGCATCTTTAATAACAGATGATAGATTTTTAAGCTGGTTGTTTACCATGGTATTAGGCAGACTGAGATTTCTCTGTCAAAACCATGAATGTATTTAATTGTCTAATGTTCTGCAGTGACAAGGTCATGTTAACACCATTGAGGCTCTAAACCCATTAACCCATTGAAACCAACACAGGATTTAGCTGCTTTTCCCTTCGTGCCAGACGGTGTACCAGCAGGCACGGAGGGTATTTTACATAAAATCAGACAGTGATTTGTTAGCAAATTCCCTGAGTTCTCACAGTGCTCACACCCAGATAACTTTCCAGATCTCCCTTCAGATTGCATCTCAATTATGTTTTCCCAGTGGTGGACTGAGTACTGCTATCCTTCTTTCCAGCAAAGCAGACTTTGCGCATGCTATTAAGGCTACTCCTCCTCACCAGGTCCAGGTAGAGCTGTCAATACCTGTCTGCTCTGCCAAAGTGACAGAGGTCCCATCTTTAGAAGTCCACCTCAACCACTTAATTCCTGGACCATACTCTTTTCCTTCTTTTCTTGGCTGCACTTGGGAAGCCACCTGTGGTACTGTAGAGCTGGCTCCTCATCAGCCTCCAACACAAGAAACTGAAACTCAAAAATAAGGCCATGCCTGCACCCTGGATGAGCCGAGGTGCTCCTGTGGGTGATGCCCAGGAGAACTGGGATGCCGAACGGTGCAGTGCAGGGTCTCTGGGCACAGTCCAGCTGCAATCAGGGGCTGCACTGCTGCATCCACTGGGAAGGGATCTGCAGGGGAATGGAGCTTTTAATCCAAAAGCCCTTTTATTGCTTCTGGAAACAAGCAGGTAAGACCGCATAGCACCATATGCTACCAATGTAGTTTTGGGCATGCTCTGAGAAAGTTAGCCCTGGATGTGAACTGTTAGGCTATCTTTACTTCAGTAAAATAAATAATGCTGTCTGTGCAGTGGATGGTGGTTGTCTGTCTTTCAAGATTGTCAGAACAGTCTCCAGTCTCACAGGCTGTTTCATGCATACCAGCCTCTGTGCCGGAGAGCAGTCCTAGGCATGTTTAATTAACTAGGATAGATGTAGCCTCAGGTCGCTTTTATCATCTGCCCAGATCCTGACTGGCTGCATTTCTTACCCTCCTCCCAGATTCTGCTGCTGAGCATCTGAATACTTGCATTGGCTCGCTGCTGCTGTCCCTCATAGGAAAGAAATACCATAAATTACAAACTCATAGGAAGAAATATGCAGATATGGCATAGTAACATACTCATTCAGTAGGAGTGTGTGTGTGTGTGTGTGTGTGTAAAATGTCTTCTGAAACCCCTTAAGCTCTTCATAAACCCATGCATCTACCTCTGGTTTTTAATAAAATGAGTCTGATAGTGTAAACCTGAGTTTATGCAAATCTAGAAAGTTGTTTTTACAGATGATGTTGGCAAGTATACATAGCCTAGCAGTTCTTAATGTGGTGTTAATACTGCTGTGTGTATTAAATGGTTCCGAAATGAAAGCAGCTAATATGTGTGCTCTAGCCAACATTCAGATGTTAACAACTCAGAAATTTTAATTTGAAGAGAACAAGAAAAAAAGGGCTCATCTACACCGTTAACTGTTACACAACATTTCATTTTGAAGAACAAAACTATTTCATATTATATGAGTCTTGAAAAATAGCCAAAACCCTACTTTCTACTTTCACACATTATAACTTCAGAAGTAATTTACCTGAGGTTTTTTTCTTTTTCTTTGGATTGCCATGTATGAACAGTATGTGCAAAATTAGCACTCTCTGAAGGACAGGAAATAACTGCTGCGAGGAGAGGTCTTACTAAAAAGCATCAACAGCATTGCAAGCAGTGGTCTGACAATAACCAAACCTTTTTTCTTTTAATATTCATTAAAAATACCAGATCAATAACAGCAGAAACAGAGCACCTCTGGTCATTTATATAAACCCAACAACAACAACAACAAAGTCTTTCTCCATCTACCATAAAAATGCATCACCTGTGCGTCAAATTGCCACCATTCAGTACTTTTTCTCTCTTACAAGACAAAGAAAGTAATGCCAGTTGAAAAACTAGAGATTTTGTTCTTCTACTTTTATATAAAAAAGCAGCCAGAAGACATTAAGTCTTCCTAAGAGGGTTTTTCTCAACAGCCAAGCCAAAACAAAAAGAGAACTACTTCAAGCCACATTTATTTTTCCACTCCTCACCACTGAAATGGACAAAAATCAATCAAAACATCCCATTCCTCCTATCCTCTTCACTCTCACTGAAGAGATATTTCAGTGCTGGTTGAGCATTTTGAAAAAAAAAAAAGAAAAGAAGGGAAAAAAAGAAGAAAAAAGCAATCAATAAAAATTAAAGCTCTAATAATACACATTGGAGCATTCTATGTGTACTTGAAGAAGTGGGAAAAACAGGCTTCAAATCTCAGCTTTGGAACAAGGAAAGATTGGACTTCCAAAGACAGAGGGTCATGAAACGCTTGGTTATGCGTTGCCTTTAATCTCTCATGTTTATTTTATGCCACTTTGCATAAATAATTAATCATCCGTGAGTACAAAAGAGAAATGAGAGGGACTTTATTGCTCTGTGATGAGGCTACTCACCTGAGAGCCTGGAAACCTGCTTAAAATCTCCACTTCAAATAGTATTTGTCTATTCTACACAGTGAAGCAACAGTGCTAAGATGCAAAGATGCTGCTTCCCGAAATACCCAGACCCCTTTTTCAGGGTTCAGAGTGTGCAGGTTCTCACACAGAAGAGAAAATTGACTGAGATTGCGGGGTTCCTCTCTCTGGACATCAGTGGTGCCTGCAGACCCCATTCCCCTTTTAGCTAACACACCACCACATCCCAATTCTGTCTGGCCAAGCTGTTCCACAAATACAACCTAGATTCACAGTTATGTCTGGAAATGGCATGATTTGGAAATGGGGACATTATTTTATATACTTATATATAAACAGGCTGACAGGTTTCCATCCTAATTCTCAACAAAGATCTTTGATGGCAGAAAAAAAACCATGTTTATGAAGTGAGCTGGCCTATATACCATATTCAGCAGGGGGTGTAACTGTTTGCCATGTTCTAGTCATGCAGTGGTCTTGGTTAAACCTTAGGCAAGTTATGAATAGCTGTCTGCACAGAGACTTCCAAACTGCTGACACACGGTGAACTGCAAAAGCACCAGTAGGAAAAAAAAAAATATTATAATTTCTCAATACAAGTCTCTAAAACACACACATAGTTTAAAATAAATTGACTGAACATTTAAACCTGCTTAATTTTGGAATCAATTCCACGTTTGAAATAATCTACAAGTTGAAGCAGCTGAAGCATAAAATGTGTTTGAAACTGAACAAGTTTAAATATTGAATCAATTTTGACCTAAATGTGTTTGCATATTAAGGCATTAAAAATGAATCCAGTTTAAATATTAAGCTGATGAGAGAAAGAGCTGTGCTAGGGAAAAAAGATTAAGGATGACCACTAAAATTACAACACACTAAAATATTAGAAAATCCTGGAGTTTGTTATTTAATCTTAGTGAAACAGCTATGGCTAAAGGAAAAAGAAAAATCCTGTAAGCATCGGTATGTAAAAGAGTTAGCAAGGCATTAGAAAGCACAGAAAGGAAATGGGTGAAAGGTTTCTTACTCAGATTTTATTCAGTTTTTATCTGATTTCAAGGGCCATCCTACAAAATCCTCTTCCACTCTCAGCCCTAGTCTGTTTTTTTTCCCTTAAGCTCTCCTCAGGAGCCAAGGAAGAAAGGGCCCAAAAACCTTACTCTTCCACCCCACACATACTGCCCTGTGCCTTTCTGCCCCTTTCCTTCCTAGCAGTGCCACTGCAGTTTGCAAGCCATAAACTTTCAAAAGGACTTAGCTGTAATTGGCTCAAAACAAGGTTTTTTGCACCTCTACTCAAACACATCACCTAACCCTCTCCACAGCCTGCAGCAGTCTGAGGGGCAACTGCCTGCCCCTTTCATCCCCCTTTCCATGTAGAGGAGACACTGCACGTCCTGGCACGGTGTAGGTCATCCCAAGCCCTCAGGTGGGGGATGCATGCTGGGGCAGACAGGACGGGAAGGAGAGTAGGGTACCAACAGTTGGGTACCAAGTTCTGCATGTAAAATGAAAATGAAGTTCAGGCAGTGGGGCAAATGTGCTCAGGAAAAAAAAAAGAAAAAAAAAAGAAAGAAATGGAAACCCCTCCAAAAAATCACATGCTGCCATAAGCAATTTCCTAAGGTTAAGAAGGCAGGCTGCATTAGGGGCCCCTGCCTTGCACCCATCCAGCTGCAAGTGACTGGTAAGCCTGGCATGAGGGAAAGCACGTTAACGCTGCTCAGCTTAGTGCTGCTGCTGGGAGCAGCAGCAGGTTCAGTAACTCAGCCTACATTTTTCACCTGAATTCAGATGACTGAGTATTGCCAGATTTCATGCTCTTTAGCCAATTACTCACTTGGGCTGCTCATCCTCTGTTGGGAAAGCTGCACCCACCCTGCTCTGTGTCTTGTTCTGAAAGTTCACATGGCTGGAGACACTCCTTGCCCTTGCAGAGCATTCTGCTGCCTGTGCCTGTGAGCCACCAGTGTTTCCCAACAGCAACCTATAAGCCCCTGGAGCCTAAAGCCTTCCTTCACGACCCTTCCAACAGGCTGGCTCTACGTCATTCATCAACCAGTTTACTTTCTGTGTCTAATATTAATTCCACAGCCAGAGGGAGATGACTATTGCTTACCCATTTTAACTGTGAAATTGTCCCTTTCTCCACCTCACTACTTGGCACTGCTCCTGCTGCAGAGGAGAGCAGAGCTTAAATATCATGGGTGCTCCAGGTGTGGAGCACACTCAACAGGCAGTGACAGTCTCTGGGAAAACACCCAAAACATTAGCCAACAGCACAAACCGTCCCTACTGTGAGTTTTGGTACTCTCAACCAAAATTATGGGAGAATTGGTCTCCAGAGATCCAGTTGACATTTCTGCTGGACTTCACAGTGCTGACACTTAATAAGCTCAGTAGCAAAGCCCATGCACCGCCTCAACATCTCTCCCTGCCACCCTCAGTACAAGAAGGTGGTCATTCTCTAAGAACGAATGAAACCTGGGTCCAAAGCCTGGAGCATCTGCAAAGCTCAGTTCCATATTCGCCAAAATAACCATTATTGTGAATACTAGCAGTCCGTGGACTAAAGTGTTCCTTAAGGAGACAAACACTTAGACCTCTGGAATGGGGTCTGCTTGCTGGTGAGGTTTAAAAGAGGATGGCTGCTCTAGTTTACTCTCTGTAAATGACAGAAAAGTTTATGCATAAGAACTACTGTCTGACTACGTGAATCTGAAGACCATTAAGCTGTGGCCATCAAAAGACACTGTTAAAGAAGGCTTGCCTGTAGTTGTGCAGTGTGCATGAAAAATGTCGTCTTTGAGTAATGCAAACAGTGATGCTGGGTGGTAGGAGGTACAGCATCAGCCTCCTGTCCCACAACCGTGAAATTCCTCACCAGTGTAAGAGCAAGGCACACTGGAGCTATCACAGCCACCTGTATTTCTGATATTTGCCTCCATCTTTTTAAAAACAGTAATGGTACCGGAACACATACTATCTGCCACTCCTCTTTTTCTGTTTTTATATAGATTCTCCTCTTGCCCATAAGGATGGCAGACAATTTTACTCTGTGACATGTTGCATGCCCCTTGAACACACCAACCAGAGTTTACTCACTAAGTTTTGTTGGTTTCAGAGACAAATATTAAGGAGTGTGAATAGGAGCTCAATAATTCTATCAACCTCTTGTTAGACTTGTTTTTTAAATGACCCGTGATCCATGAAAATGGATGATCCATGAAGCCGTTCTGAAAGTCTTCTGAATGTATTTGCATCACTTGACACAACACCACCTCACTGAAGGAAGTGCTCCATGGCCCTGGGTGCAGCAAGGCAGTTACACCTGTTTGGCACAGTGGAGGTGGATCCTTTGAACATGCTGAAGAAAGCTCCTCCGGTGTACTCTGCTGTCTGCTTCTGCTGGTGAGCTGTATCTCTCCATGTGCTTCTGTGAGAGAAGTCCCTCACAGAACTAATTTTGGTGATGTGAAGTAAAATCCATTTTTCTTTCAAGGTGTGTGTGTGTGTTTATCATTAACTGTACTGGGGGTAAAATGTGATGCAGCACTTTTGTCAGCCCTAGGTGTGAGGACTGGCTGAGTCCTCCTCAGCAGCTCTGGAGCACAGGACAGCCATCCCCCCGCCACATGGATTTTATTTAATTTCCTTTATTCATCTGCTGACAACCTTTCCTTCATCCTTTATTGTACATGAAGCATTTTCTGTATAAAGGGACTGAAGGAACTCGATCCTGCTTCTTCCTATCTCAGCCTGAATAGGTTAAATTGCCATGGTTACCTCTCCTGTGCTGCTAGACCTTGAAATACATCTCTGTTTCACTTTAGCTTTCCCAGCTCAAAGCTGAGCTCTAGACAAATTTAGGAAGACTTTTCATCAGGATATTAGCTCCCCTCCCAGAAGTCCCCTTTTGGGTTTTGTTCATGCCTCCAGCTTCCTTCTGTGCCTGTTTAAACCAACAGTTGCAGCAAACCTCCAAATCAACAGCCTTGTCAGGATGAATAATCTAAAATTAATGTGCACTTGTCGACACGCATTACTGTTCCTGACAGAGACGCCTTGCCTGCGCTGGCTACAAACCGACAATCCTTCAGAAGAAGTTTGCTCACTGCAGTCCAAGGGCTGATAGAGAGCCGGGATAAGGCTGGGAGTCGGATTTCAGATGATAAGTACAATGGTTCCTGACACGTAAGACTCGGAGTGAATTCACCAAAGACCAGGCTGCTGAGTTTTTTTCCCGCTGTTTGCTTTATTCTGGCTGGTGATGGTTATCGCATTTATACAGCACCCCCTGAGACATCATCTAGATCGGTTCTGAACATCTTGTTTTCACCACCCTCAACTCCAAGTTGTGGAGCGGGAGCATGAATAATCCGTCGCACCACCGGTACATTACAGGCACACGCTTTAGCTCCTAACTTTGTGCCTGGCACTCCCCCTCCCACCCCTCTGCTTTCAGAGCCCCAGCTCCTGCAAGCCTTTCTCGGCAACCCAGTCTGCTCTTCTGCGGAGTCATGGGCAAATGGCAGAGAGAGGAGGGGGCTTCAGAGCAGGAGAAGCATGGCTCACGAGAGCTGTACAGGGTTACAGCTGTTAGCACCCCGCTCGCCAAAGTAATGAAACCCAACTTGGAATGAAAATAAATGGAAGGAAACATTGCTCTGATTTGGGGTTTTTTTTGCCCTTTTTTACACAGCTCAGTAATCAGCATTCAGCATATTGCTGCATTTTTAAAGTTAACCGTTATGTAATTCATGAATTATTCCTCGTGAATACGAAAGGACTCGGTCTTTTGCAATTTAATAGGTAACAGAGTCGCTTTAAATAAACTGCCACTAAGCTTTTGCATGTCAAGACGGTTAGATGAAAATTGAGACAGGCTTTTATTTTTGTTTTTGCTTAAACTCTGTCACTCCCTCAGCCCCTCTGCTCAGCCGCAGCTTGGCCAGACTCCTCCATCTCCACACCTTTCTGTTCCACATGGCCTGGCAATAGTGGGGTGGCACCTTGCTTGAGGATGCCCTCACGGGGGTGGGGGTGAGGAAACCAAAGCACTTCTGGAAACCTGGAGGCAAGTGGTGTCTCACGGTGTGGGGCAGCATTTGGGGAGAGGACATGTGCACCACCCATACCAAAGGCAGCCACAGCCAGGCTGTTTTTGTCCTTGTGAGTAAAGGACAGCCTGAGTACCCAGGCCCAACCCTGCCTCACCCAAACCGGGGCTAGTCCCACTGAGGCAAATCATGGGGGCCTGAACACTGCAGCCCTATGTCAACTCCCACCCAGCTCTTGTCTCCTGGCAAGGCCACCACGGGGAAGGAAACAGTCTTTCTCTCCTCTGTGCCAGCGTGCACCAGGGGGGTGGCACAGCTGCTGACATTTTAGTGTCTAACTTCCTGGATGCTTGAGGCACCAGGGCTTTTGCCCTGGGAAATACCGGCCAACTGCCTTGATCTGGCCGGATGAATCCTCGGCTGGGAAAAGCCTGCCCCCAGGAAAGGCTGCTCTCCTTTCCCAATGCTGCCCCTGAAATGATGTGGCAGGCTGCCTGCCTGCTTCTGTGCCTGTCCAGGCTGGAAGAACATCTCCCCAGGCAGCCGATTTTGGGGCTGGAAGCAGGGATAAGACATAGGAGAGGCAGCTTCTGGCAGTCAGAGAGGAGCAGCTTGCTCCTTGAGAAAGTGCAGCCTGCGTGCGGGAAGAGCTCTGTGTGATTCTAGATGGATTGTCTAGAGCTTGACAATGAGTTGAGTGTTTGTGTGTAGGACTTGGGAGAAGGTGAACAAGGCAGATACCACACTGGGACCACCCAGCCAGGATGAAGATGCAGACAAAACATCTTATAAGAATCCATGAGAAGTCTGACAATCACTAGCCCTTGTTCCTGAGGGGACTTCAATTTACCAGGCGTCTGTTGAAAATACAACATGGCAGAGAGAGAGAGAGAGCAGCCTATGAGGTTCCTGGAGTGTGTGAAAGGTAATTTCCTGAGACAGTTGGTGAGTGAGCCAACTAAGGAAGGCACCCTGCTGGAGCTGTTGTTTGTGAAGGAGAAGGACTTGTGGCTGATGTGACAGTTCGAGGCCGTCTTGGGCACAGGCCATTCAGCATTGTCCTGGAGAAACTGGCTGCTCATGTACACTTTGCTGCGTAACAAACTGACTGGATGGCCAGGCAGAAAGAATTGTGGTGAATGGAGTTAAATCCAGTTGGTGGCTTGTCACAAGTGGTGTTCCCCAGGGCTCAGTACTGGGGCCAGTTCTCTTTAATATCTTTATCAATGATCTGGGTGAGAGCGCACCTCAGTAAGTCTGCAGAGGACATGAAGTTGAGCGGGAGTGTTGATGTGCTTGAGGGTAGGAAAGCTCTATGGAGATATCTGGACAGGTTGGATCAATGGGCAGAGGCCAACTGTATGAGGTTCAACAAGGCTGAGTTCTGGGTCCTGAACTTGGGTCACAACAACCCCATAGGCTTGGGGAAGAGTGACTGGAAAGCTGCCCAGTGGAAAAGGACCTGGGGATATTCATCAACAGATGCCTGAATATGATCTGGCAGTGTGCCCAGGAGTGGCCACCAATGCCAACAGCATCCTGGCTTCTATCAGAAACAGTTTGGCCATCGGGATTAGGGAAGCAACTGTCCCCCTGTACTCTGCACTGGTAAGGCCACACCTTGAGGCTGTGTTCAGTTTTGGGCCCCTCACTACAAGACAGAGATTGAGGTGCTGGAGCACATCCAAAGAAGGGCAATGAAGCTGGGGAAGGGTCTAGAGCACAAGTCTTATGAGGAGCAGCTGAGGGAACTGGGGTTGGTTAGCTTAAAGGAGGCTGAGGGGTGACCTTACCATTCTCTACCACTACCTGAAAGGAGGTTGTATCCAGGTTGATGTTGGTCTCTTCCCAAGTAACAAGCAATAGAACAAGAGGAAATAGCCTCAAGTTGAGCCAGGGGAGGCTTAGATTGGCTATTGTGAAAAATTTCTTCATCAAAAGGGTTGTCAATCACTGTACAGGCTGCCCAGGAAAGTGGTTGACTCTCTATGCTTGGAGGCATTTAAAAGACATGTAGATGTGGTGCTCAGGGACACGGTTCGACTTGGCAGTGCTAGGTTAATGGTTGGACTTTATTATCTTAAAGGTCTTTGCTATCCTAAATGATTCAATGTAGGATGAAGGGAGAGAGTGAACAGAGAGGGAGTGGCAGAGGTTGAGGCAAGGGGGGAAAACACCATGGGGCAGTGGTGGCATGTGAATAGCTCTGCAGGTAGGAAAGGAAGAATACCCCCTGATGCTTGTCCTAAGGGATGATTCTAGGTAATTTTTTGGGAAGTGCACATTATTTTTCTTTATTGTTTTCCCCTACTCTCTTTCCACTTTTCTAAGAAGAAAATTACCTAGAATTTACTAAGCTGCACAAACAGTTAGTTGGCAGCTTTCAGCATATTTGGAAAAAAACGTTTCCTTGGCAGAACAGCATACAGGTTTGTAACTCTGGGATGATATTGTCATAATACGTCACAGGGCTGAGACTAGCATCCCAGCAGATTAAACATAAAAGAGTTACTAGCAGTGTTTTCTCTCAAGGGACTTACTGCCTTAGAAATACACGTCCCTGGCTGGTGCTGAAGAACAAACACCTCAGCAGCCCTTGGCTAATGCTGAGTGGCCCATCTATTCATCCCTTGCTGACTGCAAACAAAACTGAGGTCTGTGTGTGAGGCATGCCTTTATTTCTTGCTCTTGCATTAGGACTCCTGTCTAGCCAGGGAGGAACACACCATAAGAGATCTGAATTTGAGCTAGGAGAGTTTTGGGACCTGGAGGGAGGAGAGATCATGTGTGGGTGAAATGTGAGCAAGAAAATAAACCACAGGATTTGGCTCCCAGTACAAAGTGGAGTTTCATGGCTTGGCACGCTCATTTCTATTGTGAATGCTCATGCAGAAGTGCTGGAAAGTAGAAAGGCATCTGCATTTTAATAATGAAAGCAGCCAGCTTGTGCACTCAGCAGACTTTTTATCTTTAAGGATTTTGCGGAGGGATGACACACAGTTAACAAGGTTCAGGAAACCCTGTTTATGTAAAAAAGGCAAAGAGTAAATTTAAACTGGGGTGGAGTTTGAGTGCCAGCTTCTGAGCCTTCAAACAATAGATTGTCTCCAGCACCCAGCTAACACTTGCTACTGTGCCTGGGCTGTAGGCTCAAATGTTGCCCTGGGGTCTCAATCTCTTCGCTGTCCTGCGGGTACTGGGGACATGCCAAAAGGGGCAAACAAAGCAGAAGTGAGCTCCAACAACTATTTTTCATACAGAGCATCAGGTTCTGACCAGCAGTAGTGTTGGTTTTGTGCACCTTTCCATAGGTACTCGGTGAGGCAGCCTGTCTTTTTTTTATTCCTTTTTTTTTTCCTTTCCTTTCCCTTTTGCAAGGCTCTCTGAAGACAGGCTGCTGGGAGGCATCGTCAGCGTACGGACTCCCCGCTGCCTATTAGGCTACAGGTTACATCTCATCAGGCTATGCTATGGCACGTGTCTATGAAGACAACATGAGGTGAGATCATGCCACAGAAATTAACAATGCAGAAAGACATTTTCTTGATTCACAGCAAGGCATCAACTTATACATCTGAGTAGTGGATTAAGGGCTTCCAGCAGTGAGGTGGGGAGGAAGTAAGAGAACAAGCTGCCAACTGGTAAATATCCACACTAATTTTGCAAATGCAGGTATTTCATGTCTTTCCTAATCTAATCGTGAATGCAAACTGGATTACTGCATCTGACATGACAAGAATAAAACAGCACCAACAGGCTCTTGAAATTAGCAGGGCGAGTTTGCTGGAGAAATTACATTGCCGATACAAGTCACTCTCACAATAAAGGGCACTCCTAAAGGGGGGGGGTAGAAGTAAAGCAGGAGTAGACAGACTTTTCCCCCTAAATCAGCGGTGCAATTAAGAAGCTAACTCCTTTAGCACTAAGAATAGAAGATCTTCCCTTCTGATGCTCACTGCAGCATGGAAATTAGTGAGACCACCTATGCTTGCCTGACAGGAGGATTTAGGGAAGGATGTGTGGTAAATACCAAAGGCAGGGGTAGCACATTCACAGGGACTGGCAAAGATGGGGAACTGGAGATGCCTGGAGGTTCAGGGGAGAAATCTGTGAAAGTGCAGAGGGTAAGGAGAAGAGCTGTAGCCAGGACACTCTCTCAGAGAGGTACTGAAAGCACTCTCACCTTTCCAGTGCCCTCAGCTTTGGGCAGCCCTTTAAATTATGACAGAGCTACTGTGCAGGCAAAGTACTCAAAACTGGCTCTATTTCTGATATCATGTACTGTACAGAACTGCTCAGCAGTAGAGAGTCTTGCTTTGAAATCTGCATCTTTTCTATGTCCTTTTCAGGTTATTATTAACAGAGCCCTTACAACAAGCAAAGCTGCACTGTTTCTCCAAGCTCCTGTCTTCTGTACGTAGCATAGCTGAGGTGGTCTCCAAACTCCGTACATCTCATGCCTGGGAGATGAGGAGTTGCACCTCACCCTAAGATGCAGGCTGTTCCCCAGCTGCTGTGACGAAAGAGTGAAAACTTCATAAGAGAACGATAGCAAAAAGAAAAGCTCTAAATCAGAGAGGGAACAAGAGCAAAACCAAGCAGGTCAAAGAAAATTATAGTAAAAAAAAATACTATCCCCTTTTACAGGTGTCTTTGTTGAGAGAAACTGGGCTGAAAGTGAAAATGAAAAAGCCCCAACAGCAAGGAAGAGCAGATCCCACAGAGACAAAATGAGAGAGGGGACTCTCTCTGCAGGAGCGGGGAGAAGGAAAACACACCATTAACACTGCTATGGAAAAGACCAAAATAAAGTGAAGAATTAGGGGTGCAGAAGTTATTTTTCATAGGCACTGGAATTAATGGGTGTCCTAATGCCTTTCCCCCTCTCTCCTGTCCCAGACAAGGAGGCTTTGCTGCTGCTGATAAATTAGCATGGCTGGGATGGAGAGGCTGTTTTCAGGGGGCTTTGTGCAGTACCAAGACTTCCTAGAGAAAAGCCAGTCTCCTCCCCTGCAGAAGGCAGCTGGAGGGCATTGCCTATGAGCTCTTTCACTTGGGAAGCTGGGACCAGCTGCTGTAGGATGGCAAAAGAAAATGGTAGGACACCGAGCACAGTCTGGGGAGGTAAGGAAAGGGGAGGGGGAACCAGCAGGGATGGAGGACTTGAGGATAGGAAGCAGGCAGTGGCAAACACGTGAAATTACCAACACCAAGCTGCAACCGCAGCCCTGAGTTTCTCCAAGACCTGCCCTCAGGAGTGAAGGGTTAAAGAAAACGTTGAAAGAACGAACTAGCCTGGCCTGAAGTGAAGACAAAATTAGAAAGTCAGAGTCGAAGGGAAGGAGAGGCAGAAGAGGAGAGGATCAAGGCTAAATCCGGAAATGAATAAGCTGAAAGCTACTGAAGAAAAAAAATTAAGGCAGGAAACAGCAAAACACAGAATACAGTGGAAGAGAGCCAAGTGACCACGGTGGCAAGCTGATCTCTGTTCAGCTTAAATGGTCTTCTGCAATAAAGTTTACCATGAGGTCCAGCAGGACACTTCAGTGTTAAGAACTCTTCCTGGAATTAAGAAGTAAAGGTGTTTGAGAGGAAAGCGTTAATGCTAGTTGTCCCATTATACCCAGAGGTTCTGGCCGCCTCCCATGTTATCCCTAATTGAGGATTTGCCTCTATTGCATCTGTCTCTGCCTCTCTGCACCAGACCACAACAGCAGGCAGAGCAGGTATTCTCCTGTTCAGGTACCATGAGGGCTAATTTGTCTTGGCCGAAAATATTCCTGCTTACTTCTGGTTCTCTCTCTGATAGCAATTGCTTGAGCAACTACATTTTTAGCTTGGCTGCAGCAAGCCTCCAGTTACAAACTTCTCCTCCTAATATGTCATTGGCGTTAATAATGTCTCTGTCTCTGCTGTGTTCCGCAAAGATTATACTTTTGGGCGTATTTTTTCTCAGAAATAAAGCCTTAACTCATTTCATTATAGTCACACAATTGATTCTTAAATCTCTCTCCTCTGATGCCTTCTATCAAACTGATACGTTGTTTTGGGGAGATGTAAAGGGAAGCTGGGGCTGACCTTTTAGCCCCCCCCATTTTCCCAGCAAGAGAGGTCTGACTTCACTAACGAGAGGAATGAAGGAACTAAAGTACAAGGAAATAATCCAATAACAGCCACAAATGTAAAGCAACCTGGCTTCAGCTCAGTTTAATGAGAACAAAACCTGCCCTTAAGCTTTCAACGTATTGCATAGGCTCAAAACACTCCTCCCTAGGTTCTTCCAGGTATTAATGGAGCTAGGATTTTGCCCTACTTAGAAACTGTAGAGACAAGAGACAGGAGGATGCTTGAGCAGTAATAGAGCTTCAGTTCCTTGAAATCAAATGCTGGTTTTGTTCATATTCAAGTAATACCCAAAGGCAATTTATATCGTAGGAGCCCAAAAGCACGACAAAATGACTTTGCTGGCACATGACTAGTTCCTGGTCCATGCCTGCTGCCCCAGAATTGTTCTGAAGAATTACTGAATGCTCTCCAGAGCAAATCTCCCCAAACAGTGACATAAGGAGGCATCAACCAAATCCCATTCCTGCTTTTGTCCTCTTGCACATCACACTGCCAGTCACAGAGAACAAGCCATACCTTTTCTTTTGACTTTTTCCTTCTGGACTGATGAGGAGCCAAACTTGGCCAGGATCACTGAGAAGCTGGCAAGCAGGCCTTGGGTTCTGTCCTAGAGACCGATGTTTTCCATGACTCTACAGAAGATGGTTGTGCTCATCTCTGTGGTCCTGCCAGCACCCTTCATCCTGATAGTAACTGAGAAGGTAGTTTGGCCAGTAGGTTTCACCAGTTAACCCTTCACTAATGGAAAGACTAATGACAAAACATCACACAAAGGCTACCACAATTTTCTGACCTTTGTGTTTGAACCCCTGCCCATTAGCTGAAAGGCTTTATGTTTTCTAACAATCTCTAAAATAATTTAGTTACCCATAAAAATGTAGAAGACTGGGTTTTGTCTTATAGGAGGAAAACCCGAAAAGATAAGGGGCGGAAAAAAGATCAAATGAGAAGGGGGGAGGGGAGGAAGGGAAGCAATTCAATCAAACTAAGCAAGGTAAAGTTTCCTGGATGGAGTCTGCACCCTGCAAATACAGATGCTGCAATCTGAAGATTTCATGCAATCATCTTAGTGTGAAGTTACGATGCTGTTCTAGAAAAGCCCCAGCTCAGTGCTTAGTCCCCATCGCAGTACCAGAGCTGCACCCATCTCCAGCGAAATCCGTCTCTCTGTCCTGGCAGCCCGTCTGTAAGGAAGGGGAAGAAGGACGATCCTTTGTCTTTCCAACTGGCTGCTCCTGCCCATTGCACACAGGGTCTGTAATGCCGTGGCATTTTGCAAAGCGGGATTGCCTGATGATGCCAGATGGAAGAATTACGAGGGGAGGATGTAGCTCAGGTTGGGGTTGCCTAATAGTGTTGGCTGCAATTCAAATGCAAGCACCATCCAGCGAACTCACTCATCCCAATTAAAGGTCGAGGCCTTACATGGCACTGCCCCCACTGATACGGACGTCGCACAGGCACCAGGGGAGGACACAACAGTCCTTGAAGAAGCGCTGGTGCAGAAGCAGCTCCTCTGATAGAACTTAAAGGAGACCGAGGAACACACGACTGATTAGACAAAGCAAGTTAATAGAGTTGATTTAAAACATTCTTAATTGTATTATTCCTGGCTAATTATTTTTTCAAGTAGGAAAGAGAAAAAAACAAAAAGTCAACCAGCCAGAACTAATGAAGAAATATTTTATGGTAACCGTTTGCATTAATAATAACATGGAGTGTTATGATTAATCAGGAGGGTCTGAACACAGCAAGTTAATTGCAGGTTGCTGATTACAGATTCTGAGACTGGGACTAATGGGCTAAGTGGACACAGAGCCAAATTTAAATATGAAGTAGCATTACTGATTACCCTGAAGTTTTCAACAGTGTAACACAGATCCAAATCTGACCCGTGGTCTTCTTTTTCTACTTGGCTTGCCCTGTTTGGACAGGTAATTAGACCAGCTGAATACCCTATTCTTTGCCTTTAGCGCATAAATGGAAAAGCTTTGTTCACCAGCTCATTGTGAGCCTCATCCCACTGAAGCAAGGGTGCATTCAGTCATTGACTCCAGAAGTTAATGACTCAGACCTATGTTTCCTGGAGACAGAACTTGGCTGTTCATTTGAGGGGAAAAGTAAGTTCCTAAAAAGAAGGAAAGTGATTGGTCACTCAAAGGGACAGGCTAAGGTGAGAAGTCTGAAAATTTTTCTGTTGGTTTTGGATTACAGGCATTATGTTGGTTGCATCATTTCTAGGACACAAAGGGCAACTCCTATTTAAACAGGCATTAAATCCAAGCCAGGGACTTTGCGTTTCATCTCTGGGCCCAATAGCTGATCACCATGAGGGTTAGAAAGAATTTCTTCTTCTCCTCCTCCCACACCTCCTCCACACTATTTCATAATTGAATGAGCCATTAGAGAGGTTTTACTTTCACATTTATTATTTTGCCAGTTTTTGGAAGAGGGATAACAGGCTACGGGATTGTTCAAGTTTTAGCGATGCACACATTTCATTATGAAAGCTTTTCCACCAGCACCAATGTATAGTGCAACCCTAATCAACACAGATTTTAATTGCAGGCAAGCATTAGTTATGTTGTAATCTAATACTTATTAATAATTTTAAAATAATAGTTTATTGCCTCGTTAGCTGCATAAAAATTAAACCTCTTAAATACTTGTAATGAAAGGCACAGTTCAATGCACGTTTGTTTCTAGGCAGATGTCTTTGTACTTGAGATGATCATTTGCTTCAGGAGTGGATTACAGCAGGTATTTAGGGACTTTCTGAAAGTTAAGCAGATACTTAACCGCTGTCCTGCAGTGGGATGGACTTCAGCACCATTAAATTCACCAAGGCAGAAACGTGCATCTTTTCTTGAGCATGCCCTTTACCTTAACCGAACAGACAGTGCCCGAGGATGGGGTGCTGCTGAATAAACAGGCCCAGGCTTATGTCTCAGTTTTACTGCATACGAGAGAGTTGTGTCACACTAATTTTTAAACTGGTCAGTCCCAAATTCGCTCTGTTTTGCAACAAAAATGAGGAATATTCATCTGCAGTTTAGGCAGGGGTTTTCCTGCCTTGCTGATATCTCTCTGCTCTCTTGTCCTTCTGGGAATGTAATCCCTTTTAGTGACTGCACCATTTCAAGCACAGTCTCATAAAGAAAGGATATAATTTTGCCATCCCTCCGCCTGTGGCAGAGCCACCATACAAATGCTGAAGGACAGTGCAGACTGGGGGCTTCGGTGATTCTGGGTGAATACGTGTTACATGAGGAGACTGACTCTCTGGTGCCTATGGAGCAGGGTCTGGGCAGGCATGTTGCCCATGAAAGGTACAGCCTCCCTACAGATGCAGTCCAGTACATCAGATTTACAGCTCATGTCTGACTTATCTGCAAGCGAACAGCAGTCGGTTTCTGGGCGTGCAGCAGCCCAGGGTACTGAGGATCTTCTTGCCACAAAAACAGAGAAAATACCCATCCCCTCAGAAGGTTTTCCCATCTGAGATCTGGGATTGGATCATCTCTACTGGACTGCATAATACAGGATCATCTCTTATTATCAAATACAATCCCAGCACTGACTGATGGGTCTCCAGGGCCTTTTCAAAGTTGGGCGCCTGGGAGCTCACACACCCAGAACCCACTCCTTAAGACAGGGCTCTCTATCTATGCTGTCCACCCAGGCTGACAAAAATTAGTTTGAAACCTGTTGTCTTATCCAGCCTCAGTTATTTCAGCCAGTTTCAGCTGGTTTAATTCAGAGGTGACAGCATCAGAAATCATTAGCACCCTACATGCAGTATACAAAATCGCTTCAAAGAGTAGAAAGACCCAAATGAACGTCCCACAGAGAGAAAACCTACAACAAATTCCACTCGGTTAATTGTGCTTTTAGGCTTGGCCCGTCCTAGGCCTTCAGATGGGGCTCACCAGCTAACAGAGGGGTGGCTTGGACCTTATCATAGAGCAGATCACTTGGGCCTTCTTTGCACAGACACTTAGAGGGCATGGAGAGGCAGGCTTGACATGCTTTCAGGCTGGCTCAGACCATAGAGGCCCGAGCAGAGGCAATAAGGCTACTCCAGAGGAGGGACAGGCACCTACAGAAACCAAATCTATAGGACTCCAGGCTTTTTTAATTGCACCGCTCCTGTAGCAACTTGTTAAATTTCACGATACCAGCCGTTCCTCTGCTTACTTCTCACTTGGAAGTCGTTTGAAACAAATCCCTGACAAGCACTCACATCTCACTATGGGCTAGACCTCAGAAATTTATTTGACCTTCGTTGTCCCTAGCGACTTCATTCAGTATTCTTGTAAGCCTGATCGCTACTGCGTAAAATATTCTGTGGTAATTTGTCACCATTATCTATTGCTTTACTAATGTTACTTAGGTAAATTATTATAATCTCAGCAAAAATATTTTAGTATTTCCTTTACAACCTTGTTCAAAGTAGTCTAACCAGAATTAGATTAATAAAACATCTGTCTTTCAATATAGTTCAAAGTAGCCTAGCAAGATATGTGCATGCCTATTAATTCTGCAGTAACAACCAGAGTGTACAAAGGCTATTTTAGCTATCGGGACAAGTAGCCATATCTTCTATTTATTTTTTTTTTAAATCTGCCTGTAGTGTTCAGCCCAGAACCCAAATCAAACATTTTGCTCTCAGTTCATGGTCTATTTCACTAGGCAAAAGTACCAACACTCAAGATATGTTGGGATCAAGAGTCATCTTTTGCTTTAAAAATCCAAACCTGTTGTGCTTTCCCGTATAACTTCATGTTTACTGCATCTGCGCTGCTCCTATTTCACTGCTAGCCTGATAGCTCATGCTCTGGTCCCCCAAGCTGTTACTGCAGCCTGTACAAGCAATGCCTCCCTAAGATATCCTCTAATTTACAGTCAGATAACTCCTGAAGGCTTGAATCCAATTTCTCATTGGTATCTAATAATGCTAAGGTTAATGGGTAAATAACTGTAATCTATTTATTCTCAGTTGCGTACCTTCAAGAGAAAACCCATTATGTTATCAAGAACAACATTACCAATATTACAATACCACTACCATGACCTATTGCTGCCTTAACTCTACTCTTTCCAGTATTCCTTGTCTGAACACGGCATCTACTGAGCTTCTCACGTCACACATCAACCTTGCTTTTTTCATTTGCTCCTCCAGCACCCACAACAGTCATCCAATGCCATCTTAATTTAGTAACAGCAGTAATGCAGTACAGCAGTGGAAATCTAAGTGAAGATACAAGAACAATACTGTGCCCTCTGTAGCAGTGTTATTTTAAATGGATCCACTGCACTTATTAAGAACATTTTCTATGTCTTCATTAAAAACAAAATAATATAATGCACAATAATTAAATGGCACTTGAAATAAAATTTACTGCCAATAGTGAAAAAAAGTGGAGAATAAATACTACATTTTGTCTACTCTATATGTGGGATATGGAGCTTTTGGGTAAAAGAGAGTACCTTGTCCACCCCATGACATACAGAACCTGACAAGAGGCTCTGTGACTACTTGTTGGCCAGGCCAAATACGGGGCAAAAAAGTCAAATCCTCTCATTATTATTTGAAAAAGTTTTCCACAGGGACCTAGACCTGTTCCTTTAGAGTATGATCTCTCTGCTATAGGGACTGAGTCTTCTTGCATGTTTCTGTGGAGGGTATCATCCCATACTGAGCACTCCTTGGGAGATGGTCCTTAATAATAAATGAGTAGTGTAGGATGCAGGGTAGCTAATTTTCCTCCAGGGTCTACCAATATCATCTACCCTTTCCTATAGGATTAGTGAGCCCAATATTTCAATGAAATTAGGTGTTAATGTTGTCATTAAACTCTGTGGAGTTTGATTCAGACGTGATGTTTACAATATGTTTGATGGTTTTTCCATTCTACCTTTACAAGCAAATATTTCATGTGTGAAGACTAGCATCAGCAATGACTGAATTCTGCTGGCAGAAGAGACATCTTGGCATTTCCACCATCACAGTCTTTACCCATAACCTTTCCAAGACATTTGCAGTCCAGAGCAGGGGAGAAGCAAACAGCACTGAGAAGAACCACAATTGCTACAGACTCCCACTGCTCTCCTTCTGCAGCAACCATTATTACCCACTGGTCTGAACTACAGTAGGTTACCTCTGCTCGTACAATGAACAAGTTACCCTATCTAACAATTTTATTTGACCAGATGAGAAAGGACTTTCTTTTCCTTGCAGTCTACCAGTCACTTTCATGAAATAATTGGTTTTACTAGCATGCAGTGCAATGCGCTCCATAAATTGGGAAGAAATACTCCTGAAGGCTTAAAGCAAGACTGAACACAATTTTAGAGACCTTTTTCATAAGTGAAATCAACAATCCATGCTAAGCTATTACTACAAGTTCAAGGTGGAATTCCTATCCTGGAAAAAATTTATTTCGAACACCCCAGATTCAAAGCCTGCAGTTGCTCTTGGAAGGGAAAAAGGACCACATTACTTAAAAAAAGCCCTAGTTTTGGGGAGGTTTTTTGCTGCTCTGCCTTCCTAACCCTGGCCTATCCGTACCAGCTCCCCAGAGGGATTTCAGTGTTGTTGCAGGATCTCGTCAGAAGAGTGCAGTGTATAGCAAGAGAGAGTAGCACTAGCGTCATGCAACAAGTCTTGTGAGCAGAATTCGTATCCTTCATTAGACAGGTGGATGTAGCTGAATCAAAATCATAGGTCCAAAAGCTTGCCCACCTTTATCACCTGGCCCAGCAATGGTTACTAGTCCTTCTTACCAAGGTCCATTTGCCAGCCAGAGGTGCAGTAAGCACCTTCCAGTTAGGAGGCTGGATGAGGTGTCCTCTGTAATGCACAGTGTGCAGGCTGCCTACAGTGCTTCAGGAGATGACACCACATAAAATTACCTCCATCTGAAGAACTCGGTGGAAGTTTTACAGTAGAGTACATCTAATGGATGCTAGGAAAAACAAACTCCAATTATTTTGCCACAAGAAGTAAATAGGATGAGAATGTCTCTTACTATATTTAGGTACTTACATTCTGCTTTAATTTTAAACTAATGTACTTAGTATATAATTTTGCAACCAAGAAGTGTAATAGAATCTAATGCACTAATGCATAACACTTTTTATCTTGTATACTGTAGCCAGACAGCTTTTTACAATTAGTACTTTTTTTTAAAAAGTAATACATGTATAGCCGTTAGGAACTGCAGTGTAATACACAGGATGTCCATGTTTTTCATCCTCCTTTATCTTCTGCATGAAGAAAAAGGAAAGAAAAAAAATTCACCTAATGTGACTAGAAGATACATGTATAGCATAGAAAAAATACAGTCCGTGTGCTCAAAAAAGAGCCATTAAAGCATTAGGGCAGGCATTAGCAATCCCACAGTATGGGCTTTAGAACAACTCACTGCCAGAAAGAAAGATAGTGAGGACAAAAATAAAATAAAACAAACAAGCAAAAAAAAAAAAAAGAAAGGGGATTTAATAATTTCTTCATACAAGCTAACTGAAATATTTGTAGCAACAATAGGGGATGTTTCAGCCAGTCACAAAACAGCCTGATTGAATGATAATCAAATTAATTATCTACATTAACTGAACAGTTGAGAGCCCAGGTTGAAATTTAATAAACCACACTGTGTGAGCATGCTTAAAGATAAATCATAGCTTGTGACTCTGCGAGCACCATTTATTTTAAAACACTGTGCTGTTTCTGCAAATTGCATTTATTAAAGCGATGCAAAAACTTCCAAGTCTTTTCAAAGGTGAGTACATTTTGATTGTGCTGCTTCTTGTTATTTAAGATGTACTTGTTCCAGTACTCACATTTCCGCACCCTCCCCAGTAATTCGTAGTCAAACATGCTTGGCACCATCACACTGCATAGAAGAACACGGGTCCAGCTGGTTGCCCAGTCTTGACCCCTCTGTTCCCTGTCTTCCCCCTTCAGCTCACCGCCCCACACACATTTGCACCATTTATTCCCCCAAGAGATGTGTCAGTGTCCCAGACACCTGACTCTCCGTGTACATGGCTACCCCGCACTTCCGTCTGCCTTCCCTACGCTAGGATGTCCAGGGCACCAGTCAACGGAGTTTCGGCTGCCCACGGGGATGGAGGAGAAGTGGCCACCAGGTCATGTCTTATGCAGAGACACCCAGCTCCTGCCCCAAGTATGGCAAGGAGGGTGCCAAAACCCTGTAATGAGCTGGGTCTTACCAGTCCTTTAATGATAGCCCCGGCAGCAAGGAGAAGTCAGAGCGAGCAGACTGTGGCACAGCTTTCCCCCTCCTCTCCCAGCTGGTGAGACCCCAGGCACCGGGATCATGCCAAGGCATGGAGGAGTGGGAAGTCGCAGGGTGCAAGAAAGCAGCTTCCCAACTGAAGATACCTGACAGCACGGCCTCAGGGCTGGGGAGGACCCACAGAGCAGCTACACCACCCC
>VZTU01029629.1:83733-102210 GCA_013400835.1 Zapornia atra
CCCCCCCCACCTCCCACCCGGTCACTTGCCAGGTGGGGAACATGAGGGAACTCTGCCAGTGGTGGCTCTGCAGCAGGCAAAGATGGCTTAGTGACACTGCAGCAGCCTCCCCTGCTGCCTGGGACCAGCCCCAAGCCCCTGGAGGGGGGGGCGCTGGGCAGCTCCTGGTGGTCTTGAGACGGGCACTGTGCTGCTGGCCTACCCCGGGATGTGGCACACGTGCATGCTTGACTGACGTGTGTGCTCAGGACCCACAAGGTTAATTATAATGCCACCTGTAGGAGGTACTTTCCTGCAAATATTAACCTTCTGGTTTTTCCATATGCTCCCATATGGTCCAATTTTTCTTCATAGGCAGAGCTGTACTAGAGCTAAGAAATGACAGCTAAGCTTTGCTTTCGTGCCTGTAATGTCAAAACCTGAAGTCACCTGACTGATAAATCCAGGTTAGGTTTGGTTTTTTATAAAAATAATTTTAATTTAAATAAATTTCACCTTTTCCTCCCGAACTGTAACTTCTTAGAGATCATTTGCATTCACAAGATAAATGCAATTTGATAGACTTTGTCACAAAACATTTTCATCTGCGCCTGGCAGGATTTCAGAGAGAAGACTCAGATTGCCTTATCTCAGTGTCCTTTCTGCAGCCTTCTCACTCTGCATCCTTGCTGCAGTCCAAATATCCCAGTTCTACAAATGTAGAAAACATTACAAAAACCAGATACAATCTCTGTTCATCTTGGGAGGAGTAGAAGAACCAGCTGTGTTATGATGCAATGTGAAAAACAGTATTAATCGCTAAATAACAGGGAAAATAAGCACATGTGTTCTTAATCAATTGCTACTAACTCTTCTCAAGAATAAAAAAAACCCCAACAAACCAAAAACCGGGCAATAAAACCACTTGAAGATTCTCAGGTTTCTCTCCATGGAGCTTGAAAACAGGCTTTGCTAGCATGACTGAAACCTTGCTGGTCTTAGAGATGGTTGCACAAGGAACTTCCATATAGCAATTCATATAGCTCTGAATAATAAAGGACCTCTGTTTTCCAGTGAATTTAAAATAATTCTGATGGGACCGAAGGGAGGGGAGGGACACATGGAAATAACCAGGCAGACTCTGACCCTTTGTGTCAGGAAACAAAGCCGCCTAGTTTGAAGCTGAGATAGCGGCTCCCATTTGACATGGTTTCAACAGACATACGCGCGTTCTGCCTTAAGCCTGTCCCTAAAGGATACTAAGGCCAAGCAAAGCTTGCTTACAAATCACCCAAGCGCAACACGATGGTTTTAAGTGGAAACAAATGAATGGAATAGTTGTAATTAAAAATCCAAACTAAATTAGGGAAAATTGCTACAGCTCCACTTTACAAAGTCAGTGAAGGGCAGGAATGGAGCGTCTGAAATAGCTATTTGGCGTAGGGTCGCCATGAAGATGAATTAGGGTTAATTTTCTGCTGGAGTGTAGGTCAGGCGCTGTGCTGTGGCAGAATGCTCATTTTACTGGGTATGTTTTGGCCTACTTACAATTTTAGAAAATAAATATTACAATGTTAAATTAAATATGCTCTGTGACAAGGACTCGCAAGATTGGGAGAATGTGATTTATATGCAATTGGCTCATATATACCATCTAATATGATATGCACAGTATAACAAAAGCTCAAGGGTCTGATCTGCAGTGCAGAAATGCTTTACAATCCTCTTTCAGGTTGCATGTTGTTTTTCTTTCCTTCCTCCTCCTCTTCTTCTTCTTTTTTTTTTTTAATGACTACATGAGTTAATTAGTGGTTATGTACTCTGTCTCTCTGCCTGGCCTAGCTTATCCCTACTGCAATAAATCTCTTTTCTTTCCCTCTCCCAAGGATCATTACAACATTAGCCAGCACTGTCAACAAAACTAATTGAAAGCCACCTGCTTTTAGGATCACCCTAATGAAAAACAGCGAAGTTAAGAAACAAAATTCAATCAACTTTCTAATAGTCCGTAATTTCCCATTAATTCACACAAATGCAGAGGTAGAAAAATACCCACACAAAATCGTCTTTTTTTTTTTTTTCCCCACTGCTGGCCTTATCATCCACTCCTCCTTACATCTGTCTAATTAGAAATTATTATTTTTGTTACCTAAACCTCTCATCAATCCTTAAAGTGGAACTAATAGTACTACATTTCAGCTTTTTGACTGCAGCTGTAAAAAAAAAAAAAAAAGTACTTGCAAATGGCCTTTCTGTTATAAATCGACCCATTCTTTTCGCCAAACATTTGGGTCCTTCTTAACCAGGTAGGTCCACATTTGGCAGAACTTTTAAAGAAGTCTAAGTCCACTCAAATGATCTGTATCTCGTTGCTTTTGATGAAAACCAATCACCTGCAGAAGCCGGGGGAAAGGCTGAACGTGCGGGACTGAATGGGTATGCATTTCCTGAAAGGGGACTTGGGGACCCCCAACACGCAAAGCCCTTCAAGATGTGGTGAACCTCAGGCAGGTGATTAAGTACTACTGAAGTTGATAGGAAATAAGCATGTGCTTCAGGATAAGTACTTTGCTGCCATCACACAGGGGCACGCAATTTAGTGAAGTGAGCACAAGTAAGGAAAACAGCCTTGAGATAGCTTGAGATGGGTAAACTGTTTCCCCTAAGCACTTTCCCATCTCATCCTTAATTGTGGAGAAATAAGCCTGGAAAAGGATAAAAGTGGCCAATTTATTTCTGTTAGGCCAACTGAAGTAAAATACTGAGAAAAGAAAACAGAACAAAAAACAACAAAAAAGGGAGGAAAACATGAGGCAGACGGTACTAATGACTATTTGTGTTCTTCAGTGTTACAGCGGGGCTTAGATGTCCCAGTAAAGCCTGAGATCCCACTGCGCTAGACGCTGTGCAAACATGTCAGCGAGGGTGTTCAGTAAAGGAGAGCTGCCTGTAAACACGACATGTGCAAGTCCCTTTGAAGTCAGCCAGAACCCAAGCCTGCAAGCGGTTTGTACCGTCAGGCCATACGTTTCAAGCTATATGATTAATTGCTATCAAGCGTGCTGAAGCAGAAGACAGGGTCTCTCATACCACGGCCACCAAAGATCTAACGAGCTGAGAGAAAAAAAAATAAGGTCACAGATAATATATTGGTGATATTTAATAGTCCACTGTTTAGTTGCCAGGACTGTAAACACGTCATTATTTTTCTCACTTCAAAAGAATAAAACCTCTATTTAAATGAAATACATTTTAAACAATGCAGGTGGCACGCAATACGGGATTCTACTTCATGCAAAAAACAGGCATCTCTCATCGATTATAGTAATGAGATACGCAAAGAAAAGATCAGAGGAATATAATTTGATCCTTTTTGGAAGGTACTCCGAAATTTCATGCTGGATGTAGTGCGTGTGCATGCACAGAAGAGGAAGAAGAGCGAGGAGTCGTAGTACTGCAGAGCCTTCCCAAAGAGGGCCAATTCCTGCTGCTTCAGAAGCAGACTGATGCCTACAGAGGGTCAGGGGGCCTACAAACAAGATGGCCCCCTCTCCCCCTCCCAGTTTGCGAACCTGCAGCTTCAATGATGCAATCATTCCTACAACACGCCGAAAAGGCTTAAAAATGAAGGCGTACAGAAGAATGAAAGAAAGGAAAAAATACCAGTCAGGAATAATTATCACAGCGTATAAAACTTTCCACTCCTTTATTATCATAAATTGCAAAGTTTTATTGATGCATATTTTATCACAGCGCTCTTGCCATATGTGATCTGAAGATTCAGAGCCTGTCCCCAGGGACAACGGTACTGATATAGATAATCAAGAATTCCTTTTATGCTCCTCTCAACGCAGCCACAGCTCGGATTGAAATTAACATCTTTTACAATGAAACACCAGTTTGCTGCCACAACTAGACATGACAGCTGGAGAGAGAGGCCTGCTTATCTGGTTGCTCCTTCAAGTCTCGGTTTCATTACAGCCTGTGAAGATGTAAGCTGCGTGCAAAGCCATATGGATGGTCACTGAATACCAGGAAAAAGTGAATCTGCACGCAACCTGCCATGTGAGAGAAATGGGGGAGAAATGCTTCCAAGTAAGTCCAGGGGTGAAGAGCAAAGATCAGTGGCAGCCCCTAAAAAAAAGGCAGCAAGGACGAATTCGAGAGCTTGGAACTTTGGCAGCACGCGCCACAGGGGTGAGAACTCCACCCAGGAGTGGAACTCAAGCCCCAAAGGAAACCCAGGACAGGACTCTGCCCCATTTGAATCCTCCAACACAAGGACTTTACCTGGTGGGAACACTAAGGCTGCTTAGCATGGGCACATGTTCCCAGTCATCTTTTTAGGTCAGCTGCTTCTACCTGTACATCGGCCCTGTTTCTCACGCTGCTGAGATGGGGAGCACGGAAGTTTTTTGCTCTGTTCCCCATGGGGTCATACGTCACTGCAGCATCCAAGTCCCTTCCTGTACAGCATTAAACGACCAACATCTGCCATGTGTGGTTCACTCTCCCTCTCATCCCACTCCCAAGGGAGAACTGGCTATGCAGTGTAGTGTTTTGTTTTGGTAGGGCTTTGTTTTTGTTGTTTTAAATCTACACCCTGCCATATGTTAGGAAGAAAAAAAAACCAGAAGCACCTCACTTGTGAAGGAGAAGGGGGTGGCGTCTGCGGTGGTCACTAGTTTCTGAGGGAGCTAGTGCCAAGGTCTCAGCCTGGCTCCCCAGAAGGTGCAGCTTCCCACTGGCTGCTGGAAAGGTGCAACTTCACAGACTGTCACGGGGAGCTGGGGATGACAATGCACCAGAGTCACAACTCTCTCATGCGTGAAAGTGGTTCACATCCAGCTTTGAGCACATGCCTACCCACCCCATTTCTGAAGAGGTCAATGCTCTGGCGTACTGCACTCTGGGACAATACACTGCGAAACCTACTCTACTGATCATTGGCTTTTTTTTCCTTTCCTGATTAATTCCATGTCACCTTGAGGTTATCTCCAAACAGTCACAAGAGAAGCATAGAAAAGAGGATATCAATTTAAGTTTTCAACCATGTAAGCGGGCAAATGTGCTATTAGAGATGCAAGGATGGTCAGGAAACATTTAAAGCATATTGCATGCCTTCAGCATAGATCAGAAATGAAGTACACAATGGCAAGCAGATGCCACTTTTCCAGCCTCGTGTCCTTGTCTTTCTACAGGTTGCACAAAGCAGTACTTCCATGGTTCAATACTATGGATGAGCTCAGGCTAAAAACTTGTGTAACAGTGAGCCCACTTTGGGGTCCTTATCAAGTAAGACATGGAAACAGAAGGCTCTGAACAAAAGATGGATATATGGCAGAACTGCAGTGTAAGGATTTAATTTATAGCATCAGCAGAAAAAATAGCACTAACACATTAGTTGGATGAGCCTTAGTGGATGAAAAGTACAGGGCAGGACCTCTTACCCTGCAGTAAGAGCCTGTCACTTTTGCTTTTCTGAAGCCCAAGAATTTTTTTGGCATTTCTTGCTCCTCATCCCACTGGAAGGGCTCTTCTCATTGGGAAGGCTTGAGTCCTAAACCCTCAAAACTTTGTGCCTTCACAAAGGAGATTCTCTTGGGGGTTACTCATAGTCTCTTCCATCCTATTTTTAGTGGGAAAATTTCCCAGAGTTTATTTTTATAGGATGCTGATTCTGGAGGACTTTAATATTCTTCTGCATGAAGGAAACTTCAGAGCGTAAGTACAGATGACCAGGATTTCTCCAGTCTTGTGTGCGTGCACGCAATGCACACCCCCCCACACAGAGTGATGGCTGTAACCTCACTCCAACTATGAAGCCTAGATTAGTTAAGGGTCATTTGAAAATAAATGTAGCAGTACTTTTATTTTCCCTTGTACAAGAGATTTAAGATAGAATATTGACTATGACCAGACACTTTTCATATCCGATTGAAAAACAAAATTTCCATCTTGCAAGAGGTTACAGTGTTTGGCATTTCTCCCAGGTGAGGCTAAAAAAGCCAAAATAATGCAATTTATCTCCTTACAAAGTTTTTAAAAATCAGTTTTAAAAGGTAAAAATATTGGCTTCTATGTTATAAAATGAGTCATTTTGAAGTTTCTGAAATAAAATGTTTAGTGTGGTGGGCAGGAGGGATGTGGTGACATTGCTCCTTCATTCCACCTAAATGGCCACAACTGGGAGCTGATACTCTCGGCCCACTTGCCTCTTATTTACCCTACAAATCCTTCTCCCCAGTCAGGTTTAGAGCCCCACCAGTCTCATGGTGCTGCTGTTCTCAAGATGCTTCACACCACTGAAAAATGTCACCCCAAATACAAACTCTATGTCAGCCAGGTTTTCCTCAGTGGAGCGTTTTTGCAAAAAGTCTATTTTCCCTATGAATATCTTCCAGTTTAATGAGCTTCCTTTTCCAACAGGAAAATACTTAATTTGACACTTTTGTGATCAAACCTAGTTGTTTTATTACAGCTTGCCTTTTGAATCCTTTGAGTGGGACTATCAAGGCAGACTACCAGGTAAGAGCACTGGTATCAAGCTAGAGTCTCAGTGTGATGTGTAGATAAAGAAGGACTTTGAAAAGCATTTTAGATTAATCTTTCTTCACAGCCACCAGTTTTAAAAGTAGTGTTTATGAGCGACCCTTTTCATCATCATTTTCAGAATAACCATGAATTAAAAAAATTATTTTACACCTGGGAATCAAGCAGTGCACTTGTGCACACGTAAACACTTTTCCTATAAAACTCTTAATAAGGTAGAGACCTCATCAGGAATGGGTGAAATGACCAAAACAAAAGGGGTCATCACTGTAACACAGCAACAGCAATAAATTAAGTAAAACAAACAAACAAACAACCACCAGATGCCGTCAATCAATCAAACATCAGTTGCTTACAATGAACCCAGAAACTCTCTGAGCAAAGCCTCATTCTAATTTCACCATCATAACCCCAGGGAAACGTGTGAGCTTGCACTACTGTTTTAAGGGGCAGAAAAACACAGAGATGTGCCATGTTGTAAAGAGTTTTTACATCTTTCTTTGAAATACTGACATGGGTCATTCTCCCAGACACCAGTCTGTCCTGAGATAGTAAATCCTGGATCTTTAAGATAGATAGGGTGTAATTAAAATTAGAATATGGCCTATGAGGAAAGATCTGCCCCCACTTAAATCACATTGTTTTCATTGCTGTACTGGTCTAAATGGTGTTTTTATGCATGTGTCCAGAGGAGAACTCAGTTGCAGTATTTCTTTTCTACTGCTGAAATATTAGCATTAAAAAAGCAGTATTTTACAAAAGCCATATAAACATAGTGCCTATAACACAATCAATTTTGTTGGAATTATTTTACGCCAGCCTTCATCCTTGAAATGATATCCCTTCCTTTCTGGAATGTTTTAAAACTTAAAAATGTTATTTGAGGTAAGATTTGACAGTACATTAACTGGTAAAAATCAAAGTACTCCTTTTTTTCCCCGAGCCCAGAAGAATTAATTTTGTTGCCACTAAAGAAGAACAGACACCCAACTTTTGAGCAGGAACTGACCTAGTATTTCTGAAAACCCTGCATGCAATTAGGTTCTTGTAGGACCCATCTTTCAAGCAGTCTTTTTCTGCCTCTGAACTCCGAAGGCTGCTCATCAGATCCAGCCAAATCAGGATATTAATAGAGAACCGTTTATCAAGATCAATAGGTTTGTTAGAGGCACACTTGTCTAGTTAACCAAAACTGTCAGAGCACCTCTTAAAGCAGAAAGATACTGTTAAACGCCCTCCTGAAGTGTTTATTTCTCTCTAGGTTTTCCACACCAGTGTTTCTCCAGCGATGGGCTGGAAGCAGTGCTGCCCTAGCAAGTGACGCTGAGGTGGCAGAGGGTCTCCCCAGACAGGGAACCCTCCTTAGCTGCAGAGTGGTGCAACAGCCATGCCAGTGCCCTACACAGCAAGATGTCCAAAGGGACGCCTGTTGCTGCAGGGTTTACGCTGGCACCCCTCAGTGCTTTGCCCACAGGGCATTCATTGCTGGTGGGTGTCAAAAGTTCTTGCACTCCTGTCCTACCAGCATCGGGGCTTACAACCCACAGCTCAGAAACTTTGGCCTAAGGTTGCAAAGAGGAAGATGTCTGGTGAATTAGTGCTATGGGACTGGGAAGCAGGGAGCTGACTCCAGTGTTTGGCTTCCTCCTCACTTTGCACCCTGTAAGCCCACGCTGTTCTCTGGGTTTGTTCTACCTCCACTCTGCCTTGTGTTTTCAGGCTGGTGGTCGGAACATGTTCAACAACATTTTGATTTTCTAGATACATTCTCCTTCAAGTTAAAAAAAAGGGTTTGTTTTGTTGTTTTTCTTTACCAGAAGCACATGAACTTCAACTTTTTCTGGGGAAGGACTTCTCAGATCAGGGATCTTTCTTCTGACTTTCTGAGAGACGCAAATCAAAATCCTGACCTATTCATTCCTAAATGTGAATGCTCTGACAGCTCTTTTGTCTGAGCATTTTCTGAAGGCTTTGGTTTCATTCTGAAACATGATGATTTCAAAATCAAAGCTTTGGCAAAATAGAACTGTGATCTTCCAGGTCTGGTATTTGTATTGCAAGCACTTTGATGCAGCACTATATCCTATGTGTTTGTACAGCACAAGGGTCTGCGTCATAACTAGGACCCGCAGGCACCTCTAAAAGATGAATTGCAATGAGCAATGGATTTTTTACCTTTGCCTGGTGCTTTGGTCTCAGAGACCTAAGCCCCATGTATTTCCTCAGCCACCCAGACCCACTGTGTGCACAAAAGCAAGAAAATCCCGGTTGCATTGGGAGATTTGGAGCCAAACCCGCACATTGCCCTTATCTAGACATACAATCCCATCAGTCAACTTTGGCTTTTCCAGTAGGGCAGCTAACAGTTGTGGAAGTTGTGCCAGTGTGGGACCCTTCCCCCACCCCACCCCTTCCTTGCCTCCTCTGTAACCTGTGCTCACTTGGATGTGCCATGGCTCATTTGTTGGCACCAGTATTGTACAAGTTTCAGATAAAGCAGCGCCATTCCTTCCTCTCCTTTCCCTTAAAGACTTAATGTGTCACATCTGTGATTTTTCTAGTCTCCAGATTTTTTGTGATGGGAACACTGAGGTTATCTTACTGACGTTGATGACATCCCACATGTGGCAGAGCACAAGAGGGTAAAACTCTGGGAAATGCTGCCTCTACTCCCTTTCCCTCTTTTTTTACTTCCTGTAAACATCACTGGAGAAGATTGTACTGCAAAGTCATAAATAAAGTATACTTGTCAGAAGCTACGGTCTTAAAATATTCTAACGGTTTGTTTGTGTTCTCTCCATAAATTGTTTATCGGTCAATATGGCCAGAACTTCCAAAGGCAACCTCCTTTGCAGTCTGCAGATATTAGCTCTGTTCTAAATACTTTCTAGTTTTTTTTTTCATTGAGCGGACATTCTTTTAATGCTGAACATTCAGATTATGCAGTGTTACACTACCCCACGTTTCTTATCCTTACGGAGGGTGCCAGCATTGAAGGAGAGCTGTATGACTGTCACCGAAAGCTGCTATCAACAGTGGAGCTGTGCAGCAGGGGGGGTGCTTTCTGAGTGGTCTCTATCTATGCAGCAAAGCAAAACAGAGGAGAAAAACAGGAAAATCTCTGTATAAAATACCGCTCTAATTTGTATTCTACTTCACTATGTCATGTAAATGTTCTTCAAGTAACAGACTGACATTGTGAAATGGTACCCTGATGAGTAAATTATCATAGAAAGAAGTTCATCAAAGCAACCATTTCAGACGTGTGTCTGAATAGCCTGTGAGCATACAGAACCGAAGGTATCTCTTTAGCTAGAGACGACACCAATCCTCAACGTACGGGAAAATGTACTTTTCTCTACCTCTGCCGAAGCTCTGCAATGCAGGGGGTCTTCTAATAGAACAATCATCCAACAAGCACAGGATGATATTTTAAATCAGAAGTGGTTCGGCCCCCTCCGCCCCCCCACCCCTCCCAAGAGTTCCTGAAGAGGCTAAGGAATAAACTGTGGACTTAAAAACACTTTTAAATGCACATAATGGCCAATAGATGGGATATTTACAGCTAGTAAGCCAAATGCATTATGACATTTGGTAACTGCTCCTTCAATAAATAACTTGGTAAGTTCTGGAGGAAAGAAAGTAATTTATCTCAGAGTAAAACCAGTTTTGGTCCACCAACTCTTTGAGGACAATTTTGTAGGTGACTGTTAACTACATGGGGAATTTGGATGCTCAGCGATCATTAAAAATAATGGGAATTTAAGTGTCCAAATCCTACAGTAGCTTCAAAAATCTTAGTGATGCACTCCTGGGACAATCACTTTTTGTCTACTGCAAAGGTATTAGCACTGAAGCACTTGCATCGTAGCAAAGGAAGAGAACAAATTGCACCAAAAAAATGTTTCAAATGGTTATCTACAAACACTCTACCGATGTTTTATTGAATTGACACATGAAGAAGAAAACAAACAGGATACCCTATAAGTTATTTTTGGTATTGTAACTATTGATATTTCAACAAAACCAGGACCTTGTAATCAAAGGGTTGGTTTGCAACAGGATTAATGTCACAGAAGATTTTAATCAAAATGCATTTTTCGTGGCTAGGAATATGGATTAAAAAATAAACACCTACCTGCCACACCTCATGATTTATGTTTATCCTACATAAACACCTGTCCAAACCAGTAAAGGATCACAGGTGTAATGCAATGGAGGGCCTTCTCCCAAAGGTGAGAAACAGATGAATGGAATGGAGATGGCATATAGTTAATATGGAACAGTTAATAACTTTACTGCGTACCACTTCTGTTAGGTGGCTCATTCATTGCCTCACTAATAGTTAGGTACTCAGCAGCCATCATAACACAGATGCATCTTCATGGGATCTCCTTGTATTGCCTTGCCCTAGCGCAGCATGACAGCCTGCAAGAGCACACTTGAAGAGCTATATGGGGCAAACAGGCAAGGAATATGGACAGGCAGAGACTGACAACTCAGTGTTAAGCTGCTCTTCTTAGTCTCCCCCCGCCCCATTATCTGCTCTACACATTGGAATCCAACTTCCAGTTCCTTAGTCCTTGATGTCATCTTGAGATGTACTTATGCACAGAGTACAACTAGCCCACCTAAAGCCTGGGTCTTCAACCACAGCGTATTTAACACAACACAGTTCCACCATGGCCCCAGCAATGCCCCTGAGCTTACCCTAGACTAGACAAGAAAGGTTTAGCCATGATTCAGTCCAGCATTTCTTTATAATGATTCTATAATGCATATAACCCTAATATCTGTGCCGCACTGTTGACAGATGCCTTTCTTTTGGTGTATTGATGAGCTACAACCTGAAATCCCACAAGTAAATCTAGGAACCTGATTTTCTGACAAAAGCCCTCCAACATCCTGTACTCACCCCAGAGGATTCTCATGGGATCCAGGTGCTGCTCCCACAAGCTGCTCCGCTTTCTGCCAGGCTCATTCACAAGCCTGTGAGACGGTTATTTGTCTTCTTTCTCTGTTAGTCCCTCTCCAAGCCACAGCCAAATTCTATACCTGCCACTGATCAGATCTGTCCTTTTTTGTCTCTGTTATTTTATGAAGACATTTGTCATTTCTTTCTCTCTGCCTCACTATACAAATCCTCTGTTTTCGTGCCCTCCTGCAGCTTCTTCCTCTGTTCAGTCTCCGCAAGGTTTTGTTGCTATTATCATCGTTTTCTCTCAACATGCTCTCTGTCTCCTTGAAGGCTGGTTTGACAGATCCTCTCTTGTCATCAGCTTGAAGGCTGATTTCAGCTCTTCCTTACAGCACCCTGCCTATGCGCCTCCTCCGCTCCCAGTGCTTAGCATGGAGCTTGCTCTACCACAGCAATGCGCCTGTTCTTCCTGGCCCTTCCTCCCAAGGATGGTCAAGGGGATGTAAGGTGTGCTGGGCTGTGGGCCACAGGCACTAGTCTGATAATGTCAATAGTTGACCACTGCCTTTCCAATAGGCCTGGCAGCTCTTCCCCTTGTCATTATCAAGGACATGCACTAGTCATTTGACAGGACCTTCCATGGAATGCCCAGGGAAAAAAGATGTTCAGGCTTGCCATCAGAATAAATTTTCCAGCGTGTACTCTCTCACTTGCCCTAGAGAGAGATGTTCACAGGGAGCAGGCATCCCTCATAGTCTGCATGATGCCTGCCATTTTCTGAAGGAGACACAAGAGTAGAGCAAATCCATATGGGAAGCATGAACAAAACAGGCAAGTGCACTGGGTCCTCTCAAGAGTTACAGTAGTGGTTGATGCATGCAGCCCTTTTCTGACACTGAAAGAAACCAAGCACCCAACTAAAACTGACGTGCACCACTGATACACACTCTTCCCAAGCTCACCTTTCTGCGGAGACATTCACCTGCCCTTCACCCATCCTTTATGTAAAGTCTTAATATATTATATTGCTGTAAAGTCTTAATATATTATACCTTGAAGTCAAGCAACACATAGTAAATAATGGAATGGTTAGTGCCCTCAAGATTGTGCATGGACTGGAGACACTTGGATCAAATGGATTTTTTTTTTTTTTGCAGGGAAATGCTTCTAAAACATTTGGGAAGCTCCCCTTTTCAGGAGTTGGTCTCCTTATTCTGGCCGAGAGTCAGCAGAACCAGTTAAAAGCACTTCTTTCCTCTTCAAAAGTATCTTAAAATTAAAAAATAGACTAATTTCAGCTAAGCACACAGAAGGCACTCATATATAATAACCTAGCAAGGCACCTATATTATTCTTAAGAGATTTGCCAAGTAGTGATTTAGTACTGCTATTTTAATTTATGCTACATCATGATTGCAATTCTAAATTAAACTCATACAAGCACGGAAATTTATAGTTAAGCCTTTCATTCAACCCTTAACTTGCTTCACTGTGACTATGTTACATACTGCAAGGGCTCTTAACCACATGCCACAGGACCTAGGCATGTAGAAAGGTTAATTACATAGGCGCATTTCTTTTTTACCTTTGATTTGCTTCTGCAGTAGGCCAAAAGGAATCATGGGGAACAATTCATCCCCAGCGTGCTCTCAACTTGAAAACTATTAGCCCCTCTTGGGCTACGTTGTCAGGTGCTGCACAGTTCAGGAGGGCAAACCCTGCGCGCTCGGTGCGTGCTTACTGGGCCTGCTCCATTGGGTACCCACACAGAAGCTCAGAAGCACGAAAGGCTTCGGTCTGTCTGGAGAAAGTGAAGGAATTTACAGAACGGCGCCACTCAGAAACCAATCCACATGCGCTCCCCAAGAGCACACCGCAGCCCTAGCTAGCCCTGTTCCTTCCCTCTTGGGTGGGGACATGGATGTGAAGTTACAGCCTAGGACCATGAGAGCACCTCAATGCTGACACCGTTAGAAAAAGCAGGAGCCCTAAATACAGATGGCACGAAAGGAGAAAGTCGAGAGAGCCAGTGGGAAGGCAGTCCTGGGATCTGAACGCCTGGGTGTCTCACTGATTTGGGAGTAAGCTTGGACTGGCTACGGTTTGGGGCATCAAGCCCTGCATGCTCAGGCTTTTGAAGAGCTTCTACAAAAACAACAGAGACGAGCATTTTACACCTAGCGAATGCCCTTGGCAGCATACCTTTACCTTGAGTATCCGAAATCCCTTTAACTTCTTTCTTACCATCTGAACCGTACTTAAGCTTTTCAAACCGGAACAAATAGTTTATAAATTGTGACTGCATGAAATGCTCCTTTCATCCATTCATCCCTTAAATGAGGACCTGAGACAACTCCTGCACGACAGTTTCTCAAATCTGCAAACTCTTTCCAAAGGTGGGCTCTACCTTCTGGAATATCATCCTGACATACTTGGTAGTGTTGTAGCTGGTGAATTTTAAGTGTCTGACTTTCAGATGAAATGTATGGAGCCATGTTAAAAATCCCTGTGAAAAAAAGTAGGTCTTATACACGCGTTGCAGTCAGTTTTCACAGTACTATTCTTTTTTTAATTACCCAAGGCATTCTGATTACAGAGCTACAAAGTAATCTATTTAAAACTGGGGTTTACAGTGAACTAATGGGCAGAAAAGCGTATGGAATTAGGAAACATTTACTTCTCTTCCCCTTCTTCTGATATTGCCAAATATATTTAAATCAAACTTGTTTTAAAAACAAATATTCCCAGGGTAAGGACTTTCATATCAGCTCCTAGTTAAGTTGTTTCTGCTGAATTAGAAACCCCTGGCAATTTTTTTCCCAATGAAATGTAAATGATGACATATCGTTAACTAGCAGCGTTACACCACTAAAATACCGAGACGTGTCTCGCTTGCCTCAAAGTTCCCTTTCCTTAAGTGCAATGCCTTAGAGGCAGCAGTGTTTAAATGGTACAAAGTACTCTACTACCACCAGCCTGAATCTTTATTTAGGAGAACAAGCTTCGCATTCTTCCCGGCTAAGGCGGTATATGGGCATGTTCGGCTCCTCCGTAAAACACACACTCATACACTATTACTGTCTAAAACAAGGTACAGTACTGACATGACAGATTCATGTTCCCAGCTGTGACATAAGGGCTCTTTGACAATACCACAGTGAAAGGCCTATTAAGAAAACATGTGCCGGACAGTGTATCTGATGCAGTTAAATGCTATAAAAGATTTTCCAGGTGTTAATGAGTTACATGAATAGAATGAAAATGAGACGGGTCCGTGCGCTTGGAAATTCTCTAGGAGCAGGACTCAGGCTCTCAGAGAGACAGACAAACAGCGCTTTATAACCATGGCTGGCCACGCTCTGCACCTGACCACACGGGAGGTGATGAGGGACCCTGACTATTCACTGGGGGAACTGTTCATTGAGGATCGTTTGCATGGGAAAAGACAGACTTTCATGTCTTCCTGCAGTTTACTGCATCCTTTTTACTTTGCTCTATTGGTGAAAAAACACTAGCTATTTTCCCCTCTTTATGCCTGTTCCCTGCCCCCCCTCCCCCCCAAAGAGAAGGAAAACATTATGCCTGTTACTTCATTTCTTGCTCTTAAGTTTTATGAGGGATTCAGCTTGACCCAGTACAGATAAGAAACTGTTATTTAACCCACTTTAAAGTATGACTACTTACAGTTTATGCTCTTAAAGGCCAGAAACCCAGTCTTTTGCATACTTTGAAACAGCAGCAGTGGAAATTTTTCAAAGCAATGCTGGGGCTTAAGATATATTCCCTTAAGCTATGTATAAAATCATGTGTGAGCTGCCCTGAAAATTTCAGCCACTGATACTTCAGCATGTGGGCATACATTATCTTGTATACCAGGTACCTACAGTAGAATTGTTTATTCCTATCATCTGTTGACTTGATAAAAGATTGTTTCCTTTCTTTAGCATGCATGAATTTTATGGCTACTGTCCTTGAGGAGCTAAGTTTTGTTTTATCTACATATGACAGGTACAGTGTGGGAAGGCTGCAATGCAGATTTTTCCATGCTGTCAGGACCACAACCTCACTCTTAATCCTGGCACACAATTGTATCTAGGAAAAAAAAGACAATTTTTGTCTCCATGCTAATTCCAGCCTGATTCTCCTTAAAGGCAAAGGAAGCTCTCAGTAACAGGAGAGCTGATGGAGAAACCCTTCTCAGAAATTAATTTAGACCCACCGATTTTATTTCCCACGATAACAAGTCAGAACTATTTTATCTTTCACCTACAATCTAAGATCCCAAGTCCTCTTCCCACACCCCAAGAGAGTTACTTAACTTGGGGAACTCAGTTTTCCTCAACGTGTGAGAAGACTTATGTGGAGAGAATGAGCAGACCAGTCTAAGAGTACATTGACACAGATGCTTGAAATTTATGTCTTAAGGGTTAAAATTCCTCTGGCTTGCCAGGTGTTCTGTGCAAATGTTGCATTCACACAATGTAGTATCTGACCATTTAACCATATGTCAAACAATCTCTGCTATGACAACCAGATGTAGACATTGCCATGGAATGAAATTATCATTTTATTAATTACCCTTTAATTAGTTGATACAGCAGAGAACATGCAGTAATTTAGTCATAATTGGCCTGACTGAGACTCAATACTTACAGGGATGGAATCTGTTTGTGAGACTACTTGTTGTGAATAACAATTATGTCTGTGACAATGCAATTTTATTATGAAGATGTACTGTGCATTTCAAACAACTTTTAGGTATAAAGATAGTATTCAGGATTTACCTACAATTTGATGACAAATGTTTTCCTTGAACAAAAGTGTATAATCCCCTGCGTATTTTGCTAAACACACTCTAATAGTGCAAGAAAGACCTCTTCCCAAACTTACTTGTGATGACCAAAGTGTGGTTTTGATGCATTTTAATATAAAAATGAGAAGCCACTCCATAAATGTTGTATTTGAAAATGGAGGGGAAAAAAGCCCCAACTACTTCAGACTTCTCTCTTCAAATTACTCTGAAGTTTAACGTGGCATTTGAGTAAAGGGTACGCTGTGCAGGTTTTTAGAAACATTCTCTGTCTGCACATTGCAAGCAGAAACTTGAGCAGTGTCTCTTGCGTGATCACTTGATCACAACATCATTACACTTTTTTGGATTTCTGTAAGAAGAGCAGGACATCCTCAGGTTTCTCAGACTAAATAGGTGAAAATCATGTTAGCAACACCCCTCTCTAGACTGTACTGGTAAGTGAAACGCCTTGAAGACATCCTCCCAGTACCGCTTGCAATTAAACCAGGAGTACTCTTCATAGAATACTGAGTATCGCTGTGGTAGGACAGAGCACATTCAACAGCTTAATAAAAATGCTTGTAAAGTGCATCTTAACACTGGCCCTTACATAGCCAGTTGTTACGAGGGTTTTTTGCCATCAGTTTGAACAAAACTCCGGAGCCACCATTCTGTCCTTGCTCTTCTAAACTCCATGACCTGAGCGAAGACTGCAGTGTTCTGTGCTGTTGGACAGACAATAGTACGCCTCGCCTTTTCTCCAACAATAGTACGCCTCGCCTTTTCTCCACTCATCCTTCCATGGAAATCTCACAAAGTGCAGGTCAAAACCTTCAAACGCACCTTCAACAAAGTATAACAAATTGCTTTCATACAGCTACTGTAAAGTAGAGGAAGTTACATGATGGATGAATCTGTTTCCTTTACAACCAGACTTTGAGTGATACTTTTACTTTGCTCAAGTGACTGTGAACTGCTTTGCAAGTGTCTTTGTTTTAAACATAACGTCCTTCCCTCGTTTCTGATAATGAATCCATGATTACGCTTCTTTATCATGGACATATATAGAGAGAGAGAGATGGAAAAAGCATTCCATGTAGGAAAGAAAAACATTTTGCCTATGGTGCCATCTTCCAGTTAGTATCAGTAAGTCATATTCTACTGCTTGTAACTGTGCCTTGCTCGACAACTTATAACCACCTCCCAGTACACATACACACAGGTTGCATTTTCCTGCTGTGTCTCAGGGAATCGCTAACACAGAGGAACACGAGATCACTTCATTAGATTACCACGAAGGAGCCACCACAGCAAGGAACTGGAGCTGAACGGGAACACAATCACAGTGTTAAAAACTCAGAACAGTTTACCACTGAAACCTTGTGTGCCTGCTTGAAAAATGTCTTAGAGCAGCACAAATGCTGGCACCATTAGCTTTCATCCCTGCTGAGTTGGCAATAAAGTGCACACATAAGTAAAACGCATTAATTGGTATTAGTCAATCCAGTTACGATGCTCATTCTCCAGGCATCTTCAGATTTCATTTCCATAAAATTGGATTTCTTTAAGTCTCATAATTTGATTTTGTCCAGCCAGAGACAATGTTGACAGAGTGGCAGCAAAAAGCACAATTACACCCCAGCTTTACAAAGGTGTTCTCGATCTAAATAGACAGGGACCCACGTGCTCACAAAAAAAACCCCCACAAACCCAAACCCAGCCTAAAAACAGCACCAAAAAACAAACCTGCGGAAGAGGAAAAAGTGATACATTTTTTCCTATCATTTTCCTACTGCTATTTTTCCTTTCCCCCATATTTTTCCTACTGTGCACTACTGATTGCTGCACTTTAAGATCAGAATGAACAATTAACTGCCTAATTATTCCAGTCACACCAAGCCACAATGAAATCTTTATTCAGTGTTTACAGCAATCTTTGGCAGAGACTGTCTTGCTGTTTTTAAACCAAGAAGAACTGCTCCCTTTGGCTCCCCTCAGCATCAGCTGCCTGGGTTTCAGAGCTGGATGCCAATAATCAGCCTCCTTTTTCTCTTCCAAAGTGGCTATTTTTTTTTTAAGGGTGAAAAGACCTATTCTCATCAACTCCCCATATATTCTGCCTGATTTATGTCCCAGCCACTGGGTCTCTTCCTTCCGTATCTTTTGCCATTTGCCCCCCTCCCCTCGTGTCCCGTGTCCCCCCCGCCCTTCCCGCACACCCTCCGCATGGCTCCCG